>OZ022424.1:3236570-3689753 GCA_963989365.1 Rhimphoctona megacephalus
AATTTTACTTAATTGAAATTTAGAATAAATTTAATTTATTTGGGTCAAAATTGAAATTTGAAATAAATTTAATTAAGTTGGTCGAGTTTAAATTTTATTCAAATTGAAATTTAAAATAAATTTAATTTATTTGGTTATTCTTTAAAATTTATTTAAAATCAGAATTTAGAACAAATTTAATTTATTTGAGTATTTTTTAAATTTTACTTAAAATTGAAATTTAAAATAAATTTAATTTATTTGGGTCAAAATTTAAATTTGAAATAAATTTAATTAAGCTGGTCAAAATTTAAATTTTGTTCAAATTGAATTTTGAAACAAATTTAATTTATTTGGTCATTCTTTAAATTTTACTCAAAATTGAAATTTAGGACAAATTTAACTTATTTGAGTATTCTTTAAATTTTACTCAAAATTGAAATTTAAAATAAATTTAATTTATTTGCATGTTCTTTAAATTTTACTTAATTGAAATTTAGAATAAATTTAATTTATTTGGGTCAAAATTGAAATTTGAAATAAATTTAATTAAGTTGGTCGAGTTTAAATTTTATTCAAATTGAAATTTAAAATAAATTTAATTTATTTGGGTCAAAATTGAAATTTGAAATTTTAATTAAATTGGTCAGAGTTTAAATTTTATTTAAAATTAAAATTTAGAATAAATTTAAATTTGGTTATTCTTTAAAATTTATTTAAAATTAGAATTTAGAACAAATTTAATTTATTTGAGTATTCTTAAAATTTTACTTAAAATTGAAATTTAAAATAAATTTAATTTATTTGGGTCAAAATTGAAATTTGAAATAAATTTAATTTATTTGGTTTCTTTAAATTTTACTTAAAATTGAAATTTAAAACAAATTTAATTTATTTGGTTATTCTTTAAAATTTATTTAAAATTAGAATTTAGAATAAATTTAATTTATTTGAGTATTTTTTAAATTTTACTTAAAATTTAAATTTAAAATAAATTTAATTTATTTGGGTCAAAATTTAAATTTGAAATAAATTTAATTAAGCTGGTCAAAATTTAAATTTTGTTCAAATTGAATTTTGAAACAAATTTAATTTATTTGGTCATTCTTTAAATTTTACTCAAAATTGAAATTTAGGACAAATTTAACTTATTTGAGTATTCTTTAAATTTTACTCAAAATTGAAATTTAGAACAAATTTAATTTATTTGAATGTTCTTTAAATTTTACTTAATTGAAATTTAGAATAAATTTAATTTATTTGGGTCAAAATTGAAATTTGAAATAAATTTAATTAAGTTGGTCGAGTTTAAATTTTATTCAAATTGAAATTTAAAATAAATTTAATTTATTTGGGTCAAAATTGAAATTTGAAATTTTAATTAAATTGGTCAGAGTTTAAATTTTATTCAAATTGAAATTTAAAATAAATTTAATTTTTTAGGTATTCTTTAAATTTTATTCAAAATTGAATTTTGAAGCAAATTTAATGTTTGGTCAAGTTTTAAATTTTATTTAAATTAAAATTTAAAATAAATTTAATTTTTTAGGTATTCTTTAAATTTTATTCAAAATTGAATTTTGAAACAAATTTAATTAGCTTGATTATTCTTTAAATTTTACTCAAAATTGAAATTTAGAATAAATTTAATTTATTTGAATGTTCTTTAAATTTTACTTAATTGAAATTTAGAATAAATTTAATTTATTTGGGTCAAAATTGAAATTTGAAATAAATTTAATTAAGTTGGTCGAGTTTAAATTTTATTCAAATTGAAATTTAAAATAAATTTAATTTATTTGGGTCAAAATTGAAATTTGAAATTTTAATTAAATTGGTCAGAGTTTAAATTTTATTCAAATTGAAATTTAAAATAAATTTAATTTTTTAGTTATTCTTTAAATTTTATTCAAAATTGAATTTTGAAGCAAATTTAATGTTTGGTCAAGTTTTAAATTTTATTTAAATTAAAATTTAAAATAAATTTAATTTTTTAGGCATTCTTTAAATTTTATTCAAAATTGAATTTTGAAACAAATTTAATTAGCTTGATTATTCTTTAAATTTTACTCAAAATTGAAATTTAGAACAAATTTAATTTATTTGAATGTTCTTTAAATTTTACTTAATTGAAATTTAGAATAAATTTAATTTATTTGGGTCAAAATTGAAATTTGAAATAAATTTAATTAAGTTGGTCGAGTTTAAATTTTATTCAAATTGAAATTTAAAATAAATTTAATTTATTTGGGTCAAAATTGTAATTTGAAATTTTAATTAAATTGGTCAAAGTTTAAATTTTATTCAAATTGAAATTTAAAATAAATTTAATTTTTTAGTTATTCTTTAAATTTTATTCAAAATTGAATTTTGAAGCAAATTTAATGTCTGGTCAGGTTTTAAATTTTATTTAAATTAAAATTTAAAATAAATTTAATTTTTTAGGTATTCTTTAAATTTTATTCAAAATTGAATTTTGAAACAAATTTAATTAGCTTGATTATTCTTTAAATTTTATTTAAAATTGAAATTTAGAACAAATTTAATTTATTTGAATGTTCTTTAAATTTTACTTAATTGAAATTTAAAATAAATTTAATTTATTTGGGTCAAAATTGAAATTTGAAATAAATTTAATTAAGTTGGTCGAGTTTAAATTTTATTCAAATTGAAATTTAAAATAAATTTAATTTATTTGGGTCAAAATTGTAATTTGAAATTTTAATTAAATTGGTCAGAGTTTAAATTTTATTCAAATTGAAATTTAAAATAAATTTAATTTTTTAGTTATTCTTTAAATTTTATTCAAAATTGAATTTTGAAGCAAATTTAATGTCTGGTCAGGTTTTAAATTTTATTTAAATTAAAATTTAGAACAAATTTAATTTTTTAGGTATTCTTTAAATTTTACTCAAAATTGAATTTTGAAATAAATTTAATTAGCTTGATTATTCTTTAAATTTTATTCAAAATTGAAATTTAGAACAAATTTAATTTATTTGAATATTCTTTAAATTTTACTTAATTGAAATTTAGAATAAATTTAATTTATTTGGGTCAAAATTGAAATTTGAAATAAATTTAATTAAGTTGATTAAAATTTAAATTTTATTTAAATTAAAATTTAAAATAAATTTAATTTTTTAGGTATTCTTTAAATTTTACTCAAAATTGAATTTTGAAACAAATTTAATTAGTTTGATTACTTTTTAAATTTTATTCAAAATTGAAATTTAGAACAAATTTAATTTATTTGAATATTCTTTAAATTTTAAATTGAAATTTAGAATAAATTTAATTTATTTGGGTTAAAATTGAAATTTGAAATAAATTTAATTAAGTTGGTCGAGTTTAAATTTTATTCAAATTGAAATTTAAAATAAATTTAATTTATTTGGGTCAAAATTGAAATTTGAAATAAATTTAATTAAGTTGGTCGAGTTTAAATTTTATTCAAATTAAAATTTAAAATAAATTTAATTTATTTGGGTCAAAATTGAAATTTGAAATTTTAATTAAATTGGTCAGAGTTTAAATTTTATTCAAATTGAAATTTAAAATAAATTTAATTTTTTAGTTATTCTTTAAATTTTATTCAAAATTGAATTTTGAAGCAAATTTAATGTCTGGTCAGGTTTTAAATTTTGTTTAAATTGAAATTTGAAATAAATTTAATTTATTTATAAAATTTTTAAAATTCTTTTAAAAATAAAATTTTAAGATATTTAATTATTTTTAAATATATCTTAAAATTAATTTAATATAAATTATATTAATATAATAATTGTAATATTTATTAATTTATTAATTAAAATTTAATTTAAATTAATAAATTTAAAAAAAATTAATAAAGGTATTTAATTACATAATTTATTCTATCAAAATAATCCTTTTATTCAGGCACTTTATTAGTAAGGAAAATTTAATTTTAGTATATTAAATTATTTAATAGAAAAAATTATATATTTATGTAAGTATGCATATTAATTTTTGATATTAAAAGAAATAGTTTAATTCTATTATATATATATAATATATAATTTTATTATAGTTTAATAAAACTTTAAAATTTTAATTTAAAAAATAAATTTTATTTATAATAAAAATTAACAATCCACAATTTATTTATGATTTCACTGTTATTTTTAGTAATAGAGATTATAGGATAGTATATTATCCAACTTCATTTCGTCATAATTATTTATTATTACATTTAGAAGGTGTTCAAAGGTTTTTATTAAGAATTTCCCCTTCACAATCTCGTGCAGAAACTCTTGAAATAGTTCGTATAATTATTAATGTTTGAAAAACTAGAACTACCCATTTTAATACTCATTCTTTAAGAGGTAATCTTAATTATATTTATACTCAATTTGCAAATGATCCTGATTTAATTCGACGTTTATCTAGATATGAACGATCTAAATTTGTTGACATTGAATTATCAAATCATGGATGTTGTATAAGAATAGAAAGTAATACAGTTGCTCTTTATAATAATTTAATATTATAGAAGTAATTTATAATTTAAAAATTTTTTTAATTTATTAATTTTTAAGTTTTAATTTTATTTAATTTTTATTTGATTTTTAAATTTTTTAATTTTTATTATTTTTTATTATTTTTTATTATTTTTATTTATTTAATTTTATTATTTTTATTTTTAATTGTTTTTTATTTTTAATTTTATTTAATTTTTAATTTTTATTTAATTTAGGGTTTATTTTATTTAATTTATTGTTTTTTATTTTTATTTAATTTTTATTTTATTAAATTTAGTTTTTATTATTTAATTTAATTTTTTATTTTTATTTAATTTTATTTAATTTTTAATTTAATTTTTAATTTAATTTTTAATTTAATTTAATTTTTAAATTTTAATTTTATTGTTTATTTTTATTTAATTTATTGTTTATTTTTATTTAATTTATTATTTATATTTATTTAATTTATATTTTTATTTAACTTAAATTTTATTTTATTTAATTTAGGATTTATTTTATTTAATTTTTATTTATTTAATTTGTTGTTTTTATTTTTAATTTTAATTTTTTAATTTTTTAATTTTTATTTAATTTTTATTTAATTTTTATTTAATTTTATTTTTTATTATTTTATTTATTTTTAGATTATTTTTATTTTTAATTGTTTTTTATTTTTAATTTTATTTAATTTTTTAATTTTCATTTAATTTAGGGTTTATTTTATTTAATTTATTGTTTTTTATTTTTATTTAATTTTTATTTTATTAAATTTAGTTTTTATTATTTAATTTAATTTTTTATTTTTATTTAATTTTATTTAATTTTATTTAATTTTTAATTTAATTTAATTTTTAAATTTTAATTTTATTCTTTATTTTTATTTAATTTATTGTTTATTTTTATTTAATTTATTATTTATATTTATTTAATTTATATTTTTATTTAACTTAAATTTTATTTTATTTAATTTAGGATTTATTTTATTTAATTTTTATTTATTTAATTTGTTGTTTTTATTTTTAATTTTAATTTTTTAATTTTTTTTAATTTTTATTTAATTTTTATTTAATTTTTATTTAATTTTATTTTTTATTATTTTATTTATTTTTAGCTTATTATTTTTATTTTTAATTGCTTTTTATTTTTAATTTTATTTAATATTTTAATTTTTATTTAATTTAGGATTTATTTTATTTAATTTATTGTTTTTTATTTTTATTTAATTTTTATTTTATTAAATTTAGTTTTTATTATTTAATTTAATTTTTTATTTTTATTTAATTTTTATTTTATTAAATTTAGTTTTTATTATTTAATTTAATTTTTTATTTTTATTTAATTTTATTTAATTTTATTTAATTTTTAATTTAATTTAATTTTTAAATTTTAATTTTATTGTTTATTTTTATTTAATTTATTGTTTATTTTTATTTAATTTATTATTTATATTTATTTAATTTATTTTATTTTTATTTAACTTAAATTTTATTTTATTTAACTTAGGATTTATTTTATTTAATTTTTATTTATTTAATTTGTTTTTACTTTTAATTTTTTAATTTTTTTTTAATTTTTTAATTTTTATTTAATTTTTATTTAATTTTTATTTAATTTTTATTTAATTTTTATTTAATTTTTAAAGTTAATTTTAATATTGAATAAATTCTTTGATTTAATTAAGTATACATATATAATTTAAAATTTTTTTAATGTTAATTTATTAATATTTAAAAGATAATGAGCTTGAATAAGCATATGTTTTGAAAACATATTATAAAAATTAAAGATTTTATTATCTTAAATTCTGATATGGCAGATTAGTGCGATGAATTTAAATTTCATATATAAAAAGTTAATTTTTTTTTAGAAAATTTAAAATTTAATTTTAGTTTAAAAATTAAATAGAAAAATTGTTAATATATACATATATATATTATATATATATTATATTTATATATATATAAATTTTTGTATAATCTTATAATTTAAATAATTTTTTATATTTAATAGATAAAATTAAAAATTAAGTAAATTTATATTTACAAATTTTTATAATATTAATAAAAATTGTGCCAGCAATTGCGGTTAAACAGTTAATATAATTTAATTAGATTAATTAAAATAAATTTTTAATTACTATATTTACAATAAAAAATTTTTAGTGAAATATTAATTTTTAATAAAAGTATAATTGATTATAAATGAAAATTTAAAATTATATAATTAAACTAGGATTAGATACCCTATTATAATTAATTTTAAATTAAAAAATTAGATAATTAATTGATAAATCATTAAATTTAAAAAATTTGGCGGTATTTTATTTTTTCAGAGGAATTTGTCTTATAATTGATGGTACACGATAAGATTTACTTAAATTAGAAATTTATATATTTTTGTTTTCAAGAGATTTTTTAAAAATATTTTTATAGATTATAGAATAATAAAGAAATTCAAATCAAAATGTAGTTTAATTTAAGAAAAGATGAATTACAATAAAAATTAATTAATTTGAATTATTTAATTTAATTTTAAATATGAAATTGGATTTGAAAGTAAATTTATTAAATTAAATAAATTGATTTAAAATTAAAAATATGTACAAATTGCCCGTCATTTTCAAATAAATTGAAACAAGTCGTAACAAAGTAAATTTACTGGAAAGTAAATTTAGAATTATTTAAATTTAGTTTATTTAAAACATATTATTTACAATAATAAAATTTATTTATTTTAAAATTTAAATTAAATTAAATATAATTTTTTTTATTTAATATATAAAAATTAATAAAAATAATTTTATTTAAAAATTTTATTATAGTTAAAATTAAAAAAAATATAAAATTTATAAATTTAGTAATGTAAATGGCATTTATATAATTAAATAAGATAATTTAATATAAATAATTAATTTTATTTACCTTTTGTATCAGGGTTTATTAAAAATTAATTTTTAAATTAATTAATCTCAATTTAATAAGATCTAATTAAATAATTTAATTAATGTGAAATAATTATTAAAAATATTAAATTAGAAATAAAATTTTATTCGTTTATTAAAATATTTAGTTTTTTAATAAATAAATTGAATTTAGATAAATTATTAAATTTTATTAATTTTTTTAATTTTAATAAAAATTAATTTATTAATAATTTTAAGGATAATCTTAAAATTAAAATTATAATTGTATAAATTAAGTTATTGAAATTTAATATAATTGGAAATTTTAATTTATATAAAAATTGTTATAATTTAATTTTTTTATAATATTATTTTTTTTTAATTTAAAAGATTATTAAAATAATTTTTATAATTAAAATAATATTTAAATAATAATAAAATTAGTATAATTTTAAATAAAAATATAAAAAAATTATTTTAATTAAATTATAAGAATTAAGCAAATTTATTTTAATTAAAATTTATTCACCTGTTTATCAAAAACATGGTTTTTTGAAAATAATTTAAAATCTGACCTGCTCAATGAATATTTAAATAGCTGCAGTATTTTAACTGTACAAAGGTAGCATAATCAATAGTTTTTTAATTAAAAGCTAGAATGAATGGTTTGATGAAATAAACTCTTTTTTTAATTTAAATTTTAAAATTTTTTTATTAGTAAAAAAACTAATATAAAATTAAAAGACGAGAAGACCCTATAGAGTTTTATATATTTATTATATAATTGAAAAATTTATTTTAATATTATTTTATATTTATATATTTGGTTGGGGTGACTGTTAAAAGTTAATAAACTTTAATTTTTAGTAAACAATAATATTTGAATTATTAAGCTTTAATTTAAAATTAAAAAAATAAATTACCTTAGGGATAACAGTGTAATTTTTTTAGAAAGATCTTATAGATAAAAAAGATTGCTACCTCGATGTTGAATTAAGATAAAATTTAAAAGTAGAAATTTAAAATTTTGGTCTGTTCGACCATTAAAATCTTACATGATTTGAGTTCTGTTTAAGGGAACCGTATGGTCTAGAAATTTGAAAAAATCGATTTTTTTTTTTTTCGATATGTCGAAAGTATAGTCTCTCAAGAATATACTGTGAAATTTTCATGCGGAAATTCTCAATATTACAGCTTCTACAGCCCATAACGCAGGTAGAGAGCGGTCCGCGCGCTCCTAACGGGTCTAGCGCTAACCGGTAACCTAATCGGAGCGCAGCAGCTGTCCCAATCCTTCTCCGAAAATATATACCTGTATATAGTACATACTATATACCTATATATACTTTTCCCTTCCCCGAAATATACCTATTGTCGAACATTTGTGAGGGAAACGGTCATTTCGCTTTCCCCTGACTTGATCAGTACAACGTTACGTTTTGACGAACCAACATCGAAAATTTTGAAATAAAATATCAGAAAATATGGATAGAAAGCAAGGCCGTGACTCTTCTAGACGACCATCTTCTGTAGGTCGCAAAAGATATTTCAAGGGCAATCGATTCACTATCGAAAATACTAGCTGCGAGTATCGAGCGCCAACCGTAGGAGCACGGACAACTCCAAAGAGGCTCGGACAGCTCGAAGAAATGAAAGGAGTGAGGAAATCTTGAATTATGAACGTTCCGAAGGAATCCTATATGGTGCCGGAATCGCGGATTAACTGTAAGTATTCAAAATTTGCTCAATTTTTGAAAATATCTGTACCTCAAACTTTAAACTCATTTATCTCGAAACGACTTTTTTCGGCACTGCGCAGGTGAAAACAAAAAAACTATTCAACCGAATCACTTGAAATTTGGATATGTTGTTCACAACATGTATGGCTATCGTCGGAACTACAATCATAATTTTATTTAAATAATTTCTTATTGTTTATACTAAAAAACTAGTGAAAAAAAAACCCGATTTTACGAATTTTTTTTCAAAAGCGCGCCATTTTGTCAATTTTTAATTTTTTCGATTTGTTCTAGTCCCGACCATAACTGCACTCTTTCTGATTAAGAATCTTCTTGAATTTTGTGTTTCAGATGAGTAGAAGTCTCGGATCGATCTTCACCGTCCGGGTCGGATTTTTCGAGAGGGTCGTCTTCAATGCCAATTATATGATAATAAACACTGTTTTTAAAATTAAAAAAAAATTTTTTTGTATACTTAATAAAGGTAGTAATAAACCCGAAAAGTTAAAACATCGATTTTTAAATTTTTTATGGCAAAAAAAAAATCGTGAAAATAGGTGAAATTTTCGTGCTCTAGACCATACGGTCCCCTTAAAATATGTTCAATAAAACCATGTTTGAATAAATTTCACGTCTCACGTTGGATATGAATTATGATCGCATCGATAACTTCAGACAACTCGTTCGAATCGATCACAGATTTTCTTTTTATGTTTTTTTTTATGGCGCCTAGCAACGAAAATAACACAGATCAGATTTATATATAACGCTGTCGAAAAAAGAAGTCATGTTACGTTGGCTTGTTACATTTGGATTATTCATTAGTTCTCAAGCAAAATAAATCATTGCCTTTAATGAACGACAAGAATATTATCTCCCGGACAATCTTTAGCATTTTCTGTGGAAAACCATCTCTCATTTTGAGTACTCAAACAAAGAAAAATTATCTTCAAATCACCACGATATATCCCAGGTATTTCTTTACAATTATTATGTTTCAAGGATGCACGATCAGGACGCACCGCGTCTCACTAAACCTCGTTGGTCAATTTCTCGTTTATGTGAGACTCATCGTGTATTCTTTTTCATTCCGATTTCTGGACAATTTTCTGGATAATTTCTCCTCTTAATTTGGGTTCAAGACCGGATGCATTCGCGTCGTACAAATGGATTTATCCCCCCTCTTTTCGTTGTACGACCTGTCTTGAATTATCGATATCTCTCGATAAAATTTGTGGACTTTCATTAATCCATCAACCCTATGGAACTTTCCTGATCAATATGAAATTGCAAATTTTAATAGTATCTATGATTCTCAAACTGATTAATCTCTAAAATACTCCAATCTGCAAGTCTATTTGTTTTAATTGAATCTTTAAACGACTGATTTTAATTGTTTTTAATGTCTTTCAGTTAATCGACAACCTGATAAAATTTATGCTCCTTTCTCAAATCCTTTACAAACATTTTTTGGTCCTTCGAGCCGGATTTAAATTATGAGCAGATAAATTTATTCGTCTAATCAAGATGAGAAGCGAGCATATTAAATTCCGGATTGAGCAACAATATTCATGCATTGAACTCATTGAAAATGCATATAATAATCTCACTCAAGTTGAGAGTAGTCGAATCACCCGAATTAGAGTTGCTACAAGGATTGACGCCATTAAGGAGCAATGGCTCCAATTTACCATCAACAATGAAGCTATTAATTTAGCTATCTCCAAACTTCAAATCGAAGAAAGAACCAAGGTAAAAGAATGCTCTTATTTTCGAGAAAAACTGTATTCGAGAACCTACGACCGATATCTTGAGAATCTTGAGAAAATGAACGAACTCCTTGAATCACGGTTTGAGTTTGACTTAAGACCATTATCATCCTCATCGGTTTCTCAAACAATACCTCAATCAACGATTTGTCATGCACCCCGTCTTCCACGAATCGATTTACCAAAATTTAACGGAAATCTCACTGATTGGCTTCCTTTTCGAGATCTTTTTGTCTCTCTTGTGATTTCCAATCAAGCAATCTCAGCGGTAGAAAAGCTTCAATACCTCACGTCAAGCCTTCAAGGATCTGCAGCACATCTCCTCAAAAATACCGCGTTAACTGCGGACAATTTTCAAAAATCGTGGGAAGCTTTGGTCTCATTCTATGAGAATAAGAGGCTTTTGGTCAATTCTGCGTTGCAGTCTCTGTTCTCGATTAAAAAATTGACCAAGGAGTCAGCCTCTGACATTGAGTATCTCTACACATCAATAATGCAAGTTTATCGAACCTTGGAAACATTAAATCGGCCGATTCGAGCTTGGGACGATATTCTCGTATTCATGATAACCCAGAGACTAGATTCAGAGTCCATTAAAGCTTGGGAAAATTGTTTGGGATCGTCAAAGGAGCCGCCAAAATGGGAGCAATTACGAGATTTTCTTCTGACAAGAATGCTCTCGTTGCAAGCTGTTGAGAAATCCCAGGCCTTTCGGCAACCATTCAGTTCTCGTCCACCAGCTAGATCTCATTTCATAGGAACAAATGAAAATTCGAATAAAGATTCCACTCGAAATATGTCCTGTCCTTTATGCTCTGAAAAACATTATATTGCAAATTGCTCTCGCTATCAGCAAAAAACACCAAAACAACGAAAGGAAACCATTATTGAAAAAGGGTGTTGTTTTAATTGTCTCGGCTTCCACCAAGTGAGTAAATGTAAATCGACAAGAAGATGCAACCGATGTGGCAAGAGACATCACTCTTCGCTACATGTTCAAGAAAACGTTTTTCATCCTTTTTCCAGTTCAACCAACTGTGTAAAAAATAATGATCACGCCTCAAACGCCAATCTCGAAAATAAATCCGTTAATCATGGATCTCCTGCTCAAAATAACGAACACTCAATTACCGTGTTAGCAACAGCTCAAGTCAAAGCTCGCAATCCACTTGGAGATGCAATACAAATCAGGTCCCTTTTAGATCAAGGTTCCGAAATTACCTTAATCACCGAAACGTTGGTTCAACGTTTACGTCTTTCACGAGAAGCAACGACATTTCCGATATTGGGGATTGGAGCAAAAACAGCTTGCCATACAAGAGGAATTGTCACTTTTAATATCACTCCCCATTTCGATTCTTCAAAAATAATTGCTCTAAAAGCTCACATCCTGCCCAAATTAACTGCATCGATTCCTTCTGTCGATTCAAAAATTCTGGAATGGCCTCATCTTCAAAACCTTCGTTTAGCTGACCCCCAATTTTCGAAATCTGGAAAAATCGACCTTCTTATTGGTGCTGATTCATATGGACAGCTACTTGAGGGATCAATTATCAAAGGACCGGTTCATTCCCCAACTGCGCAATTAACCACTCTAGGGTGGGTTATCTCGGGACCAGTTACTAAATTTCCCAGTAATTCGAACCTCCAGACATTACGCTGTTCTGTCGACCATGACCTTTGCAATCTTCTCGAAAAATTCTGGCACCAAGAAGAAATCTGTCTAACAAATAAGGCAAATTTATCAATTTCCGATCAACAATGCGAAGATCATTTTCTCTCTAATTACTCTCGAGATTCAGAGAGCGGAAAATATGTTGTTCGTCTTCCATTTAAGAATTCTTCCGAAGAGCTGGGAGATTCCGAATTTCCAGCTATTCGAATGCTAGAACACATGCAGCGGAAATTCGTCTCTTCGCCAATTTTTTTCAAAGCATACTCAGACTTTCTTGAAGAATACGAAAAGCTCGATCATATGAGAAAAGTTCCCGACAAAGCTCAAGAGCCTGAAGATTCTTTTTATTTACCTCATCATGGAGTTATTCGAGAATCAAGCACCACAACCAAATTAAGAGTCGTGTTCAACGGATCGTGTAAATTGAAAACCGGGAAATCAATTAACGAAATCCTTCACACTGGTTCAAAACTTCAAACCGACTTACTAGATGTCATCCTCTGGTTTCGACAGTTTAAGTACATTTTTTCTTCCGATATCGAGAAAATGTACCGGCAAATTAAAGTTCATCCAGATGATTGGAAATTTCAAAGAATCCTGTGGAAAAAGGAGGAAAAAATCGAAAAATATGAACTCATGACGGTAACTTATGGACTTTCATGTGCACCTTTTTTAGCTCTGCGTTGTATCAAACAATTGGTCCAAGATGAAGGTAAAAACTTTCCGTTAGCCGTGGATATTCTTTCAAAAGGACGCTACGTCGATGACGTTTTTGGTGGCGCTGATACTATCAGCGAAGCTCAAGTGAAAGCTCGTGAAACACTCGATCTTTGCATGGCGGGTGGTTTTCCACTCCGAAAATGGAACAGCAATAATAAGTCCGTTCTTAATTCTATTCCTTCTGAATATCAAACGACTAATACATCAGTTGTCTTCCATGACAACATCATCCACGCCCTCGGATTATCGTGGAATACATCATCAGACGTACTCAAATTTGAATTACGACCCCTTAAATCAACGTCGTGTACTAAACGAACAGTGCTCTCACAAATAGCTCAATTCTTTGATCCGCTTGGACTGCTGTCTCCAATTTTCATACAATCAAAAATTTTTATGCAAGAACTGTGGTCTATTAAACTCGGGTGGGATGATCCTCTTCCTCCTCCACAACAACAAAATTGGCAACAACTTCTTTCGATGTTAGAAAAAATGGATGAACTAACAATCCCTCGGTGGATTGGAACTTATTCTAATATTATCATCGAGTTGCACGGCTTTTGCGATGCATCACAACTCGCTATGGCTGCAGCGGTTTACGTTCGGACTATCAATCCTCAGAATCCTATCACAGTCATTCTCGTATGCTCCAAAACTAAAGTCGCTCCCATTAAACGAATGACCATTCCACGACTTGAACTCGCAGCAGCCGTAATGTTAACTAAATTAACATCACATTGTCGCCAAGTTTTGAACCTCCGTGATGCTCCGTGTTACCTTTGGACCGATTCTTCTATCGTCAACACTTGGCTAAATAACCACCCTTCACGATGGAAGGATTTTGTACATAATCGAGTCTGTTACATTCAAGAAACGCTTCCAACCGCTCAATGGCGACATGTTCCAGGAACTTGTAACCCAGCAGATTGTGCAACCCGCGGAATGTCAGCAAAAACTTTGCAATCTCATACCATTTGGTGGCATGGTCCATCTTGGTTGATTCAGGACTCTACACATTGGCCTAATACTCCATTCCCGGCACCAGAATCATCAATCCACTTAGAAGAGAGAACAATAAATAAATCCAGGGTTTCCTGCGTCACCATCCCGTCAAAATTGTGGAGCCTCTTAAATAAATATTCCTCCTTGGATCGATTGCTTAGAATTACAGCTCTGTGTCAACAAACAATAAAATTGTTCAAAAAAGAATTAACCGTTATCCCAGATCAATTTCTCACTCCAAGTGAAATTGAAAGCGCCAAAAAATATTGGATCAAACAGATTCAACAACAATATTTTGCTGCTGAAATAAAAATTATAAAACAAGGAGAGAACCTTGCAAAATCGAACCCCCTAGTTCGATTAACTCCTTACATAGATGAAGACGACCTACTGCGAGTCGGAGGACGTCTTGAAAACTCGCCATTAACAAAAAACGCCAAACATCCTTATATTCTACCGAATGCCAATTATTTTTCGCACTTGATTATAAATCAAGCTCATGAAAAAACGCTTCACGGTTCAACCCAAGAAACCCTATCCTACGTTCGAAATGAATATTGGATCGTTGGAGGACGATATCCTATTCGCTCCTACATCCTAAATTGCGTTAAATGCACGCGATTTCGGAAAGCAAATGCACAACAACTAATGGGTCAACTCCCTCCATCGAGAGTAAATCCATCGCGAGCATTTCTTCATACAGGCGTTGATTACGCTGGCCCGTTCTTCTTAAAAACCTGGAAAGGCCGAACAACTCGAACTTACAAATCATGGGTAGCTCTCTTTGTGTGTCTTTCTACATCAGCGATTCATTTGGAACTTGTCACTGATTATTCTTCTGATGCATTCATTGCGGCGTATAAACGCTTCGTTGGACGAAGAGGAATATGCGCTACTCTAAGCAGTATTGTGGTACTAATTTCAAGGGTGCCAATCAAGAGCTTAAAAAATTGTTTTCCGCGTCAACCCAAGAGTTTCAACAATTTGCGTCTTTCATTGCCAATGATGGCACTAAATGGATTTTTAATCCTCCCTCAGCCCCTCATTTTGGAGGAAAATGGGAAGCAGGAGTAAAATCCTTCAAATATCATTTTCGGAGAGTTACCGGATCTTCGCTTCTTACTTATGAAGAAATGAATACTATCTTGATTCAAATTGAAGCGATCTTGAATTCACGACCACTGTCCCCTTTAACGAATGATCCTGAAGATTTGGACGTTCTGACACCCGCTCATTTTCTTATTGGCCAATCATTGACCTTGATTCCCGAACCAAATCTTGAGCATCTTCAAGTTTCAAGATTATCCCGCTGGCAACACCTCTCCCAGATGATTCAGAGTTTTTGGACGAAATGGTCTAAAGAATATTTACAACGTCATCATTCCATTTATAAATGGAATAAAAATTCAGATCAACTCTCGGAAGGAACCCTTGTTTTTATAATCGATGAACGTTATCCTCCTGCAAAATGGGCATTAGGAAGAATCATGCAACTTCATCCGGGAAAGGATAATCTCGCTCGCGTTGCTACTGTAAAAACGAGCACCACTATTTTCAAACGGCCAATTACTAAATTGTGTCCTTTAAATATCGAATTCTCAACTGAATAATTTCCCATCATTTTTTTTTTCTTTTTTCTTTCGTCTTATATGTCGACGAAGGCGGGCGGTAATGTTTAAAATATGTTCAATAAAACCATGTTTGAATAAATTTCACGTCTCACGTTGGATATGAATTATGATCGCATCGATAACTTCAGACAACTCGTTCGAATCGATCACAGATTTTCTTTTTATGTTTTTTTTTATGGCGCCTAGCAACGAAAATAACACAGATCAGATTTATATATAACGCTGTCGAAAAAAGAAGTCATGTTACGTTGGCTTGTTACATTTGGATTATTCATTAGTTCTCAAGCAAAATAAATCATTGCCTTTAATGAACGACAAGAATATTATCTCCCGGACAATCTTTAGCATTTTCTGTGGAAAATCATCTCTCATTTTGAGTACTCAAACAAAGAAAAATTATCTTCAAATCACCACGATATATCCCAGGTATTTCTTTACAATTATTATGTTTCAAGGATGCACGATCAGGACGCACCGCGTCTCACTAAACCTCGTTGGTCAATTTCTCGTTTATGTGAGACTCATCGTGTATTCTTTTTCATTCCGATTTCTGGACAATTTTCTGGATAATTTCTCCTCTTAATTTGGGTTCAAGACCGGATGCATTCGCGTCGTACAAATGGATTTATCCCCCCTCTTTTCGTTGTACGACCTGTCTTGAATTATCGATATCTCTCGATAAAATTTGTGGACTTTCATTAATCCATCAACCCTATGGAACTTTCCTGATCAATATGAAATTGCAAATTTTAATAGTATCTATGATTCTCAAACTGATTAATCTCTAAAATACTCCAATCTGCAAGTCTATTTGTTTTAATTGAATCTTTAAACGACTGATTTTAATTGTTTTTAATGTCTTTCAGTTAATCGACAACCTGATAAAATTTATGCTCCTTTCTCAAATCCTTTACAAACAAGTTCAGATCGGCGTGAGCCAGATCAGTTTCTATCTTTAAAAAATTTTAAATTTATTGTACGAAAGGACTTAAATTTATAAATTATTTTATTTATATTATTGAATAAATTTATTATTTTGGCAGATTAGTGCAATAAATTTAGAATTTAAGAAAGTAGTTAATACAAATAATAATTGAACAAATTATAATTTATTTTATATTAGTTTTTATTATAATGATTTTAGTAATAATTATAATCTTATTAAGTGTTGCTTTTTTAACTTTAATAGAACGAAAATTATTGAGATATTTACAAATTCGGAAAGGGCCTAATAAATTAGGAATTATTGGGATGTTACAACCTTTTAGTGATGCTATTAAATTAATGAGGAAAGAAATAATTTTATTAAATAAAGTTAATTTTAATTATTATTATTTTTCTCCTATTTTTATATTAATTTTAATAATTATAATATGAATAATTTATCCTTTTTATAGAAATTTATTTAGTATAGAATTAAATATAATTTATTTAATATGTTGTTTAAGAATAGGGGGATATGGTATATTAATATCTGGCTGATCTTCAAATTCTTTATATTCAATATTAGGGTCAATTCGTTCTTTATCTCAATCTATTTCTTATGAAGTTAATTTATCAATTATAATTTTAATAATATTAATTATAGTTGAAAATTTTAATTTAAATTTATTTTTATATTTAAATATAAATTTAATAAATTTAATTTATTTATGACCTTTAAGATTGATGTTATTTTTTACTTTAATAGTTGAATTAAATCGAACCCCTTTTGATTTTTCAGAAGGAGAATCAGAGTTAGTTTCTGGGTTTAATACAGAATATATAAGTGGAAGATTTGTATTAATTTTTTTATCAGAATATATAAGAATTTTATTTTTAAGATTTTTATTTAGTATATTTTATATAAGAAATTTTAAAAGATGATGTTTTTATTTTTTTGTTATAATTATTGTATTTTTAATTATTTGAATTCGAGGGACTATACCTCGATTTCGATATGATTTATTAATATATTTATGTTGAATAATTATTTTACCTTTTGTTTTAAATTATTTATATTATTTAATTATAATTAAGTTTTTAATTTATAAGTATAGTAAATAAATAGAAATTTTAATTCTATAAAATGTTTTTAAACATTTACTTATTTTGAGTTTATTAATTTAAAAAATAATTTTATATCAAATTAAAAAAAAATTGCATTTATAAAATAATATATAAAATATATAATTGCTATTAATTGACTAATTAAAGTATATGGATATTCCACTGGTTGAGCCCCTAATCATGTTAAAATAATAATATTATTAAAAAAAAATCAAAATAAAATTTGATTTATTGGAAAAAATTTTATACTAAAAAATTTATTTAAAATTAAAAATGGTATAAGGCCTAAAATTAAAATTGAAAGTAAAAGGGCAATAACCCCTCCTAATTTATTAGGGATTGATCGTAAAATTGTATAAGCAAATAAAAAATATCATTCGGGTTGAATATGAATTGGAGTAATTAATGAATTTGCTAGAATAAAATTTTCTGGATCATTTAATATGAATGGAAATCAAAAATTTATAAATTTTAATATAAAAATTAAAATAATAAATCCAATAAAATCTTTTAAAGTAAAAAAATTATGGAAATTAATTATGTATAATTTTCTATTTGTTCCTAAAGGGTTATTTGATCTTGTTTCATGAATTAGTATAAGATGAAAAATTACTATTAAGGCGTCTTCTCACTTTGGAAATTTAAAAAAATCGATTTTTTTTTTTTTTTAAATTTTGAAAGTACATATCTTCAAAAATGTCATCTCGAAATTTCATAAAGATCGGACGAGTCTAACTACATTTTTTGGCGACCGTTAGGTGACTACCTGAGAGTACCCGGCGATCCCTCCAAAACTTTAAACGCAGTTATCTCAAAACAAGGTTTTTCGGTGCTTTGTTGATGAAATTTCGGAAACTATCCGGCCGATTGTCATGAAATTTGAATGACATATGCTTCATAGTTATGGCTATAGCGCATATCATCAGATTTTTTAAATTTTGATTTTAAGAATTTTTTTTTTACAAAAAACTGCAAAAAAATCGTGGTTTTTTTTTACTTTTTCGAAAAACGTGCGCCATTTTGTTATTTTCGCGAATATCAAAAATCTGATGATATGCGCTATAGCCACTGACATACTGAATCTAAAACAGTTTTATTTTTTTGTTTCAGACGACCCGTCTCGGAGATACCATCAACAAGCCACGACCATAACATTTTTACACGGGTTTTTCAATGCTACTGATGTATTATAATAATTGTTTAAAAAAATAAAATAAAAATTTTTTCATGTACTTGAAAGATGTGTTTATTACATAGGATCCGTTTTATCCCATAATTTTAAGCAAAAATCCTCGAAAAAAAATCGCAAAAACAGCCTATTTTTGAGGCGCTTAAAGTGAGAAGATGCCTTAATAAGATTATAAAAGGTAAAATAAAATGGAAAGAGAAAAATCGATTTAATGTAGGGTTACTAACAGAAAATCCTCCTCAAATTCATTGAACTATTAATTGTCCTAAATAAGGAATTGTAGAAATTAAATTTGTGATAACTGTTGCTCCTCAAAAAGATATTTGACCTCAGGGTAATACATACCCTATAAAAGCAGTACTTATTGTTAATAAAAAAATTAAAATTCCTAAAAATCAAGTTTTTTTAAATTTATAAGATCTATAATAAATTCTTCGTCCAATATGACAATATAAACATAAAAAAAAGAAAGAGGCTCCATTTATATGTATTAATCGACATTCTCATCCATAATTAACATCTTGAATAATATGAATTAATCTTTGAAATGCTAAATTAATATTTGGGCAATAATGTATAGATAAAAGCAAACCAGTAAAAATTTGAATTATTAAACATAATCCTAATAATGATCCAAAGTTTCATCAAATATTAATATTAACAGGAGTAGGCAAATTAATTAAAGATTTACTAATAATTTGTAAAAAATTATTTTTTTTAAAAATAGATTTATTCATAAAAATTAATTTGTCGTAAAGGAATTTTTATTTTATAACAAATATTTATAATACAAATTAAAGAAAAATATAAATAAATTATAATAAAAATTATAGGATTTTTATTTTTGTTAAATAATTTTATTATTGATATATCATTTTTTTCTTCAATAATATTAAAATTAAAATTTAATTCTTGATTGTCTATATAATATACAGTAACTTTAAATAAAATTATTAAGATAATTATTGTAAATATAAATTTAATTAAATTTTTAATGATATTTTTATAATTAAATTTTAATAAGGTATTATTATTTAACCTTGTAATATATATAAAAATTACTATTAATCCCCCAATTATAATTAATAAAATGAAAAAATTTATTCAGGATTTATAAATTAAATTTATTTTAAATGAAATTAAAAATGTTAGTAAAATTAGGATAATTATTAATTTTAATGAATGGAAATTATTAAATTTTATAGGGATAGAAATTAATATTAAAATTAATAAATTTAAAATTATAGGAAAATTTAAGTTTAATAAATTTATAAAAAAAAATTTTATCATCAAAAAATAGTTTAAAGGAAAATATTAATTTTGGAGATTAATGATATATAAATATATTTTTTTGAAGCTTTAAAAATAAATTTTATTTTTAATTTACAAAATTATTGTTTTTTTTAAACTATAAAGCTTATAATATACAATTTAGATTTAATTTTTTTTTTTATATATATATATATTGTTCTTTTATATTATTTTATTATTATAAACATTTATTGTTAATTTTAATTAGGTTAGAATTTATTATAATTATTATTATATTTAATATATATTATATTTTAGTTATATTAAATATAGATTTATGTTATATTATTTTTTTTTTATCTATAATTGTTTGTGAAAGAGCTTTAGGATTAACTTTAATTATTTTAATTGTTCGATTTTATGGGAATGATTATTTAAATTCTTTAAGTTTATTAAAATGATAAAATTAATTATTATATATATATTTTTTTATATAAAAATTAATAAATTTTTTTATCAGATTTTTTATCAGATTTTTTATCAATTTTTTTTTTTTTTTTTTTTTTCAGTTAATATAAATAATTTTTATAGAAATTTATATTATATTTTTGGATTAGATTTTTATTCTTGAGGTTTAAGATTATTAAGAATTTGAATTATTATTTTAATAATAATAATTAGGAATGAGTATTTAATATTAAGTAATTATAAATATTATTTATATTTAATTTATTATATATTAATATTTTTAATTATATGTTTTTTAAGTATGAATATAATAATATTTTATTTTTTTTTTGAATCAAGATTGATTCCGGTATTTTTATTAATTATAGGATGAGGATATCAAATTGAACGTATTCAATCAGGATTATATATAATATTATATACTTTATTTGGTTCTATACCTTTATTTTTAATGATTTTTTATATTTATAAGATAAATTTTACTTTAGATATAGGAATTTTAGTTATTAATAGAATTAATATTTATATTTATATATGTTTAATAATAGCTTTTTTAATTAAATTACCTATATATTTTATACATTTATGATTACCAAAGGCTCATGTTGAAGCTCCAATTGTTGGTTCTATAATTTTAGCTGGGGTAATATTAAAATTAGGGAGATATGGGTTATTACGTATTTTTTTATTTATAATAGAGATATCTTTAAAATTTAATAAATATATTATAATTATTAGTTTATAAGGGGGATTAATTTCAAGATTTATTTGTTTATGTCAAATTGATTTAAAGATATTAATTGCTTATTCTTCAATTGTACATATAAGAATTTTATTAACTGGAATGATAACAATATTTAGAATAAGATATATAGGAGGATATTTAATAATAATTGCTCATGGATTATGTTCTTCAGGAATATTTTTTTTATTAAATATTAATTATGAACGTTTAAATTCTCGTAGACTTTATTTTAATAAAGGAATGATTAATTATTTACCTTCATTAACTTTAATATGATTTTTATTATGTTCTTCAAATATATCTTTTCCTTTTTCATTAAATTTATTTGGAGAAATTTTTTTATTTAATTCTTTAATAATATGAAATAATTTTATTTTTTTAATTTTATTATTATTTTCTTTTTTTAGAGTATGTTATTCATTATATTTATATTCTTTTAGTCAATATGGTAAAATTAATAATTTAAATTTATTTTTTAAAAATGTAAAAATTATAGAATATATAGTTCTTATATTACATTGAATTCCTTTGAATTTAATATTTATATATATATATATATATATATATATATATTTTAATAGTTTAAAAAAAATATTGATTTGTGGGATCAAAGATATATAAATAATATATATATATTTAAAATATATTTAAAGGTATTGATTTTTTAAATTGATTGATTTTAATAAATTTAAATTTATGATAATATATTTATTAATTTATATTATATTTTTTTTTATTTTAAATTTAATTAATTTATCAATTTATTTAATATTTATAAAAATTGTTATTTTTATTGAATTTGAATTTTTAAGAATTTTAGGTATAAAATTTGAATATTTAATTTTATTAGATTGAATTTCAAGAATTTTTATAATAGTTGTTTTAATAATTTCAATAAGAGTAATTATTTATAGAATTGAATATATAGAAATAGATATATTTATTAATCGATTTATTTTAATAATTATATTATTTGTTATATGTATAATTCTTATAATTATTAGTCCTAATATAATTAGAATTTTATTAGGATGAGATGGGTTAGGGTTAATTTCTTATTGTTTAGTAATTTTTTATCAAAATGATATGAGATTTAACTCTGGTATAGTTACTGTTTTAATAAATCGTGTTGGAGATTCAATTATTATAATTTTAATTGGTTTAATATTAATAAATGGATCATGAAATTTTATTTATTTGTATAATTTGAATTTTTTAATATTAATTATATTGATAATTGCAGCTTTTACAAAAAGAGCTCAAATTCCTTTTTCGATTTGATTACCTAAAGCTATAGCGGCTCCTACTCCAGTTTCTTCTTTAGTGCATTCTTCCACATTAGTAACTGCTGGAGTTTATTTATTAATTCGATTTAATTATTTAATAAAAATGAATTTAAAATTAATAAAAATTATAATATTTATATCAATATTAACTTTATTTATATCAAGATTATCTGCAAATTTTGAATATGATTTTAAAAAAATTGTTGCTTTTTCAACTTTAAGTCAATTAAGATTAATAATTTTTTCTTTAACATTTAGATTATTAGAAGTTTCTTTATTTCATTTATTAATTCATGCTATATTTAAATGTTTATTATTTATATGTGCAGGTATTATTATTCATAATAATTTTGATAATCAAGATATTCGATATATTAAAATAACTTTTAAGGGAATACCTTTAGTTAGATTAATTTTTAATTGTTCTTCTTTATCTTTATGTGGAATACCTTTTTTATCTGGATTTTATTCAAAAGATAAAATTTTAGAAATATTTATAATAAATTATTTTAATAAATTTATATTTTTAATTTTATTTTTTTCTATAGGTTTAACAGTAAGATATACATTTCGTTTAATATTTTATTCTTTTATTTTAAATTCTTTTAATAGATTAATTTATAAATATAGAAGAATTAATAGTTTAATATTTTATTCAATATTGGTATTATTTATTATATCAATTTTTATAGGATTTATTTTAAATTGAATAATATTTTCTATAAAAAATTTAATTTTTTTAAATAAAAATTTTAAATTAATAATTTATTTATTTATATTTATAGGATTAAATTTAGGATTAATTTTACCTTGGTTTAAGATTACGTTAAATAAATTATTTTTATTAAAAAGTTTAATTTTTTTTATAATTAATATATGATTTTTATTTATTATTTATAATATTAAAATATTTAATATAATAAAATTTTTTCAAAAAAAATTTTTTTTTTTTGATTTAAAATGAAATGAATATTTATATAGATTTTTATTGTTATTATATATTAAGAAAAATTTATTTTTGGATTTATATAATAAAAATTTTTATTTTTTAATAATTTTTATTTTTTATTTTATATTATTAATAATTTTTTATTTAAATAGCTTAAAATAAAGTTTAATATTGAAAATATTAAGATGATTAAAATCTTTAGATATTTATAAATATTTATATATTAATTTTATAATGAAAATATAATGTTTTATTTAAACTATATAAATAAAAATAAAAATGGATTTTAACCATAAATTTAGAAGTTAGAAATTTCTTTAGTTCATACTTATTTTAATTGGAATTTTATTCAATTTAATTATTAACAATAATTAACCTCTATTTGGTTTCAATTAATAGAGATTATTTGAATCTATTAATCAAGTCGAAATTGATTATATTGTTTATATTACTTAAAAAAAAGTATATTGATATATAAATCAATTAATTTTAATTGCAATTTAAAAATTTATTTACTCTATTTTAGTCATAGTAAAGCTCCATCATATCATTCTATATATAATCCTAATATTAAAATACAAATAATAATTATTGGAGTGAAAATAATTATTTCTAAATTTATATATAAATATGATGGAATTAAAGGGAAAAAAATAATAATTTCTACATCAAAAATTAAAAAAATAATTCTAATTATATAAAATTGAATAGAAAAAGGTAAACGTGAAGATATTAAAGGGTCAAATCCACATTCAAATGGAGAATTTTTTTCTCGATTTAATTTTTTTTTAGAAGATAATAAGAAATTAATTAATATTAAAATTATGCAAATTATTAAAATTAATATTGTAAATATTATTAAAATTATTATTATTTAAACTAAAATTTATTAGTCTTTTTAATTGGAAATTAAATGTACAATTAATACTTTTTAAATAATAAGTTCATCAGTAAATGAAAATATATAAGAATAATCAAATTACATCTACAAAATGTCAATATCAAGATCTTGCTTCAAATCTAAAATGATGATATTTAGATAATTGAAATATATTTAATCGAATTAATGAGATAAAAATAAATAAAGTACCAATAATTACATGAATCCCATGAAATCCTGTTATTATAAAAAAAATTCTTCCATAAATTGAATCGGCAATTGAAAAATTTGCTTCATTATATTCTAAATATTGAAGAAATGTAAAATATATTCCTAAAATAATTGTTAAAATAATAGATTTTAAACTATTTTTAAATTTATTATTTAAAATTCTATAATGTCCTCATGTAATAGATATTCCTGATCTTAAAAGGATAATTGTATTTAATAAAGGGATATTATAAGGATTAAATGGGGAAATTATAATTGGGGGTCATTTATTACCAATTTCAATTCTTGGGGATAAAGATATATGAAAGAAGGCTCAAAAGAAAGAAATGAAAAAAAAAATTTCTGAAATAATAAATAAAATTATTCCTAATTGCAATAAAGTTGTTACTTTTTTAGTATGGAATCCTTGAAATGTACTTTCTCGAATAATATCTCGTCATCATTGGAAAATAGATATTAATAAAATTAAAAAATTAAATAAAATTAAATTATTATTATAATCATAAAATCATATTATTAAGCTAATAAAAAAAGTTATTAAATTTAAAGAAGTAATTAATGGTCAAGGACTTAAAGTAACTAAATGAAATGGATGATTATAAGATTTTGAAAAGATAATTAAATGATTTATCATAATTAGTTTCTTTTGTGTATAAAGTTCTTAAAATTGTAAATACATAAGATTGAATAATAGTTACTCTAAATTCTAAAATTAATAAAATTAATTGAGTTATAATTACAATAAGTATAATAAAAATTATAGAATTAGCAGATTTTCTTAATAATGTTAATAGTAAATGTCCAGCAATTATATTTGCTGTTAAACGAATTGATAATGTTATAGGGCGAATTAAATTTCTAATTGTTTCAATAATTACTATAAAAGGTATTAAAATAATAGGGGTATTTTGGGGAATTATATGTGCAAAAGCTAAATTTCAATTTTTTGTTCATAAAAATATTATTAGTCTTAATCATAAAGGTAAGGAGAATCTAATTGAAAAAATTATATGTCTTGATCTAGTGAAAATATAAGGATATATTCCTATAAAGTTGTTTAATAAAATATTTAAGAATAATGAAATGAAAAAAATTGAATTTAAATAATTGAATTTGTTTTTAAGAATAATTTTTATTTCATTATATATTAATATTAGAATAAATTTTAATATAAAAATTAATCGTGAATTTGAAATTCAATAAATTATTGGTATTAATAAAATATTTAAAATTGAGGATAATCAATTTATTTCAAAAAGATTATTTGTATTTGGATCAAAAATTGAAAATAGATTTGTTATCATTTAATATTAAAATATGAATAATTTTTTTTAATTTTTAATATTTTTTTAAAGGGAAAAATAAAGTTTAAAAAAATAATGTATAATAAAATAATTATGATAAATAAAAAATTTATTATAAATCAATTATAAGGAGCTATTTGTGGAATTAAAAAATATTATATTAAATAATTTTAAATTGACAATTTAATGTTATAAATTTAACTAATTTTTCATTAGAGGTAAATATATACCATATATTGGTTTAAGAGACCAAAACTTAAAAAAATCAGTCATCTAATGAAAATAAATTTATTCATTGAATAAAATTTTTATTTGATGTTCTTTCTAGAACAATGGGTATAAATCTATGATTTAAACCACAAATTTCTGAACATTGACCATAATATAAACCTGGTCGATTTATATTAATTGTAATTTGGTTGATACGTCCTGGAATAGCATCAATTTTTGTTCCTAAACTAGGAATTGTTCAAGAATGAATAACATCTAAAGATGTAATTAATATACGAATTTGGGATTTTAAAGGAATAATTAAATGATTATCAACATCTAATAGACGAAAATTATAATTTATTAAATTTTTAATTATAAATGAATTAAAATTAATATTTTTAAAATCTGAATATTCATATTTTCAATATCATTGATGACCAATTGATTTAATTGTTAAAATAGGTTTAAAAATTTCATCAGTTAAATATAAAATTTTTAAAGAGGGTAATGCTAAAAAAATTAAAATGATTATTGGGAAAATAGTTCAAATGATTTCAATATTATGATTTTGTAAAATAAATTTATTATTTATTTTATTAGTAATTAATGATATAATATTATATATAATTATAATTGTAATGATTAATAAAATTAATATTGAATAATCATGAAAAAATTTAAGATTTTCTATAATAGAAGAATTAGCATCTTGTAAATTTATTTGTGATCAAGTATTAATTTTTAATTATTTAAAATAATTTAATAATAGGAATTTCATTAAATCTATGATTATAAGGTGGGTACAATTGTAATCATTCAATTGAAGTATTTATATAAAATGAAAAAATATTTAAACGTTGAGAAGATAATCTTTCTCAAATTAAAAAAATAAAATAAATAATACTAATTAAAGATATAATTGATCCTATTGATGAAATAATATTTCATATTAAATATGAATCTGGGTAATCAGAATATCGACGAGGTATTCCACTTAAACCTAAAAAATGTTGAGGGAAAAAAGTTATATTTACACCAAAAAATATAGTTAAAAATTGAATTTTAATTCATTTTTTATGGAAGTTAATTCCTATTATTAATGGGTATCAATAAATAAATCTACCTAAAATTGCAAAAACAGCTCCTATTGATAAAACATAATGAAAATGGGCAACAACATAATAAGTATCATGTAAAATGATATCAATTGATGAATTTGCTAAAATTACTTCAGTTAATCCTCCAATTGTGAATAAAAAAATAAATCCTAAGGTTCAAAGTTTAGAAGCATTAAAATTTATTTTTGAGCCATGAATTGTTGCTAGTCATCTAAATACTTTAATTCCTGTAGGAATTGCAATAATTATAGTAGCAGATGTGAAGTAAGCTCGTGTATCGATATCTATCCCAATAGTAAATATATGATGTGCTCATACAATAAATCCTAAAAAGCCAATTGTTAATATAGCATAAATTATTCCAATAGCCCCAAATCTTTCTTTTTTTCTTCTTTCATTAAAAATTATATGTGAAATTATACCAAATCCAGGTAGAATTAAAATATAAACTTCTGGGTGACCAAAAAATTAAAATAAATGTTGATATAAAATAGGGTCTCCTCCTCCAGAAGGATCAAAAAATGATGTATTTAAATTTCGATCTGTTAATAATATTGTAATAGCCCCTGCTAAAACAGGTACTGCTAATAATAATAAAATTGTAGTGATTATAATTGATCATGTAAATAAAGGTAATTGTTCAAAATTTTTATTAGAATTTTTTATTTTGAAAATAGTAGTAATAAAATTAATTGATCCTATAATAGAGGATATACCTGCAAGATGTAAAGAAAAAATAGTTATATCTGTTGATATTCCTTCATGATTTATATTTAAAGATAAAGGAGGATAAACAGTTCATCCAGTACCTACTCCTTGATTTGTAATTGATCTAAATAATAATAATGAAATTGAAGGAATTAAAAGTCAAAATCTTATATTATTTATACGAGGAAAGGCTATATCTGGTCTTCCTATTATTAAAGGGATTAATCAATTTCCAAATCCTCCAATTATAATAGGTATAACTATAAAAAAAATTATAACAAAAGCATGAGTTGTAACAAAAGAATTATAAATTTGATCGTTGTTAATTAAAAATCCAGGATTTCCTAATTCTATTCGAATAATTAAACTTATTGATGCTCCTAATATTCCTGCTCATATTTCAAAAATGAAATATAAAACTCCAATGTCTTTATGATTTGTAGAAAATAATCATTTTTTAAAATTTTTATTTTATTTAAAATTTTAAATTGCAAATTTAAAGAAGTATTTTAATACAAAATTTTAGTAATGTGTCTGATTAAAGTAATAAATTGTAAATTTATTTAAAAAATAAAATTTTCTTTACTAAAAAATTAAGATTTAAAAAAAATTTTAATTTTAATTTTGAAGATTAATAGTTTTTATTAACTTAAAATCTTAAATAATTCAAATATTTATTATTCATAAATTAATAAATGAAAGTATAATAAAAATTTTTGAATAATTTAATTTATTTAAATTAAAAAATTTTAATATAATAGTTATTTTATTATTAAATTTATAATTTAATATTATGTTAATTGAAATTTTTATATAAAATGAAAAAGTAATTAAAGATACTATTATTAATAATATTATTAAAAATATTATGTTATTATAAATATTTAAATGGATTCTAAATCATTTTATTATAAATCCAAATAATGGAGGTAATCTTCTAATAGAAAATAAATTTAAAATTAAGAATAATTTGAAATTATTAAATTTTAAATTAAAAATTTGATTTAAATAAAATAAATTAAATTTATAAAAAATTATTATAATTGATATATTAATAATTATATAAGAAAAAAAATATAATATTCATAAATTTTCACTAGTTAATAAATTTATTAATAATCAACTTATATGATTAATAGATGAATATGATAAAATTATTCGTAAAGATTGATGATTAATTCCAAATAATCTTGTTAAAGAAGATAAAATTATTAAAGAGAAAATTAATCAATTTAAATAATTATATATTAATAAAATTATTGGAGTAATTTTTTGTCATGTTGATAATAGATAACAATTTATTCAATTTATATTATTTATTAAATTAATAAATCAATAATGAAATGGAGGAATACCTAATTTAATAATTAAAGATAAATTAATAATAAAAATTATAAATTTTAAAAAAATTAAATTATTTGATAGTATAAGTATATTTGAAGATAAAATAATTATTATAGAAGAAAGAGATTGAATAATAAAATATTTTATTACTAATTCTTTATAAAATTTATTAATAAAAATAATTAAAGGAATAAAAGATATTAAATTTATTTCAATAGAAATTCAAATTGAAAATCAAGAATTAAGAGAAATAGAAATTAATGGGGAAATAAAAAAAATTGGGATGATGTAAATTCAAATAAATAGGTAAAAAATTATATATATATATATATATATATATATATATATATATATATATATATAAAAGAATTTTATTCTATAGTTAGGGCATGAACCTAAAAACTTTATTTAGTTTATTTTTATAATTAAAATAAAATTGATTAAATTAAATTTAAATTTTTAATTAATTATTATATAAATTTTAATATTAAAATTAATTAAATTAGATTAATAATATCAAATTTTATTCGATAGTTCATGGTTCATTGGTTAAATGAAAATACTGAACATTTTATTATTAATTGGTCAAATTAATATCAAATTTTATTCGATAGTTCATGGTTCATTGGTTAAATGAAAATACTGAACATTTTATTATTAATTGGTCAAATTAATATCAAATTTTGTTCGATAGTTCATGGTTCATTGGTTAAATGAAAATACTGAACATTTTATTATTAATTGGTCAAATTAATATCAAATTTTATTCGATAGTTCATGGTTCATTGGTTAAATGAAAATACTGAACATTTTATTATTAATTGGTTAAATTAATATCAAATTTTATTCGATAGTTCATGGTTCATTGGTTAAATGAAAATACTGAACATTTTATTATTAATTGGTCAAATTAATATCAAATTTTATTCGATAGTTCATGGTTCATTAGTTAAATGAAAATACTGAACATTTTATTATTAATTGGTCAAATTAATATCAAATTTTGTTCGATAGTTCATGGTTCATTGGTTAAATGAAAATATTGAACATTTTATTATTAATTGGTCAAATTAAGGCATCTTCTCACTTTAAGCGCCTCAAAAATAGGCTGTTTTTGCGATTTTTTTTCGAGGATTTTTGCTTAAAATTATGGGATAAAACGGATCCTATGTAATAAACACATCTTTCAAGTACATGAAAAAATTTTTATTTTATTTTTTTAAACAATTATTATAATACATCAGTAGCATTGAAAAACCCGTGTAAAAATGTTATGGTCGTGGCTTGTTGATGGTATCTCCGAGACGGGTCGTCTGAAACAAAAAAATAAAACTGTTTTAGATTCAGTATGTCAGTGGCTATAGCGCATATCATCAGATTTTTGATATTCGCGAAAATAACAAAATGGCGCACGTTTTTCGAAAAAGTAAAAAAAAACCACGATTTTTTTGCAGTTTTTTGTAAAAAAAAAATTCTTAAAATCAAAATTTAAAAAATCTGATGATATGCGCTATAGCCATAACTATGAAGCATATGTCATTCAAATTTCATGACAATCGGCCGGATAGTTTCCGAAATTTCATCAACAAAGCACCGAAAAACCTTGTTTTGAGATAACTGCGTTTAAAGTTTTGGAGGGATCGCCGGGTACTCTCAGGTAGTCACCTAACGGTCGCCAAAAAATGTAGTTAGACTCGTCCGATCTTTATGAAATTTCGAGATGACATTTTTGAAGATATGTACTTTCAAAATTTAAAAAAAAAAAAAAATCGATTTTTTTAAATTTCCAAAGTGAGAAGACGCCTTAATATCAAATTTTATTCGATAGTTCATGGTTCATTGGTTAAATGAAAATACTGAACATTTTATTATTAATTGGTCAAATTAATATCAAATTTTGTTCGATAGTTCATGGTTCATTGGTTAAATGAAAATACTGAACATTTTATTATTAATTGGTCAAATTAATATCAAATTTTATTCGATAGTTCATGGTTCATTGGTTAAATGAAAATACTGAACATTTTATTATTAATTGGTCAAATTAATATCAAATTTTATTCGATAGTTCATGGTTCATTGGTTAAATGAAAATATTGAACATTTTATTATTAATTGGTCAAATTAATATCAAATTTTATTCGATAGTTCATGGTTCATTGGTTAAATGAAAATACTGAACATTTTATTATTAATTGGTCAAATTAATATCAAATTTTGTTCGATAGTTCATGGTTCATTGGTTAAATGAAAATATTGAACATTTTATTATTAATTGGTCAAATTAATATCAAATTTTATTCGATAGTTCATGGTTCATTGGTTAAATGAAAATACTGAACATTTTATTATTAATTGGTCAAATTAATATCAAATTTTGTTCGATAGTTCATGGTTCATTGGTTAAATGAAAATACTGAACATTTTATTATTAATTGGTCAAATTAATATCAAATTTTATTCGATAGTTCATGGTTCATTGGTTAAATGAAAATATTGAACATTTTATTATTAATTGGTCAAATTAATATCAAATTTTGTTCGATAGTTCATGGTTCATTGGTTAAATGAAAATACTGAACATTTTATTATTAATTGGTCAAATTAATATCAAATTTTATTCGATAGTTCATGGTTCATTGGTTAAATGAAAATACTGAACATTTTATTATTAATTGGTCAAATTAATATCAAATTTTGTTCGATAGTTCATGGTTCATTGGTTAAATGAAAATACTGAACATTTTATTATTAATTGGTCAAATTAATATCAAATTTTGTTCGATAGTTCATGGTTCATTGGTTAAATGAAAATACTGAACATTTTATTATTAATTGGTCAAATTAATATCAAATTTTATTCGATAGTTCATGGTTCATTGGTTAAATGAAAATACTGAACATTTTATTATTAATTGGTCAAATTAATATCAAATTTTGTTCGATAGTTCATGGTTCATTGGTTAAATGAAAATACTGAATATTTTATTATTAATTGGTCAAATTAATATCAAATTTTATTCGATAGTTCATGGTTCATTGGTTAAATGAAAATACTGAACATTTTATTATTAATTGGTCAAATTAATATCAAATTTTGTTCGATAGTTCATGGTTCATTGGTTAAATGAAAATACTGAACATTTTATTATTAATTGGTCAAATTAATATCAAATTTTGTTCGATAGTTCATGGTTCATTGGTTAAATGAAAATACTGAACATTTTATTATTAATTGGTCAAATTAATATCAAATTTTGTTCGATAGTTCATGGTTCATTGGTTAAATGAAAATACTGAACATTTTATTATTAATTGGTCAAATTAATATCAAATTTTGTTCGATAGTTCTTGGTTCATTGGTTAAATGAAAATACTGAACATTTTATTATTAATTGGTCAAATTAATATCAAATTTTGTTCGATAGTTCATGGTTCATTGGTTAAATGAAAATACTGAACATTTTATTATTAATTGGTCAAATTAATATCAAATTTTGTTCGATAGTTCATGGTTCATTGGTTAAATGAAAATACTGAACATTTTATTATTAATTGGTCAAATTAATATCAAATTTTATTCGATAGTTCATGGTTCATTGGTTAAATGAAAATACTGAACATTTTATTATTAATTGGTCAAATTAATATCAAATTTTGTTCGATAGTTCATGGTTCATTGGTTAAATGAAAATACTGAACATTTTATTATTAATTGGTCAAATTAATATCAAATTTTGTTCGATAGTTCATGGTTCATTGGTTAAATGAAAATATTGAACATTTTATTATTAATTGGTCAAATTAATATCAAATTTTGTTCGATAGTTCATGGTTCATTGGTTAAATGAAAATATTGAACATTTTATTATTAATTGGTCAAATTAATATCAAATTTTGTTCGATAGTTCATGGTTCATTGGTTAAATGAAAATATTGAACATTTTATTATTAATTGGTCAAATTAATATCAAATTTTATTCGATAGTTCATGGTTCATTGGTTAAATGAAAATACTGAACATTTTATTATTAATTGGTCAAATTAATATCAAATTTTATTCGATAGTTCATGGTTCATTGGTTAAATGAAAATACTGAACATTTTATTATTAATTGGTCAAATTAATATCAAATTTTATTCGATAGTTCATGGTTCATTGGTTAAATGAAAATACTGAACATTTTATTATTAATTGGTCAAATTAATATCAAATTTTGTTCGATAGTTCATGGTTCATTGGTTAAATGAAAATATTGAACATTTTATTATTAATTGGTCAAATTAATATCAAATTTTGTTCGATAGTTCATGGTTCATTGGTTAAATGAAAATACTGAACATTTTATTATTAATTGGTCAAATTAATATCAAATTTTGTTCGATAGTTCATGGTTCATTGGTTAAATGAAAATACTGAACATTTTATTATTAATTGGTCAAATTAATATCAAATTTTGTTCGATAGTTCATGGTTCATTGGTTAAATGAAAATATTGAACATTTTATTATTAATTGGTCAAATTAATATCAAATTTTGTTCGATAGTTCATGGTTCATTGGTTAAATGAAAATACTGAACATTTTATTATTAATTGGTCAAATTAATATCAAATTTTGTTCGATAGTTCATGGTTCATTGGTTAAATGAAAATACTGAACATTTTATTATTAATTGGTCAAATTAATATCAAATTTTGTTCAATAGTTCATGGTTCATTGGTTAAATGAAAATATTGAACATTTTATTATTAATTGGTCAAATTAATATCAAATTTTGTTCGATAGTTCATGGTTCATTGGTTAAATGAAAATACTGAACATTTTATTATTAATTGGTCAAATTAATATCAAATTTTGTTCGATAGTTCATGGTTCATTGGTTAAATGAAAATACTGAACATTTTATTATTAATTGGTCAAATTAATATCAAATTTTATTCGATAGTTCATGGTTCATTGGTTAAATGAAAATACTGAACATTTTATTATTAATTGGTCAAATTAATATCAAATTTTATTCGATAGTTCATGGTTCATTGGTTAAATGAAAATACTGAACATTTTATTATTAATTGGTCAAATTAATATCAAATTTTATTCGATAGTTCATGGTTCATTGGTTAAATGAAAATACTGAACATTTTATTATTAATTGGTCAAATTAATATCAAATTTTGTTCGATAGTTCATGGTTCATTGGTTAAATGAAAATATTGAACATTTTATTATTAATTGGTCAAATTAATATCAAATTTTGTTCGATAGTTCATGGTTCATTGGTTAAATGAAAATACTGAACATTTTATTATTAATTGGTCAAATTAATATCAAATTTTGTTCGATAGTTCATGGTTCATTGGTTAAATGAAAATACTGAACATTTTATTATTAATTGGTCAAATTAATATCAAATTTTGTTCGATAGTTCATGGTTCATTGGTTAAATGAAAATATTGAACATTTTATTATTAATTGGTCAAATTAATATCAAATTTTGTTCGATAGTTCATGGTTCATTGGTTAAATGAAAATACTGAACATTTTATTATTAATTGGTCAAATTAATATCAAATTTTGTTCGATAGTTCATGGTTCATTGGTTAAATGAAAATACTGAACATTTTATTATTAATTGGTCAAATTAATATCAAATTTTATTCGATAGTTCATGGTTCATTGGTTAAATGAAAATACTGAACATTTTATTATTAATTGGTCAAATTAATATCAAATTTTATTCGATAGTTCATGGTTCATTGGTTAAATGAAAATACTGAACATTTTATTATTAATTGGTCAAATTAATATCAAATTTTATTCGATAGTTCATGGTTCATTGGTTAAATGAAAATACTGAACATTTTATTATTAATTGGTCAAATTAATATCAAATTTTATTCGATAGTTCATGGTTCATTGGTTAAATGAAAATACTGAACATTTTATTATTAATTGGTCAAATTAATATCAAATTTTATTCGATAGTTCATGGTTCATTGGTTAAATGAAAATACTGAACATTTTATTATTAATTGGTCAAATTAATATCAAATTTTATTCGATAGTTCATGGTTCATTGGTTAAATGAAAATACTGAACATTTTATTATTAATTGGTCAAATTAATATCAAATTTTGTTCGATAGTTCATGGTTCATTGGTTAAATGAAAATACTGAACATTTTATTATTAATTGGTCAAATTAATATCAAATTTTATTCGATAGTTCATGGTTCATTGGTTAAATGAAAATACTGAACATTTTATTATTAATTGGTCAAATTAATATCAAATTTTATTCGATAGTTCATGGTTCATTGGTTAAATGAAAATACTGAACATTTTATTATTAATTGGTCAAATTAATATCAAATTTTATTCGATAGTTCATGGTTCATTGGTTAAATGAAAATACTGAACATTTTATTATTAATTGGTCAAATTAATATCAAATTTTATTCGATAGTTCATGGTTCATTGGTTAAATGAAAATACTGAACATTTTATTATTAATTGGTCAAATTAATATCAAATTTTATTCGATAGTTCATGGTTCATTGGTTAAATGAAAATACTGAACATTTTATTATTAATTGGTCAAATTAATATCAAATTTTGTTCGATAGTTCATGGTTCATTGGTTAAATGAAAATATTGAACATTTTATTATTAATTGGTCAAATTAATATCAAATTTTGTTCGATAGTTCATGGTTCATTGGTTAAATGAAAATACTGAACATTTTATTATTAATTGGTCAAATTAATATCAAATTTTATTCGATAGTTCATGGTTCATTGGTTAAATGAAAATACTGAACATTTTATTATTAATTGGTTAAATTAATATCAAATTTTATTCGATAGTTCATGGTTCATTGGTTAAATGAAAATACTGAACATTTTATTATTAATTGGTCAAATTAATATCAAATTTTATTCGATAGTTCATGGTTCATTAGTTAAATGAAAATACTGAACATTTTATTATTAATTGGTCAAATTAATATCAAATTTTATTCGATAGTTCATGGTTCATTGGTTAAATGAAAATACTGAACATTTTATTATTAATTGGTCAAATTAATATCAAATTTTATTTATAATATTAAATAAAATATAATATTAAATTAAATAGGATGAAGGATATTTTCCTTACATATCATAATCTGTAATATACCAGTGAATTCAGACGTAAGTAAAGCCCGCTGAACACGACGTTATTTTTCGTGGTAGAAATCATGCGTGCGCTTTACGAAAATACATCACGCATGCTTTCTATTACGAAAAATAGCATCGTGTGCAACGGGCTCCAGTTTACGGAGGTATTTTTCAAGCGGTTCTATGTATCGTTAATTTGTCAATTACGATGGTCCTAAAGAACCGAGTTTTGATGTTACGAAGTGCGGGACAAACTCATTTAAAAAAAAGTACATCGCATAGTTCAGTGTTAAGGATTGTTGTGCCTGGCAACAGGCCCGCATAGCAACCCAAAATCAGTTGAAACAAATTGTGAAGTAAATCGACGGCAACAGGAAGCCAATATAAATAAAATTGTAAGATAGTACATTCCTACGTTCGATCGCCGCATGGGTATATCGACGCTGAGCGAGCTCACCCCAAAATGCTAACGGTGCATCACGCCACCGATCGCTCGAGAATATTCGATAGCGAATTAAAATACAGTAGGGGTAAAATTAATACCATTTGGGGGAAATTATGCGAATCATTAAAAGCAGCAACTCTGCCCAAATTCGGCAATATCGAGTTGGAGTTTCGGCTCATTCATTGGCAAATAATCCCAAAATACCCGTCCTCGATAACTCGTCCCCACGTGACGGTCTTCGCGGGCACAACATTGGTGGCAGCGGTGGGATTGCCACAACTCAAGAAACCAAACACGTCTACTGGGTGAAACGAAAAGAAAAATCGAAGTGCCAAGGCGAGACGAAATTCGAGTCAACCAATAAATCAATAATTCGAACGAGGACCTTTGCTGTTCAATTCGACAACTGGAAACTGACCATCGTCGCACCGAAGGGCAGACCGATCGACGTCGCAGATTCAAAAATTTGAAGGAAGGAAGACCGAGAAGCCGACCGACGTAAATTCGACCCGACTACAAGCAACATAAGAGAGATCTTCTTACTGTAAGTGACGGAACATTAATTAAATTGTAATCCGCCAAAGCCAGCGCGTATAAGAAAAAAAAATTTTTTTATATGTCTGACGACGAGTTAGTCGACCGTCTTAAATTACTGGACGTAAGCACAATTTCGCGGTCGCTCGATTCTTTCTTTGGAAATAAAATTATATATAAAAAGACCACGGATGAAACCGATGACGAGCCTGTAGTAAAACGAAGAAAAAGATAAAAATAGGACAGATACGTTAAATTAGACTTTTACGTCCGAAGACGATTATTTAGACGCAGATTCAGAAAGTGAATTTAGTCCCACAGAAATCCCTAGAGAAAATCCATTTGCCGAATCTACCCTTAATCCTACCACAATAACAATGGTAAAAACCGTAAATTTAGACGAAACCGCGACCGCGAGTGGTAGCGGCACAAATAATTCAAATAATGGCCGAAATAACGAAAATAGTAACGGAAACAGAGATCAAGCGAATGCAATAGATAACACACCCTGTATACCATCGAAAAATCGTGGGTCAATGACTCTTAAAGAAGCGCGATCCTTAATTCCAATTTTCGACGGACAAGATCCAAAACGAGCGAAAAGCCTACGTGACGCATATAGCTTAGCTAACAAACATATAGACGATCTAGACAAACCTTTTCTTCTCGAAATTGTTTTAGCCACTAAATTAACCGATCAAGCGCGTGAAGACGTACGTTGTAAAGAAATAGATACATTCGAAGCATTCTGAGAACACATTACAGAATTATACAGGGAAAAACGCACGATAGGAGCTTTGCAGGTAGAAATGCACACATGCAGACAAAAACCCAGCGAAAGTGTATTAGAATTTGGCAAAAGGTTAGAAGTTCTCATAATGGAATTAATCGAAGCAAGCACAGAAGATCAAGCATCAGTAAGCGCGAAAAAATAATAGAACAATACGTCAGAAAACTAGCTCTATCTAGCTACGAAGGAGGACTCAAAAAGGAGTACCAAATAATAGTTAAAGCCAAGGGGTACTCAAATTTGAAAGCAGCAATAAAAGGGGGCCTAGATGAAGAAAAAATACAACAAGGTACCGAAGAAATGGCAAAACAAACGAATTCGCAAAATTCATCGTCAGTTACTTGCCACAAATGCCATAAAAATGGTCGTATAGCACGAGAATGCAGAAGTTCCGTATCGAACAACAGACGAAATAATTTACCCGTTCCAACAAAAAATATAAACTCTATGTATTGCAATTTCTGCAAAAGACCGGGACACGTATACGACGATTACTGGTATAGAAACGGGAATAACGGTCCAGGAAGTTCAGGATCAGGTCGAAATAATAATAATAATCACAAACAGGGAAATTATCTCGATCAGGGAAATCGCGGAAATCAAAATTACCAAAATCGCGGAAATCAAGGCAACTGAGAACAAAATCATGGATATCCAGATAATCAGGTAAATAGCAGTCAAAATGATCAAAGAAATAATCAAGGACAAACAGGTGTTGACGAGAATACAGATGACGAGAAAAAAACACTCGGTTCACTCAACCTTAGTACCCTCACAGCGACAGCCTCGCGAAAGAATGCGAGCGTCTACAAAAGTGGAGTAGCGAGAGCTACAGGTTTACACAAAAAGGTGGTATAAAACCAACCAAAAAATTATGCGAAATAAACGTCGTAAACCCAGGAGGTATGGCGAGTGATTTTCATGTATCATCGTCTCAAGCGATAAATACGGTTTTTACTCTAAAGGCCGATGCAGGAGCGTAATGCTGCCTCAAAAAAAAAGTGTTCTCCATAGAGACACAGAGATAATCGACGAAACCGTCGAACTAAAAGGAATTGGGGGGAAAAACATTCCACGCTCTATGCAAAGTGGAGTTAGTAATCGAAACCCCTGCGGTAAATATCCGCTATGGATTTTTCGTAGTTGACGACTCTATTCCAATGGAAATTGATGGAATCATAGGTATGGATTTCATGCGAAAACATAAGGTTGACATAATAAGTGGTCAATATATCAAAATTTATGGACACACCGAGTCACTAATAAATGCGTCGGAGGAAACGAACGCAGTATTACATGCAATATCGCCAATGTTAAACATAGGATGCATTTCCATCAAGAAAACGAAGCCAAGTGAAAAAGTAATCGAGAATATTATCAAAACGAAAGGGCATAACAGCCCTAAAATTATTAGGAACTCCCAGGAAAAAGGGTTCACAACGGAAAAAATTGAAAAGGAGCCGCGAAAGGACTCCAGAGAAACAGAAAAAATTAAAACGGAGCCGAAAAGGACTCTAGAAAAATAAAAGAAATTAAAAAGAAGCCAAAAAAGGACTCTAAAGAAATAAAAGAAATTAAAACGAGCAAAAAAGAGGCTCTAAAGAAACGAACGAAATCCAAAAGGAGCCAAAAAGGACGATAAAGACGAAATAAAAATTAATGCGGTACATGCAAGAAACAAGGAAGTAAGACGAATAAAAGTTCAGAAGGAAATTGGAAACCATGCGCACTCAAACATGGAAAAGGAAAAAACCATAAAAGAATTTAGCGAGGAATACGCTGATGTGTTTCACCTCGAGGGGGAACCTCATGCATATACGCGAAAAGGAACTATACCGATAAATACTCGACAGTACAGACTACCTGAGACACACCAATCGGAAATGCTGAATCAGGCAAACGAAACAATAAAATACGGTATAAGACGCTCAAGCAAAAGCCCAAGGAACGGACCACTATTAATCGTTCTTTGTACAGGACACTACAAACGCAATCGAATGCGCTTCGAACGAAAAAATTTAAGAAAAATGCTACGTATTTAAAAACAAAATACGTTTGGAAAAAATCACCTTTTGGATAAAGAAACATAATAAACTAAAAGAAAATAGGATTCATTAATGAAAAATGAATGAATGAAACGAAAAAATTAAGGAAAAATTTAAAAAAAAGTAAACGAGATAAAAGAAAATAACTATCCAGAAATTAATAATAAACAATAAAAATCGAAACATACTAATGATGATTTAGGAGATAAAAAAAGGGAAAATTATTGATTAAAAATATTGAAATACTGAAATTTTAAATAAAGAACAATTTAAGGAAACAAGAGGATGGAAAAAGGGAAAATAAATCTCGAAACAAATTAAATTAAAGAAAATATATATCGTTACATTCGAAAAAAAAATATTCTTCTCAGATATATATTCAAAATAAAAATAGGGATAAAGAATAATAAAATTATGAAAGAATTAAAAAAAAAAAACAAAAGAAAAAAATTTTAATCCAATAATAAAATTGAAATCTCTAAGAAGAGATACTAATAGAAAAATAATGAAATGAAATCAAAATCTTAAATAATAAAAATATAAAATTGAAGCGAAAAAAAATATATATTTAGCTACAGAATGACAAACAGACCGTATGTTATGATAGAAAAGACAGTTTTTATTCGAAATCTCATTATTCGAGAACTAATAAAATGAAAGAGAAAAAAATTCAAAATTAGATAAATAGCAAAGATAGTTTCATTTCATAATAAGACACCGCTAGTAGTCGCGAATGTATCAGTCAATAATAATAGTATCGAAATCACTCTTTAAACGAAAAAGAATTAGCGCAGTGTAGGAAAATAGAAAACCAGTATATCATCGTTACATTACCATGACAAAATAAAATAAAAAGAAATCATTGCAATTTCATTAGAAAAAGAAAGAAGGTAGATATATGTAGTCCTAGAGAAAAAGGCGTTTGCACAAAATTATTTACACAGCAATTTGCGATACCGAAATACTGGCTTTGGACCGAGAATGTTCCGTCACATCCGCGATTATTAATTATTAACTGTAAACGAAATAACGCAAAACATTTGTACCGTCATGCAATTTAACGAATACTTTAGGAAAAGTAAATTCAAAACATTCATTTTTAATCACAGCATACCGCACAAAATGATATTGAATCCTCTACAGATCAATAAATTAGGTGAAAGAATTGACATATTAAAAACAAAATTAAACGAGCAACGAAATAATTGGGTACATGCTTACCACGTTACTGGTAATTATTTATTAAACTCGATAACTCTGATGGTAATAATTATACTATGTGCAATTCTATTCTTTGTTTACAAAACAAAGCCTTATCAGCATATACAGCCAGCTGCTCAGGCTAGCGAGGTTGATCGACCTACCAAGACCATCAAAGAGAATCAGCAAAACACCTGAGTTAAGCATATAACACAGAGAAACGCCAAAGAAGAAAACAAACACAGACTCAGAGAAAATACACAAATACACAAACACATGAATTGAAAAACGAAAAATTGTAAGCCGAGAGACCAAATTAAGAAATACTGCCAATTTTATAGAAAAATAAATAGCCAAAACGAAGTTTCGTCTACTTAAGGGGGGAGGAATATTGTGCCTGGCAACAGGCCCGCATAGCAACCCAAAATCAGTTGAAACAAATTGTGAAGTAAATCGACGGCAACAGGAAGCCAATATAAATAAAATTGTAAGATAGCACATTCCTACGTTCGATCGCCGCATGGGTATATCGACCCTGAGCGAGCTCACCCCAAAATGCTAACGGTGCATCACGCCACCGATCGCTCGAGAATATTCGATAGCCAATTAAAATATAGTAGGGGTAAAATTAATACCATTTGGGGGAAATTATGCGAATCATTAAAAGCAGCAACTCTGCCCAAATTCGGCAGTCTGCGACAATCTACGAAATAATCTAGAACGATTGGTCTCAAGGCAAATCACCTTGACTTTGTACACCTTTTTAACTTCACTTTTCTCAATAAACCTACGTTAACTTGTTTTTAAATATCGAGTTGGCGTTTCGGCTCATTCATTGGCAAATAATCTCAAAATACCCGTCCTCGATAACTCGTCCCCACGTGACGGTCTTCGCGGGCACAACAGGATGTATGCCCAAAATATACAATTTAAGTTTGACCTTCAAATTTAAAATATGTTGTAGAGTGAACGATGCTACGTCGATTAGAAAAAAAATAATTAGACTTCACCGTATAGTTATTACGTAAATTAATTTTTTCAGTCCCATTAAAATGCATGTTAATCGTAGCGGAAGTAGCCTAATTTGAAAGAAAATAAGAAAATAAAGCCCGTGATATATAAGCGTACAGATTAAAAAAAATATTATTAGAAACTTTATTTTTTTTTTTACTATTTAAAGAAAAAAAAGACCCCGATGTCACCGTCGTATTTGTTCAAAAATCTCAAAAAAAAGTAGAGTCGTTTGGGTCATGTGCAAAAACTGCTACTACAGCCGCCATGTTAAGGAGGTACGATCATAAGGTTAAATCAAAGATTCGGACTTGAAATTTTTATATGATTTAGACGGATATTTTATGCGCCAATTGCCAAAATTTGGGCTATATTGACCGTATGGTTTTTTCGTAATAAAATTTCAAAGTTGAGCATTTTGAGTCACTGAAACACGTCGTCTTATGGAGACTGTCGACCGGAAGTGCCGTGAACACGGTTTTTCTGCTTCAAAATCTAAGATTAGCCGTTGAAAAACTGGATTCTGATAGATTGAACATTAGAAATATTGTAAAAAATTAAAAAATCATACCTCACCGCGTAATTTAAAGGATGATATTACAAAAAAGTTTCAATTTCCGGTCAAGAAGGGGATAGCGCCGACAGATTTGGCATGGTCGCGCGTAACAGCTGATGCGATCGGCAAACCTAACCTTACTTTTCTTTGACTCCCGAGTCATTGAGAATCTAATTCGTCAATTTTTATTTTTGTAAACTAATTATTTACCACGATTGTCGCACATTATAATCAACAAAAATGAAAAATATGAATATTCAACACAAATTAGAATGGCTGTGGGTAAAATAAATTTAGGCTCTTTTTTTACCCCGAGGAACTAGTCGTGCCTCCTTAAATGTGTGAAACATGGAAATATGGCAACGTTGCATGCGCGGGCAGTACGAACCGAGTGTACAGTAGTATAGTGAGAGAAAATAAATACAAGCGTGATCTAATCATAAAATGTCAATGCAAATATACAATGCAAGATGAACATGAGCTATATAAATAAATTAACCAAAATATTTTCTTTATGAATTTAGATCAATCAATACCAGGAAGGGAAAAGAAAGTATAAAAAAATGCATGATTCTGGAAACGAAACATATTTATTTATAAAAAATAAAAATTAATTAGTGCATATCAATAATGTTTAAATATTGAAATTAAATATCATAATTTGCATATTTGTAAACGTCGAAATCATCGGAATCATGTTCCTCGACTTCTTCACAGTTATATTCATTTTTTTCAGTGTCGCTGTTTAATTCGCAAAAAGTTTTCTCGTTGTTATTCAAATCTTCATTTTTCGTGAAACGTTTGAGCTCTTGAATAATTTGTTCAATTACTCTACTATTTTTTGTGATTCTCGGCCTTCCATCTACGCTTTCGCAATTAAACAATGTATTAGGTTAGGAAACTAGCTGTCAAACGACACACTTTCCGGTACTGTTGCCAAATTTTCTCGATATATAAACGGAATTTTTTGATTGGTTGATAGAACGGACATTAGCTCCAGTCAAAAATAGTCAAATGAAGAACTAATTTTTCTTAAAGTTAATAAGTGTAACTTTCATCGGGTTGATTTGTTATGTATAATTAGTATTAATTAATAAAAAAACATATATTTATGATTGATATCTTATATAATGATCTGTTTGAAAAAACAAATAGATGTACTGCGGATTTGACTGGGCATACATCCTTAAGTTTTATACCCACGGAGACTAGAGAGAAGTAATGGACACAGCGTGCTTTAGAAATGTACACGGAATCCCAGCCTGAACGGGCGGCGCTGTGATCGGAAATATCATAGCTATACGTTGTGACGGAAAACCCTAAGGGACTCCGCACACTGCGCGCGATTAGCGATGAGCGCGAGCGATTACCAATGAGAGCGCTGTTTTTCCGGACGACGTTCAGAAAAGCAGAGCTCTCATTGGCAATCGCTCATCGCGCGCAGTGTGCAGAGGCATTAACGCCACAAAAGCCCGATTCTCTCGCTCGTATTAATTTATTTTATTTTAATTGGGCGCCAGCCGCTAAAGCGACTTAATACGAGAGGCGGTTGACCGACTTCGTTGCAGCGGAATGGACGGGGTCATTAAATAATAAAAAGAAAATTAAGCATGATATCATTTAGAAAGAAAAATATAAATGAAAATTATAATTTTATTGTTTAACACTTTGTATCTGACAATGTCCAGATTTTCTTACACACGTAAGACCGAATAATTATTGCTATCCGCAACTAAGGAAAAATAATAATAATCATAATACGGGAAAAAGCTACAAGACACGAGAGTATTCGCGATCCCTCACTCACGTTCACACTCATACGATCGGGATTCTACACACTCTTATAATTTATGACGAGCCCGTATTTTTCTACCGTGGATTTACTCACGGGAAGGAACGAAGTTGTTGTTAATAGTTAGTATCTCGCATAAAATAAAGATAGTTGTTCCAAGCATTACCGAGTACCCGCTATTCGGTGACTCGGCAGGACTATTGGTTTTGGAACCCGCGATAATTCTTTCCCGGTCTCACACACACACAATTCCCACTCTCATAACCCGCACTTATTCGCGAAAATCCTCGTATAATCCTGGCACTATTAATTAATGACGAAAATTAATTTAATTACACGAAATATTTGAGATTTTCGGATTCAATCACGACACAATTATTACCCGGAAATTTATTATATAGCGAGCTACTTCACAAAACCCGCGAACACGTGGCAAAATTGAGAAAATTATTTTTAAAGCGAAAGGTGAAGCCTCCGCCACGATTGAACGTTAATACTTTTGCCGGGATCGCAACACTTTTTCAATATTTCTTTAGGTGAAATTATTGAAGGAAAATCGTTGACAAATTCGGGATAAACCCACCGGCCAACTCGGAAAGCGAGAAGGAGAGAAGTTTGCTAATAATTACCGTTTAATTTTACATGTCCGTCCCACTCAATGCTCACCGAAAATCTGACGAAATCGAGAGTGCGGAGAGTGACACACGACACTTCACCCCCTTTTTCCCTCTTTCTCTCGAATATTCGCGAAGATTTGCGACAGGCGCGTGACAAGCCAATTAGTCGCGGGCGTTAGACGGGGCCTCGAATTTCTACCGGAAATAATTGTTTAGTTATTCGTTATTTTCAACAACCCATAGCCCAAATAATAAATTCGTAATGACGACAAATAACAAGAGAAAGATGTAGGGAAGATTTCAATAATTAATTTAACGGGATTATCTTCGATCATCGTAACCAGGGTCCGACGTCACCCAATATTGCGACTCTCCTGAAGTAACGACTGGAAAACGACGGTGACCAATAGCGTCGTCCAACGATGATAATGTTCTCGCGAAGATTCCCGAATATTCCCCAGATTGATGTAATGTGTGAGTGTGTGTGTCGGTGTCTTGTAGGTAACCAATGCGTACGAGCCTCGCTCGAAGTATGCCGATATTGCAAACGAAATTCGAAGTCTCTCTCTCTCCGACTCCCTTTACCATGTTGTTGTCTCTTTCCTCGTTACCGCTTTACTTTATTCCCTCCAATAATTCTCGCCGGCCAATGAAAAATGAAATAAATATTCCGGGACGCAATTAATAATTAATTATTAAATGAATTTTTAATCCTTTTGTCTTAGATAGGTCCTACGAGGCTGTATCGTGGTTGGAGCAGCTCTGGTTGGAGCATCGAGCGGGAGAAACAATCAGGGAGACTCGAGAGAAGGAGTGAACACAGCATAGGCCAATTTGTAGTTCCAGCGTGCCCAAAACACGTTGATGCTGTAGTTTCTGGTTTTGCCACTGCAGCGCTCGTGATCGAAAGTACTAATGCGTATAGTAATAATAATCCTCAGCGACATGAAACTGACCTTGTACTTTGCGATCGCAGCGCCTTTCATTTTCTACCAATTTTTGGGAACACTTCTTAAGTACGGTGTGTTCACTCCTTCTCTCTAGTCTCCTTGGAAACAATAATGAGTTGTTTTAAGTGACGATAAAAAATTATCGTCGCAACGTATATTGAGATCAGACTGCGCAAGCGCGAAAGAACGGTCACTTTCATCATGTGGACTAATTTTATTAGTATAGTTACGATCTTTCCGGCCCATGCGATACTGGTGGCAGAGCCGAGAACTAATTCAAAACGGGATTTTGAGGACGCTCCCACCACTTATTTTCCTATGCTGTGTCCACTCCTCTCTAATCTCCCTGGTTATACTTTTAGTTTAGTAAGGGCGGGTTGTTCCAACTTTTAGGTAGCTTATCTGGCGGTTAAAAGCATTGACTTGCAGACTTTTAACTGCCAGATAAGCTTACCTAGAGGTTGGAACAACCCGCCCTAAAAGTGATTGTGTTTAAGAGTCGCGTGAACGCAACAAGTATATTTACGATGCGAGTCACACAAAACACTTTTACCTGAAGGACCGTGATTCTACCTGTATCCAAAAATGATTTCATTAATATAAATTCAATGACAGCAATTTGAAGTTTCATTCGAAATCACGTATTTTTTATGTTTTTCCCCCTTTCGATCGCGACTAATTAGAATCTCGTGGCTTAAATAGTATTGAAAGTATTAATGTTTTTTCACGAACAGTTGTGAGATTATAAATATCGTGGTTAGGTTCGATCGACTCTTGGTTACAGTAATAATAAGAAAGTGATGGTGTGAAAATAGTGAAGTGCTTTTAATCAACTTTCGAACAGTGCTGAAATGAATATGTATTTTTTTTATCATTGTTAACCCTGCTGTTTTTATTTTCCACACTTAACTCTACGACGGAATTTCTCTTTCGCGATTAAATGTTCCTCGTATAAGATTTCTTGAGAAATCATTCTTTTCGTTTCTTTGATAACTATGAAATGATATACGTTAAACTGTTAATCATGATTGGTGTGAATCGATGTAAATTTGGAAAAGAAACTATAAAACTAATAATGAGTGTCAAAAAAATGTATATGCGGCAAAGTTTGTTATTATCATGCCGAGTTTTGAGCAGTGTCTAATAAATATTTTTTTTAACTCTACACCGTTGACAATTTATTTTATTGGTCTCTTTCCTCTTTATTATAAAATGTTCCTCGCTTGCCATAATAAGATTTGTATCATAAAATGATCCTTGCATGATAATTGTTGGTCCATTTCAAAAGATTTTCGACGTCGTTTTTCTATCCAAAATATGGTATAGAATCATCTCGCATTTGATGAATTAATAGACAAATACACTGTCAACCTGCATCTGGATATATATGGATGCATCTGGATGATAACCGTAGTAAGTAATGATATATCTTTATGTCAACATGGCTCGTATAATATATCTTTATGTCAAAAGACTATGGCGGTATATACTCCATATCCTATCAAAATTTGTATCTTTGGATTGCAACGAATGCATATAGACTCTGGAAATTCTGTGAAGGGACAAATGTACCAAGTATTTCCACTCTTTGGCTCCGATTGTAGCATTATGAATTGAACATTTTGTTATAAAAATTCTTCGGTTGCTCATTTGTCAATGGGATCAAAAATATTGTCTTCGGAACACCATGGATATATGCAAAATTTCAGAATTTTGTTTGGCTCAATATGATCTATATTTTTTCACATTCCCGCTTTAGTTGTAGCATAATGAATTAAAAAAAATTGTTTCAGAAAGTCTTCCGATGTGTTTTTTCTGATATTATCAAAATTTATATCTTTGGATTGCAACAAATGCCTACAGACTTTGGAAATTGTGTGAAGCGACAAATGTACCAAGTTTTCTACTTTTTGCCTCCGATTTTAGCATTATGAATTGAACTTTTGTTATGAAAATTCTTCGGTTGCTCATTTGTCGATGGGATCAAAATTATTGTCTTCGGAACGCCATGCATATATGCAAAATTTCAGAATTTTATTTGGCTCAATATGCTCTATATTTTTTTACATCCCCGCTTTAGTTGTAGCATAATGAATTTTAAAAAATTGTTTCAGAATGTCTTCCGATGTGTTTTTTCTGATATTATCAAAATTTGTATCTTTGGATTGCAACGAATGCCTACAGACTTCGGAAATTGTATGAAGCGACAAATGTACCAAGTATTTCTACATTTTGCCTCCGATTTTAGCATTGCAAATTGAACTTTTGTTATGAAAATTCTTCGGTTGCTCATTTGTCGATGGGATCAAAATTATTGTCTTCGGAACGCCATGAATATATGCAAAATTTCAGAATTTTGTTTGGCTCAATATGCGCTCTATTTTTTCACTTCACCACTTTAGTTGTAACATTATGAATTTTGAAAAATTGTTTCAGGAAGTCTTCCGATGTGTTTTTACTTATATTATCACAATTTGTATAATTGAATTGCAATGGATACGTACAGACTTTGAAATATCTGTGAAGTAACAAGTGTGCCCAGTATTTCCACTTTTTTGCTCGAATAGTGGCATTATCAGGACTTGAAAATTTTATTATGAAAATTCTTCGGTTGCTCATTTTTGGATGGGATTAAAATTTGGTTTCGAAAAGTAATGGCAACATGCAAAATTCATAAACTTTATTGAGCTCAATGTGTGGTATGCTTAAGTCGTGGCATGATTAATTCAAAAAATTGTCAAAAACTCTTTGGTTCCTTTTTTCTGGAAGTATAAAAATTTGTTTCATTGGAACGCAACGTATACTTACAAACTTTGGAAATTTCCTGGAGCAACATGTGTACTCAGTATTTCTACTTTTTGGCTCCTATTGTGGCATAACCAATTGAAAAATATTTTCAAAAAGATTTGCTCTATGGATGTTCTGGTTGTGATGGTACGAAAATTTGCACGAAGATAATGCAACTGGTACAACTCAACTCGATCCATTTTCTTGGGCACAGTACTGATCTAAGTTTGCCCGCTTTGTTGAATTTATTGTTTTAAAATATCCATAACATACTTTCTGAACTTTTCAAAATTCAAACATAATATTAAAATATCTGTAAGTTCTAGTTTTGAGACTTTCACGGCCATTATTGTTATAAATATCAAAATTTGCATCAAAATTTGTATCATGGGAATGTAGCCGATATCTACAAACTTTTAATATTTTGTGAAGCGACATGTGCGCCAAGTATTTCCACTTTCTGTCTCTGATTGTGGCATTATGAATTGAAAAATTTATTACAAAATGTCTTCGGCTGCTCATTTTTGGATGGGATTAAAATTTCTGTCCTCGGAACGCACTAGATACATCCAAATTTTCTGAACTTTGTTAGGCTTAAAGTGCACTATGTTTTTTCACTTTTCCACTTTAGTTGTGGCATAATAAATTTAAAAAGTTGTTTTAAAATGTCTTCGGGTGCTCTTCTTCTGATAGTATCAAAATTTGTATCATTGGAATGTAGCCAATATCTACAAACTTTGACCATTTTGTGAAGAGGAGACATGTATGCTAAGTATTTCCACTTCTTAGCTCTGATTATGGCATAATAAATTGAAAAAGTTTTATTCCAAAAGCTTTCCTGTACAGTCGCTCTGGTTTTGATAGTAACAAAATTTGCTCAAAGCTAATGTGACTAATACAACTAAATTCATTTCATTCTCTTGGGTACGATCCTGTTCTCAGTTTGTCCGCTTTGTTCAATATATTGTTTTGGAGTTTCCATAACATACTATTTGAACTTTTCTATATTCAATGAGAATATTGAAATAGTTGTAACTTTTTATTTTCATGGTAGTAACTTCTTCAATGGTATTGAAAAATAATCATGATTCCACCTTGTTAATAAAAATAAGAATGAAAAAATGCGTGAACTTTTTTCACAATGGATTCGATATGTTTTCTCTAAACATACGTGAAACTGGTTTTTTATTTTATCATTAATCAAAAATGAAAAATTTCGAAAAAAATCGCTCCATTTTTATCAACAAGCTGAAATAAGCGTAATATTTTTTACCACAAATCTACAAATATGACAAGGAGATACTGCTGTTTAATATGTTTCTTTGATAAACACAAATTCAAATAGCTACAAATTCTATGGAAAAGTTCTGACTGCTCTAATCTTGCCCTCAAAAGCTTTGTAAATTTTTGTATCAGACTCCCAGTTCCCGACTTATTTTAGCCTGATTCCAGAAAGGTAAATCGAAATGTCAAAAAAATTTGACTGATTCGAGAATTAAAAAAATGCCAAATTGAAAATTCCAAAACACGTGCCCCTTTATTTCATGGGGAAAAAACCTAACTCGAAGTAGAAGGGGTCAGGGTTTAGAAATGAACAAGCGATAATTTCCCAATATAACCTTTTTCTAATCTATATAAAGCGAGATGTTTGAAAAGAACGAGAAAAAACGAATTATATCATGCATAAAAATCCCCCTCGCGGAAGAAACCTGGACAAGTACATTTGTTGACCGCCGTTCCCATATTTTTCCACGAATGTACATACACTGCAAAAACCTTTTCTCGCAAAAATCCCTGAGAAAATCAAATCCTATCAAAAAGTAAGAAAAGTGACCACTCTCAAAAAATGTATCAAATAAATTCAAATCACACAAAACAAAACGAGTTAATCCTCGCGAAAAGCTAAGGTTGGGTTTCGCAAAAAGTTATAAAATAAATTGAGCTATACTAAAATATATGTGGCCAAGTACGGGAGGCTTTATCGTGTGACATAAAATCTTCAAATAATGTTGAATGTTGATAGAGAAAAGACTCAAGTTCGAAAATGCAGTTGTTTTACCAACCAGAATGAAAATAAAAACTCTGTATAAATAAGAGTCCGAAGCAAAAAAAGATTGCAAACGAAAAAAAATTAGATGAGAAAGAATTTCGGCCGAAGTACTTGGCGAGGTTGCCACCATGACCGATACATTATGTAAACTAAGTGAAAAAACATTCGTCAAGTACTTCGGCCGAATTTTTTTTTAATCTAATTTTTTTCTGTTTTATAAAACAATTTGTACGTCAAGGATGATGCATCATATTCTTCCGTCATTTCATCTTTGAAAGAATAATAATTCTGAGGCTCCTGACAGTAAAGTTAAATATAATTATCTATTTATAGCTTAGACCGAAATTACTAATATCCTCGCTGCCTTTTCGCCCCTGAATGCCTTATTCTAATACACAACTTGAAAGCTAATGATAAAGTATTTACTTTTCTGAATTTTTGCCTTGGGGAAAAATTGGTACTTGAGGTCTCTTCTATAACACCTTCCTGCCAAGCTATAATCGAATAATAACCTATCAACGAATTACTAACATCTCGAAAATACTTCGAGTTTGTAGTTAACCCTTTTGAAAACATTATAACTTTTTTCTTATCACAGGAACGAAACGCTCTTATATTTATACAACCTCAATAACAATGAATTTATGGTAGAAAATTTGTCTCATTCTCTTATGTCGAATTAGTAGTGTGAGCAGTACTGATTCCTGTCATTCAAATAAATCGATGATGTAATGATGCAAACACGTTGTAAGTTTTTTTGTTATATGCAGACTCTATTGGAGTCTATATAAAGCGAAATATATGAAAATACTATAGGAAAAAGAAGTGATATCAAATAGCAAAATTCCCCTCCCAGGGAAAAAAACCTGGACAAGTACATTGGTGGTCCCGCGTTTCCCTATGATATCACAAAAAATCCAAAACCCCACTTAATTTTTTTTTTTTTATGTTTACTAATTTTATTCATATCCCGAAGGGAAACCAACCATATAGATCACGAAATATCTGGCCAAAAAACCAGACTTCACAATAAATGTTACTTTGAATTTATTTCCACAGAACAAAACAGGAATCAAAACATTAAAAAATCAGCGTTATCAAGATGAGGAAAATACCACATATAATTGGTGTGTAAGAAGTATCAAGAGTCTAGAAAAAAATGAAAAAAGGTCACCGTCTAAGTTATGTGCAGCAGTAAAATTTATGATATCAGTACTAGGACAAGCATTTCTTTGGTGAATGAGAAGATATCAATATGGATGTACCGGCAACGTAGGGCATGCAGTTGGTGCATTGCTTCTGGGATCTCCTAAGTTGAGTAGCTACTTTTGTTTTGGTTACTTGAATGAGCAATTTTAATAAAAAGTTATGGGCCGGACAAGTACTCTGTGTGTATACGCTCAACGTACGGTGGTGAACGTTCATCAAATTATTACCAATCAAACAAAACTGTGCTATCATGTACGGACATAAATTAAAGTTTTTTTTTAACATTACAAAAGCACGGGTTCTTATGCGAAACTTCCTGTTCCTGCTTGTTTTTCGTTATTTTAGCCACGGCGCAGGCAATGTTGTTTCATTAGGTCATATAAGTAAATACTATTTGGCAACATTGGTCGCGCCATAGCCAAAACAAAAGTAGCTACTCAACTTAGGAGATCCCAGAAGCAATGCACCAACTGCATGCCCTAGGTTGCCGGTACATCCATATTGATATCTTCTCATTCACCAAAGAAATGCTTGTCCTAGTACTGATATCATAAATTTTACTGCTGCACATAACTTAGACGGTGACCTTTTTTCATTTTTTTCTAGACTCTTGATACTTCTTACACACCAATTATATGTGGTATTTTCCTCATCTTGATAACGCTAATTTTTTAATGTTTTGATTCCTGTTTTGTTTTGTGGAAATAAATTCAAAGTAACTTTTATTGTGAAGTCTGGTTTTTTGGCCGGATATTTCGTGATCTATATGGTTGGTTTCCCTTCGGGATATGAATAAAATTAGTAAACAAAAAAAAAAAATTTAAGTGGGGTTTTGGATTTTTTGTGATATCATAGGGAAACGCGGGACCACCAATGTACTTGTCCAGGTTTTTTTCCCCGGGAGGGGAATTTTGCTATTTTAAGATTTGTACATCATAAAATGTTCCTTGCATGATAATTGTTGGTCCATTTCCAAAGATTTTCGACGTCATCGTTTTTCTATCCAAAATATGGTGTAGAAACATCTCGCGTTTGATGAATTAATAGACAAATACACTGTCAACCTGCGTCTGGATATATATGGATGTGTCTGAATGATAACCGTAGTAAATAGTGATATATCTTTATGTCAAAATGGCTCGTATAATATATCTTTATGTCAAAAGGCTATGGCGGTATATATTCGATATCCTGGTATTATCAAAATTTGTATCTTTGGATTGCAACGAATACCTACAGACTCTGGAAATTCTGCGAAGCTTCAAATGTACCAAGTATTTCCACTTTTTGGCTCCGATTGTAGCATTATGAATTGAAGATTCTGTTATGAAAATTCTTTGGTTGCTCATTTGTCAATGGGATCAAAAATATTGTCTTCGGAACACCATGGATATATGCAGAATTTTGTTTGGCTCAAAATGCTCTATATTTTTCACTTCCCCGCTTTAGTTGTAACATTATGAATTTTGAAAAATTGTTTCAGGAAGTCTTCCGATGTGTTTTAACTGATATTATCAAAATTTGTATAATTGAATTGCAACAGATACTTACAGACTTTGAAAATTCTGTAAAGCAACAGATGTGCCAAGCATTTTCCCTTTTCGGTTTTGATTATGGCATTAGGAATTGAAAATTTTGTTATGAAAATTCTTCGATTGCTCATTTGTCGATGGGTTAAAAATTGCTGGTTTTGGAATGCCATGCATACATGTAAAATTTCAGAATTTTGTTGGGCCCAATGTACGCTATATTTCTTCATTTTCCTTTTTTAGTTGTAGCATAATGAATTTTGAAAAATTGTTTCAGGAAGTCTTCCGATGTTTCTTCGCTGATATTATCAAAATTTGTATCATTGGATTGCAACGGATACCTACAGACTTTGGAAATTCTGTAAAGCAATAAATGTACAAAGTATTCCCACATTTTGGCTTCGATTATGGTATTATGAATTAAAAATTTTGTTATGAAAATTCTGTGGTTGCTTGTTTGTCAATGGGATCAAAATTATTGTCTTCGGAACACCATGAATATATGCAAAATTTCAGAATTTCATTCGGCTCAACTGAGCTATGTTTTTTCACTTCCCCGCTTTAGTTGTAGCATAATGTATTTTGAAAAATTGTTTCAGGAAATCTTCCGATGTGTTTTTAGTGATATTATCAAAATTTGAATCATTGAATAGCAACGGATACCTGCAGATTTTGAAATATCAGTGAAGCGACAAGTGTGCTCAATATTTGCATTTTTTGGCCAAATAGTGTGGCATTATTGGGACTTGAAAATTTTGTTATGAAAATTCTTCGGTTGCTCATTTTTGGATGGGATTAAAATTTGGCTTTGAAAGGCAATGGCTACATGCAAAATTCATAAACTTTATTGAGCCCAATGTATGGTATGCTTGAGTTGTGGCATGATTAATTCAAAAAATTGTTAGAAAGACTCTGGTTCCTTTTTTTCTGGAAGTATAAAAATTTGTTTCATTGGAACGCAATGTATACTTACAAACTTTGGAAATTTCCAGAAGCAACGTGTGCTCAGTACTTCTACTGTTTGGCTCCTATTGTGGCATAATGAATTGAGAAATATTTTCAAAAAGATTTGCTCTATGGACGCTCTGGTTGTGATGGTACCAAAATTTGCACGAAGATAATGCAACTGGTACAACTCAACTCAATCCATTTTCTTGGACATAGTACTAATCTAAGTTTGCCTGCTTTGTTGAATTTATTGTTTTAAAATATCCATATCATACTTTCTGAACTCTTCAAAATTCAAAGATAATATTAAAATATCTGTAAGTTCAAGTTTTGAGACTTTCATGGCCATTATTGTTATAAATGTTTGAGGCTTCCGGAAGCCTCAAACATTTACATCTGTAAGTTCTTATTCTAAATGGTATTTGCAAATATCATAATTTCACCTTATTGATAAAAAGAAGAATGAAGAAATGCATAAACTTTTTTTTTTACAATGGATTTGATATGTTTTCTGTCCAATTACGTAAAACTGGTTCTTTGATGTTTCATTTATCTAAAGCGAAAAATTTGGGAAAAAATCTGCCTTCCATTTCTATCAATAACAAAGTGGATTAGTAATATTTTTTACCACAAACACAACACTTTTTTTTACCACAAAAACAACAAAAAAAAACAAACACAAAATGAGAAGAAGTTAGAAGTTAAAAAGTTCGTGCATTCAATTGGCTTTTTGAAAACTAATTTGTTTTGAATAATTTTTTTATCAGACGCCCAGTTTCTGACTAATTTTAGCTTCAATCCAGAAAGGCATCGTGATATGCCAAAAAAATTGAGTATCTTGCAATAGAAAAAATTACCAAATCGAACATCTCAAAATACGTAACCTCTTATTTCTTGTATACAAAAAGTAACTCGAAGTAAAAGGGGTCAGAGTTTGTGAATAAAAAACCGAGAGCTGTCCAATATGAAGTTTTTCCAATCTTTATCAAGCGAAATGTTCGAAACGAACGAGCAAAAACAAATCATGTCAAGCATGAAATTCCCCTCTGGGGGAAAAAACCTGGACAAGTATATTTGTTGACCCCCGTTTCCATTTTTTTTCACGAATATGCTTACACTCCGGAATTCCCAAAAAATCAAATCCTATCGAAAAGTAACCTCTCTCGAAAGAATTATGAAATAAAGTTTCGATCACGCACAAAACAAAAATTAGTAAATCCTCGCGAAAAGCTAAAGTCGGATTTCGAAAAAAGTTATGAAATTATTTGAGTTCTATCAAAATATATGTGGCCAAGTACGGAAGCCTTCATCGTGTTTTATAAAATGTTCAAATAATGTTGGTTGTTAATAGAAAAGAGAATCCCGGGGAAAGAAAACCTGGACAAGTACATATTGGTGGTCCCTCGTTTCCCTATAATATCCCAAAAAATCCAAAAGCCCACAAATTTTTTATTTTTTTTTTTAATGTTTACGAATTTTATTCATATCCCGGAGGGAAACCAACCATATAGATCACGAAATATCCGGCCAAAAAACCAGACTTCACAATAAATGTTACTTTGAATTTATTTCCACAGAACAAAACAGGAATCAAAACATTAAAAAAAATTGTTTTAAAAAACAAAAAACTCCCGACTGCTATAATATATATAACATCATAAAAATATATTTTTATAAAATATTTATAAAAAAGAATGAAAGAAATTTCCAAAAAAAGATTTATTTTGAAACCCCCCTGCCAAAAGTAGATAGTAGTGAACTTGAAAAAGTGTGAAATAAAAATTGATCGGAAATAATACATATAGATAAAAAATCATTCAATTGGTTAGTGTAACTCCGTCGGAATTCAATTTTTATGGTTAATGTTAATTGACGGTAGGATAAGTTATTTACATGCGAAAAATAAAAATCAAAAAGTAATTATCAAAGTTAAATAATTGTACGAAAAATGTAGATGATTAAAAAAATGTACAATTTACATAAAATTAACCAATGTTATAATTATAATCGAATTTAATTGTGGTCGGGAGACGTCTCCATTTCTCATTTAATGACTTAGAGACTTTATGGGACAGTTATGGGCCGGACAAGTACTCTGTGCGTATAAGCTCAACGTACGGTGGTGAACGTTCATCAAATTATTACCAATCAAACAAAACTGTGCTATCATGTACGGACATAAATTAAAGTTTTTTTTTTTAACATTACAAAAGCACGGGATCTTACTCGAAACTTCCCGTTCCTGCTTGTTTTTCGTTATTTTAGCTACGGCGCAAGCAATGTTATTTCATAAGGTAATATAAGTAAATACTATTTGACAACATTGGTCGCGCCATAGCCAAACAAAAGCAATGCACCAACTGCATGCCCTACGTTGCCGGTACGTCCATATTGATATCTTCTCAATCACCATAGAAATACTTGTCCTAGTACTGATATCCTACCAATAAAACCTAGTACCAATAAAACTATACTACTAATATTACAAATGAGAGTGTGGCAGCGTTCAAGCTCACGCAGGCTAATGCAATTCTGTATTTTTTTTTGAAAGCCCTTGCAGTTCCAAATCATATGATAATAATTCGTTGTAATAAAGCATTAATTAGAGAAATGGCATATGAACATAATTCGAAATTTTTTAAACATAATAAAATCCCATGTACTTGGCCACATATACTTTAGTAGATCTGTATTTATTTATCCACTTTTTGTGAACTCACAACATTTACGAGAATGAAATTATCACCTCTGTACAATTTGATTTAATTTGATCATAATGAGAGCGGTTCTGAGATCTTTGCATAAACGACTTAGACGGGTTTTTGTAAGTTTTTGTGGGAATCGGTATTTTGGCATTGGGTGGTGGGGGGATTAACTGGATCGACTATTTGGGGGGGGGGGGCGTAAATGTACTTGTCTCAGCTTTTTTCACAGTATTTATGCTGTTTTTGGCTAGGATTTGTCGACTTTTTGTATGGAATTCATAGCTTGTTAATTAAACATGTCAGTATTGTGTACGTACTCGGGTATGAAATTCATAGCTTGCCAAAATTGAACATGTCTATATTATATATGTATCTGAGCGATGCAAAAGAATTGACATTTTTTTCGACATTGCAGCAAAATATGATAACATTTTATCAAAATGTGATTCACTCAAGAATTGAATCCTGAATAAAAATTTTAGAGGTCGCTCAAGCGATTTTTTAATTATTGCGGCTAAAAACGGATACATGATCGAATTTCGAGCTGGTGTATAATCGGACTAAAAATGCAATGTGAAATATTGATTTAAGAAGTGTTCAAGTGAATTCAATCTTCGTAATTAACCATCAATACTTATAAATTATTAGATTACTTAAAACGTACAGTAGTTCTGAGAAGATACGACGCATAAAAGAACACCGAACAAGTAAAATCATGAATTTTTGCTTCCTCATAGAGGAAGCTATGTGACGGTGAAAATTTTTTTTTTCCAGTTTTCAATGTCAATGTGCTCAAAATGTCCCAAAACATCGAAAAATCATATCTAGAAAAAATGTCCGGATGTGTGTGTGTATGTGTGTGTGTGTGTATGTTATGGCACTGCAAAATTCAAACGCTTATAACTCTAAAACGATTTGAGATACTGAGCTCCCGTTTTGCACAGATGTTCATCTATACAAGCTCTTCATTTATTGATAATTTTGTCAGAATTTCAAAAAAAATACGAATCCTACGACGTTTTGAAATTTTCAAAAAAAGGGTGTCGATGCTCTAACTTCCGAAAATTTTAAGATTTACTACTAATTTTTTTTTTTATAAATAGATTATCATAATAGGAAGGTTGGTATTGAATTTGGGAAATATCGGTTGAGCGGTTTAAATTTTATGATTTTTCGAATTTTACGAAAATCTGGGTTTTTCGAAAAATCGTCTAACCGCTTTAATTTTTTGCAAATTTTGTAAGATATTGTGTATAAGTCTGTACTTCCTCTATACTTTCCAGCAAAGTTGTCGGAATTAATTAATTTAAATGTAAATAGAAAAAACGATGCAAATTGAAAGTTACTTTTAGAAAAATAACTTTCGACGATGCAAATTGAAAGTTAAATTTAGAAAAAAATCATAGAGCTAATGTAGGTTTTGGAAATTTGGAAAAGTTAAAAGTCGATAAACAAGCTAAAATTTTATTTAAAAAAAATTAAAAGTAACAAATTGCTTTCTCAAGCTTTTAGAACAATGCTGAAAGGTTCCTCTATGAGGAAGCCAAAATGAAAAATATAGCGCATCATAGAGTAAGCTTTGAGCATCGTGCATCTAGAGCACCGTGCATCTTGAGCACCGTGCATCTTGAGCACCGTGCATCTTGAGCACCGTGCATCTTGAGCACCGTGCATCTTGAGCATCTTGCATCTTGAGCATCGTGCATCTTGAGCACCGTGCATCTTTATCATCTTGAGGAAGCAATTTGCAAATTTTAATTTGCAGCATTTTTTTTTAATTTTATAAAAAAAAATTTCAAAAAATATTACACCGAAACATCCATGCCAACAGATCAACGGATCGAAAAATATTCCATAAAAAATGATGCCGAAGAAATACTCCAATAGCATCAAAATGCACCGAAAGTTTTTAAATATAAGTAATCATAAAGAAACGAGATTTTGAAACAAAAAAATATACATACAAAATTTCGAGAGCTAAAGTTTGATTGGAAAAAATAATTATGGCCGCAGAACTACGCGAGTTTTTCTTTTATAATATTTATTGATTACGGATATATCTCATGAGCAATAGATAAAAAAAAAATTGGTGAAGTACTTATGAAATTTTTTTTTCTCAAATCAAATATCTTTTCGCTCAAAATTATTTTGCTTCGCCTGATTCCGTTTTGTGTTGCAAGCGCAAATGGAATTTTCATGTATTTAAGGTCTCTACTACTCCAGGGTGGTTTAAAACCATATATAATTCAAACCTAGGGTGGTATCGTACACCATTCTTTCAGTTATATAAAAAATGAAGAGAATGGTTTCCAAATAAACTTTATTATTGCATGCAAGAGACATTTTATGGTAAAAGAGAAGAGGAACTGTTTGCGACTCCGTTCTAGAATTTACGTTCGGAAAAATGAATTGTTGGGGCTAAAGTTAATAAAAAAAATTACTTATTAAGGTACTGTTCAAAAGTTTATTTATTAAATTACACTTTATTTTTGCACTACCACTCTTCTATCTATATATATAAAAGTTACTATAACCAAAACTGAAACTGACCGCGATCTTTATAACCTCACGACTGTTCAAAGATATCAAATATTCACCGAATACGAGTTTATCATACACCATTCTATTAGTTATCAAAACAAAAAAACAAAAAGAATGGTTTCTAAATAAACTTTTTTTTTTATTGGGGTTTTGTAACCAATCGTCCCCGCGATTGTTATTTCCACGGCCCAGGGTCCTTTCCTCTTAGCCTCTCCACTCTTTCCAACTATTCCTCTACTCTTCTATCCATTCTCCCACATGTGCGGCTGCAGCCGACTTATTCCCGCGCTGTATCGCATTTACCGAGGGCGAAGGGAAACTGCAGAAAACCTTGCCGATACAGCCGGTGCCCGACTAATCTCCGCGGGTGGCAATGCGAGCACGCTCAAGCAAAAATAAATAAACTTTATTATTGCATTCAAGGAACATTTTATGGTAAAAGAGAAGAGGCACCGTTTTCGAATCCGTTCTAGAGTTTACGTTCGGAAAAATGGATTGTTGGGGCTCGGATTAATAAAAAAAATTATTTATTTAGACACTGTTCAAAAGTGTATTTATTCACTGAGAGAAAAAATTACTAGAACCAATGAAATGTAGTTTTGAATCCAAAAAATCATTTATTTCATTATTTGCCAAAACATATTAGATTGGTTCCCTCATATATTTACTTGGTTAATTTATTTCAGTCAATTTCATAAATTTCTGTTTCAATAAAAGTAGTTGCTTTAATCTAACAATTTGTTATCAATTGTATGTAATATGTAGTTTGAATCAATAACACATTTTTTTGATTCAAAAAATGCATTTTATTGATGCAAAAAAAGCACTTATTCTTTTTATGGACCATGATTTTAACTATATTATATTTGGAAGAGAAAAATTTTCTTTTTTTTATTATCATTCCAGTGCCCACTCCCTTTTTTAGCTGTCCCCCCCCCCCCCCCTTTTATACCAATAATCCCTTCCTCATGCGGCTGCAGCCGACTTATCCCCTTCTGTATCGCATTTGTCGGAGGGCGAAGGGAAACTCCAGAAGACCTTTTGCCCGATACAGTCGGTCTCTGCCTGATTCCCCGGGTGGCATGCGAGCACGCTCAAACACGGCCACCAGGGGCGCTCAGGCAGGCACCTTCTTAACTGTGATGCGATGAGCCAGTCAGTGCATGGTTAGAGGGGGCCAGCATCCGCACGATGAGAACCGTTCACGGGAGGCCACCAAAGCCATACACCAACCGCCCACGCATCACAGAGAGATATTTCTGGGCATGGATTTATGAAAGTGGAGTTCGAATCACCCGGGATCGCAGTAGAAACACTTGAAAAAAACCCAATTTTTTCATTGGTTTTCTGGCCGGGATTAGAACCCGGGACCCGCGACGTGCGGGCCTGAGTCCTGATCCACCGGACCAACCGCTCTGCTTTTGGAAGAGAATAAATTATATCATATTTAAATTTGCATTCATTGAATTAATAATTGTATTGAAAAAAAATAATTTCGTATTGAAGTCGTTTTGTAGATTCAAATAATCTAATGTTTATGATGTGATAAATGTAATTAATCTAATGAATACAAATTTAATCAAATACATTGTAATAAAAAAATTTTTAGAAGTAAAATAATGATGAATTTATTTCAAGAAAATAATTTGTTCGAAAAAAGCAATATCGTATTGATGTCGTTTTTTAGATTCAAATAATCTCATGTTTATGATGCAATAAATCTAATTAATCCAATGAATACAAATTTAATCAAATCTATCATGCATCTAATTGTTACTATTAAATAAGAATTTAATATAATGAAGTAATAGATCCGTGAAAATATGTTATCAAATCAACAGTGATTGTCTTGGTTCAACAAATAAATAATCGAAACAATACTTCGATTTAATAAATAAATACATGTTTTCAAATTCAGTAATTTTTTCTCTCAGTGTTGATTTAAACTTTATTTTTGCACCATCACTCTTCTACCGATAATATAATAAAGGTCACTTTAATTAAAAGTTGAAACTGATCGCGATCTTTATAACCTTACAACAAAGATATTAAATGTTCACCGAATACGCGTTTAAAGTCCTGATCTCGAATATGTCTAACCAAAAATCAAATTATCTTCTTTCACACCCGCGATTTTTATAACCTTACTTTTTAACCCCACAACTGTCACTAGTATAACCGCGATCTTTTTTCTAAACTCACAGCTGTCACTCTTACTTATACATCCTGAAGAAAAGTCATCGGCTGTCACATCAACGAACACGGTCTCGCATATCACCAGATAATTTCTAGTTATAACTAGTGTCACTATAGACAGCAACCGCTAAACGTCAATAAATGTGTGCGAAATATGCCACCTTTTTTTGATGATTTGGAAGGATGAAATATTAATATTTCCAATATGCGTTAAGCTACAGAGTTCTAAATAGTCACGATCGAAAGAAAAAAAAATAAAAAATACGTGAATTAGCAACATCTTTTAAAACGTTGTAATTAATTAAATATCGCCGAAACAATTTTCGAAAACCGTTCGAAACCGCTCTGCTTGGTGTAAAGACACTAGTAGCGACTCGTCTTCGCCATCTTATAGTATACGTAAATGTACTTGTCTCGAGTCGCTACCGCGACTCTAGATTTGGGAACATTGGTCGCGCCATAGCCAAAACAAAAGTAGCTACTCGACTTACAAGGAGACGGCACGACCGTGGGGTCGGGGATTTGGCCGAATTTTTTTGTGGTGAAAGAGAACCCGTAGCACCTTACGTAGTTAACGTAGTAGGACGCACTACTCGAACAATTTCGAGAAGAATCGATTCAAAGTTTCCTAGGCGCCTTATGAGTTTAAAATGTCAAAAACTTGTTGACCGCCGTCTAGTCTAGACGGTTAGGGCTCGGTCTTTTGCGCCGGAGGTCTCGCGTTCGAATCCTCCTCCAGATCTTATTTTTTTTTCTTTTTTTTTTTTGTTATTCCAACAATTATTAAAAGCGTTTCTCATCCCTACATTATTTTTTAAAATCATTCTTCATTATACAAGTATGTTAAGAGCTGGTACTTCATGGATTTTTGCGGATGATACTAAAATCAAGAAAAAAGTTGGCCGAGGAATGCCAAAAATAGATATATGTATTTCTTGGAAGAAACTAAAAAATAAATCAGCGATAACAGAATTTTATAGAAACATAATCCTCCCACTTTCGTTACATGATGAATAGAAACATAAGTTTTCACCATAATAACTTTGATTATTGAATACTCCTAAAAGATCAAGTTCAGAGTTCACAAAGAGTTGATAAATAAATGGCAAAATACAGCATGATTGCTGTGAAAAAACCTGAGACAAGTACATTTAAGCCCCCCAAATAGTCGTTGCAGTAAAAACTCTTCTACCAAACAACCAATGCCCACAAAAATTTACTAAAACCCACGCTAAGTTGCTCATATAAAGATCCCTACGCACAAAAATCCTCGCTAAAAACTAACTCATCATAATAAGTTATGAAAAACCGCCCTCAGATAAAAATTATCAAACCCTCAAAAGAACCAAATCCCCACAAAAATTTACTAAAACTAACACAAAGGCATCGGAATAAAAATTCCTTTCTACAAAACCTGTATCCAAAAACCAACTCATTATACAAGATTTTATGGAAAAACGCTTTCATTATCTTATCAAAAAAGTCAAATTATACAGAGGTGTTATAATTTAAACCTCGTAGATGTTGGGCGTTCACAAAAAGTTGATGTTTTATAAAATCTCCAAAATATTAGGTTCAAATACCATTTCTCTAATGTATGCTTTATCACAACGAATTATTCTATAATTTTTGGAACTATAAGAACTCCCAAATGTAATCAAGAGACTCGGTAGAGTCTCGGGACAAGTACATTGATAGCTTGTCGTCTGCAGGCCCGAGGCTCACCGAGTCAATACTTTCTTTGAATAAAGCGATTCGCAGTAGTGGGTGTACAAATTCTATGACGTTTTCGCTAATTGTAGAGATTAGAACTTTTGACTAATTGAGCGATGCTCTTTCGATTGAGCCTAAAATCGTCACGATCGGTTGCGTAATTGCTAAGAAAAAACTTTGCACAGGCTTAGGATTATGCTCGATTCTACTACATTCAAGAATTTGCCGTGTCTGTATATACGCGCAGACGACACAATCAAAGGCCTCTTGATGCCCATCAAAACCCATTTCCAACATAGACGGTCTCCGGCAACGATAGTGACGAATTTTTGATTGGTCCCGATTGTGATCTTTCCTCTGTATCAGTCACCTCTGTATCAGTCACCTAACCTCACCTCGAATTGTCGAAGTTGAAATTCTTCGATACGGTATGATCGATTACAAAAAAGCTGTCAGCCCACGCAGGACGATGGCAAAAATGGGCTGACAGGGCTTTTTTGTAATCGGTCAAACCGTGTCGAAGAATTTCACATTCGAAATTTGCAGCTATCTCTCTCCCACTCACGGTGGCGAGATACCGACTGACCCATCTCTTAATATTAATACGGTGAAAAATATAACCTCACCCGCTGGCTAGGTTATGTTTTTATTTACTTTTCAAGAGTTTTATTTTTTTATTTACTTTTCTACTTTATTTACTTAATTTACTTTTCCACTTTTGGAAAAAAAGTTCGTTTTTCATGGTGGCTATTATCTGTTTGTTATGGAGAATCATAAATTTAAAGAAACAGTTCATTTCATAGTTCAGTGTGATACTAAAAATTGACTTTTTTTTTTGTAAAAGTGAATGTGTGAAAAGGTGTGATAAAAATGTATGATGTGCCCATAAATAAAAACTTATATAAACAATAAATGTTACTGAAATGTCTACTATAAAAATTGTACAAATTACTTTTGATGTGGTATCATGATTTTAAATAGTTTTCCGAAGCCCAGTCCTTGTTATGGTATTGAAATTCGCATGGCTTAAATACAAAAAAAAAACAAATTTCCAATATCCTGCAGGCCGCGCTAAGTTCCTTTGCTTTTTCTTTCTGGCATCCCACTACATATTTTATATTCAGCTGGGGTTTCGCTGATTATGTGAGCATTGATATTCAAGGATCATCTTCTCAACAAGTCGAAAGATCAAAATGTCAGCAATAGTCTAATGGCATCACTCAGTCAGGCTTGTGCAAGATACGAGTGAAAATGAAATCATGTGAAAAAACTGTAATTTTTCAATATTTATTAAATTCTTTAGTGCGCATTGTGATATCGTTTGTTGAAAAAAAGTGTTCCAACAATGTTTCTATATGGTTTCAGTCCTGGTCTTCCGATCATGTTTTTCTCATGGTATTGAAATTCACATCGCTGAGATGCAACAAATATATGTATCAAATTTCTCAATATACTGAAGACGCTGCGAGCTGTCAACTGAGCTGTCAATCAGCACGATTAGTTGCGTAATTGCTGAGAAAAAACTTTGCACAGGCTTAGAATTATGCTCGATTCTACTTCATTTAAGAATATGCCGTGTCTGTATATATGCGCAGACGACACAATCAAAGGTCTCTTGATGCCCATCAAAACCCATTTCTACCAAAGCCGGTCTCCGGCAACGATAGCGACGAATTTCTGATTGGTCCCGACTATGATCTTTCCTCTGTACCTGTAGAACGGAAAGTCTAAACGGAGTTTGATAAAATAAATAAATAAATAGTGTGGGACGTGTGAGCAGACTTTGATTAGATAATAACCATTGACAGACGTTCGTCGTAAAATCGGGAAAGAAAATTTATCAGTGTCGAAAATCGGGAAACTAAATTCGGGAAAAGTAATGGTATTCGAAATATCGGTAACGTTTCAACCTATTAGTTTCGGAAGTGTTGAGTGCAGGACGTGTGGACCATAAGTTTAAATTTCGGAAAAACAATTTTTTGAGGTTCAGTGATATACAGTGGCATGCAAAAGTTTCGGGCCATCCTATTTTTTCCAGTTAATTGATAAAATATTTTATTTCTTCACTCGTTCATTGGTCAAAATATTCAAGAGAGTTAGAATGAAGGTAACAACGTCGTATATTATACAATCGCAAAAAACTTTAAAAAAGTAAAAAAAGAACGCCAAGTATTAAAAGACGCGACCTTAGTTATAAAATAACCATTCAATATTTTTTCTGTTATTATATTACAATTTTTACACCTCGAAAAAACCAAACAAAAAATGTTTATACTTAATTTCCAAAAAAATAAGTAAATATCAACATCCATTTCTCTTCCGTAATACTGAAAAGGGTACTTCACCCCAAAAACAATGAACAAACATACTAGAAAAATTTTGGCATTCATTATCGAATAAAAACCTATTTACATGTTTTATTTTGTTTTTGTCTTGATATGTGATGAGTACATAGAAAAAAGATCTAGTTGTAAATTGTTGGCGATGATTGAAAAAAAAATGAAATCATTTCAACGTAGCCAAGAATGGTGAATGAATTACGAGTTTCGGAATGGAATCATGTACATCTTGAAGATTGACCTGCTAGAGGTTTTTGTCACCTCAAGGGCTTCAAAAAAAATTCTGCGGATATAAAGAAAATGTTATTCTGCTTTTAAGGGGACCGTATGGTCTAGAAATTTGAAAAAATCGATTTTTTTTTTTTCGATATGTCGAAAGTATAGTATTTCAAGAATATACTGTGAAATTTTCATGCGGAAATTCTCAATATTACAGCTTCTACAGCCCATAACGCAGGTAGAGAGCGGTCCGCGCGCTCCTAACGGGTCTAGCGCTAACCGGTAACCTAATCGGAGCGCAGCAGCTGTCCCAATCCTTCTCCGAAAATATATACCTGTATATAGTACATACTATATACCTATATATACTTTTCCCTTCCCCGAAATATACCTATTGTCGAACATTTGTGAGGGAAACGGTCATTTCGCTTTCCCCTGACTTGATCAGTACAACGTTACGTTTTGACGAACCAACATCGAAAATTTTGAAATAAAATATCAGAAAATATGGATAGAAAGCAAGGCCGTGACTCTTCTAGACGACCATCTTCTGTAGGTCGCAAAAGATATTTCAAGGGCAATCGATTCACTATCGAAAATACTACTGATTTTACGAGCACGTCTGCGAAAAAATTAAAAGGCAATGAGGAATTGGAAGTAAACGTTAATCCTACTTTCAATTATTGCATCATCGAATTCAGCATGATATTTTTAACGTTGCAACAGTTGTTGAAGTGTAAAGATTGTAACGGTGCGGTCACTTTTAGCAAAAACGGACAACGTGGTCTAGGATTCAAACTCTCTGTGAAGTGTGAGTGTAAAGAAACTTTTATTTTGTCTTCGCCGTTAATTGATAAGGCATTTGAAATCAACCGTCGACTTGTTCTCGCCCTGAGAATGCTTGGAGTAGGATTTGAAGGCTTGAAAAATTTCTGCGGTCTCATGGATCTTGGACAAGGAATTTGTAAGAGTACATATTACGGCATCGTGGACAATATAAAAATTGCAGCTGAAGCCGTCGCGAAAATCGTTTTCCAAAGAGCATTGAAAGAAGAAGTCGAGTTGAATGTAAAAGCTGGGCGTCCCGCGGATGAACTTTCTGTGTCTGGTGATGGATCGTGGGCGAAACGTGGATTCTCATCGCTTCTCGGTATTGCCTCGTTAATAGGGAAATACAGTAATAAAATTTTAGATGTTGTCGTCAAATGCAGTATATGTCAAGCCTGCTCTCAATGGAAAGGCCAAGAGGATACGATTGAATATGAAGCGTGGTATCGAGAGCATGAAGATCACTGTGACGCAAATCATACCGGAAGTGCTGGCAAAATGGAGGTAGACGGCATCGTGGAAATGTTCAAGAGATCGGAAGAGTTGTACAACGTAAAATACGCGAACTATATCGGAGACGGCGACACGAAAACGTTCAAAGCCTTATTGGACACAAAGCCTTACGGGGATGATTTTTTAGTTTGCAAAAAAGAATGTGTTTTGCATGTTAAAAAACGTTTGTACAAACGTGCTGTTGATGCGAAAAAAAAACATGCACAAATAAAGAAAGCAACAAAGAAATTGACAGAAAAAGAAGAGGGAAAAAAGACACAGCGGAAATCGATAAATAAAACACCGAAGCGTCAACAATTGACGAATAAATTATTGCAAGAGCTGTCAACTTATTACGGTCTAGCAATTAGACGTAATTCAGATTCGACTGAAGGGATGAGAAGTGAAATATGGGCAGCATATTATCACAAAATTTCAACAGATGAAAATCCGCAACACTCGTACTGTCCTCCAGGTTCCGAATCGTGGTGCAAGTGGCGTCAAAGTGAGGCTGCAGGTACTTTAGACACCTACGAGCACCCACCTGCTCTGTGCGATGAAGCACAAGAGATATTAAAACCAATTTATGAAGAATTGACAGCAGAGACTTTATTGGAAAGGTGTATTGGCAGTAATACGCAGAACAATAACGAAAGTTTCAATGCTTGCGTGTGGCACCTTGCGCCGAAACATCTGTTTGTCGGAAAAAAAATCATTGATATTGCCACTCACATTTCCGCTTGCATATTCAATGAAGGATTTGCATCCCTATTGAAAATAATGGAGACCATGGGCATAACAATCGGGCCACAAGCGGAGCAACTAGCGCAAAACCGAGACGAGCTGCGAGTATCGAGCGCCAACCGTAGGAGCACGGACAACTCCAAAGAGGCTCGGACAGCTCGAAGAAATGAAAGGAGTGAGGAAATCTTGAATTATGAACGTTCCGAAGGAATCCTATATGGTGCCGGAATCGCGGATTAACTGTAAGTATTCAAAATTTGCTCAATTTTTGAAAATATCTGTACCTCAAACTTTAAACTCATTTATCTCGAAACGACTTTTTTCGGCACTGCGCAGGTGAAAACAAAAAAACTATTCAACCGAATCACTTGAAATTTGGATATGTTGTTCACAACATGTATGGCTATCGTCGGAACTACAATCATAATTTTATTTAAATAATTTCTTATTGTTTATACTAAAAAACTAGTGAAAAAAAAACCCGATTTTACGAATTTTTTTTCAAAAGCGCGCCATTTTGTCAATTTTTAATTTTTTCGATTTGTTCTAGTCCCGACCATAACTGCACTCTTTCTGATTAAGAATCTTCTTGAATTTTGTGTTTCAGATGAGTAGAAGTCTCGGATCGATCTTCACCGTCCGGGTCGGATTTTTCGAGAGGGTCGTCTTCAATGCCAATTATATGATAATAAACACTGTTTTTAAAATTAAAAAAATTTTTTTTTGTATACTTAATAAAGGTAGTAATAAACCCGAAAAGTTAAAACATCGATTTTTAAATTTTTTATGGCAAAAAAAAAATCGTGAAAATAGGTGAAATTTTCGTGCTCTAGACCATACGGTCCCCTTAAGCTCGCTAAGCACTAAGAATGTACAACACAATTCCACAGAGAATAATACAAAAAACAATTACATATAAATGCGCAAATACGTGTACAAATGCACGTGTTGTATTTACACGTATGTACCGCACTAATTCACTGCAAATACTACACACAAACTTCGCGTGCATGGTTTTCAAATTACAGCTCGGCGAAGGAACGCTCCATCCATCTGTATATTGAGCGAATTCAAATCACTGTAAAAACCAAGTGTGTTATTCAAACACACATTGAGTGTCTTCTGTGCTTAACGCCATAAGCAAACTATAGATTCGTTGTAGCGGATTTCTACATGTTTTAAAGTGTGTTGAAAATTCTACAGTTTGCTTATGGCATAAAGTCCACCCATGAATTCATTTACTCGCCTATTTATTTCTTCGTTTATCCTAACCATCTATTCGTGTAGCCTATCTAATCGCCTGTCCGTGCGTTCAAAAAATGTGTATACGGTAGAACGGATAGATGGGTTCAAAATTAAGGAGGTTGTATCGATATTTATATGACATGATACGAAAAATACATTATATTTGATTACTCCAAGTTAATGTATTGAAATTTGGTGTGAATCTTCTTGAACAGTATTTAATTATGTGTGAAAAATTTGGAGAGGTTTCACCGCCTGGTAATCGAGATATTCATTGTTGAAAATGACAAGTTTAACATGGGCTCTTATGGAAGCTTTCAAAAAATTGCGAACTTCAACAATAAATATCTCAATTTTGAGACGGTGAATCATCGGCATATTCCGCCAGAATTTTAATACTGTCTTAAGCTTTCTATTTACAAAATTTTATTGTGTAAAGTTGGAAAATAATTTTTACATGAGAAACGATAGAACCTCCTTAAGACGTATAAGCGGTTCAAGTTCCGTGCGTATATCTTATTCCGTCATCCCATCCATTCATTTTTTTCTGTCCGTCTGACGATTCGATCCATTATTTTATTCACTGAACTCAATCAATCATCGATCAATGAATCGATTCTATTTAGCCGGTGGGCCAGTCCATTCATAAATGCATCCCGTTCATCGATCCATTTATCTTATTTTGCCATTTCTTTTATTTGTACAATCCAACTCTCCATTCATCACATCCATTCATCATTTCATCGATTCAATTATTCGATTCGTTCATCGATATATACTATTCAACTATGTACTGTTCACCCATTTCATTCATCCATCTTTACAGTTCATCTCATTTTATTATCCATTCGTCCTTTTCATCCATTTTCATTCCTAATCTGTACAACCTAGTCATGTATTTCGTTGATCAAATCATTAATCGGTACTCTCCCGTTCTATCCACGGATCGGACTTCTTTCACTATTGATAGAAGAACTGGTTGAATATTGATTTGGATAGCATATTTAATCAACTGTGTCTTCTCGAGCTGTAATTTGAAAACCATGCACGCCAAGTTTGTGTGTAGTATTTGCAGTGAATTAGTGCGGTACATACGTGTAAATACAACACGTGCATTTGTACACGTATTTGCGCATTTATATGTAATTGTTTTTTGTATTATTCTCTGTGGAATTGTGTTGTACATTCTTAGTGCTTAGCGAGCTTAAAAGCAGAATAACATTTTCTTTATATCTGCAGAATTTTTTTTGAAGCCCTTGAGGTGACAAAAACCTCTAGCAGGTCAATCTTCAAGATGTACATGATTCCATTCCGAAACTCGTAATTCATTCACCATTCTTGGCTACGTTGAAATGATTTCATTTTTTTTTCAATCATCGGCAACAATTTACAACTAGATCTTTTTTCTATGTACTCATCACATATCAAGACAAAAACAAAATAAAACATGTAAATAGGTTTTTATTCGATAATGAATGCCAAAATTTTTCTAGTATGTTTGTTCATTGTTTTTGGGGTGTGGTACCCTTTTCAGTATTACGGAAGAGAAATGGATGTTGATATTTACTTATTTTTTTGGAAATTAAGTATAAACATTTTTTGTTTGGTTTTTTCGAGGTGTAAAAATTGTAATATAATAACAGAAAAAATATTGAATGGTTATTTTATAACTAAGGTCGCGTCTTTTAATACTTGGCGTTCTTTTTTTACTTTTTTAAAGTTTTTTGCGATTGATTTCACTTCTTTTTGAAAAACGGCCATACTCACCAACTGTCCTATAGAGGTAAAAAAAATTCTCATTCGGGAACAATGATTAATCAGATTTTTTTTGACATAAGTTGAGTAACTTCCTTCATATGACAAAAACCTATCGCAGAGCTAAACAGTAATTTCTTCCATCACTGACGCACAAACACTGCTAAATGAGTATTATACGAGGAAAACAAGTTTTAACAATGAAATGGAAAGAAAATGATAGTTATAAAGAAAATCAATTTTTTTGCAATGTAATATCCGGATGTAAGGTGGTCATTTGACAACTAAGGTTACAATTTTTTAATATTTGACGTACATTTTTAATACCTTTCCAAAGTGTATTACATACAACAATTTTTCAAATTCTAAGCGTAAAATGTTTTTCTCCACAGTGTCAACCCCCTTCGATATTACTCTTGAATTTTTATCAAAAACTACTTCCATTTTCATCAAAAACTTTGATGATGGGGAAATCGTTCGTTGTATTTTTTATAATTGAACTGTGGATTTTTTTTACTATTAATCATGCACTAATCTCTGAAAAATCATACAAACCGAATGGATAAGTGGGTCAAATTTTTCGTTTTGACAGATGCTTTCATTGAAAAATATGTTAACAATTGTTTAAAGATTACGTAAATAAATTTTTAAATTACAAGCAAAAAATGTTTTTTACCGCAGCGATAGTCCCTTTTAATTTTGCTGTTAAATTTTCATAGGAAACTATTATTCATTCAATGGATTTCAAGACTAGTATAATCGTGGGGAAATATTAGTCTAATCAACAACAAAAATGTTTATTAAAATTAACAATTCGAAAAATAGAACTAGCTATTTTCTCATGTTTGTACTTCGCTTAAAATTTATTAATTGAATTATGCTTCCGTACAAACATTGAAGAAACAAATTAATTAGTACAAGCGCTATGAAAAAAGGTTATTTTATCTTAGGATAAAAAAAGGTAGGTGATGTAAACTTCGAATAATTTTTCACATAGTTTTAAACAAAGTACATTTCAGAACAAAAATGTTAACCTCCAAGACGATTCGCTTTGTTCGAGTTTTCAAGGAGCTATAGATAATAGATTGTAAAAAAAATCGATATTTTAATTATAATAATAATATACAACGAATGATTTCCCTACGATCACACTTAAAATATGCTTAAAGTTTCTCAAAAAAATAATAGTTTTTTTTATAAAAAAAGTAACAGAAACCAAAATACTAAACTAACTAAAATAACAGAAATAACAATAATGAGAAAGAGAGCGAGCGCGCTACGAGCGAGAGAGAGGGGACGAAGATTCGCGCGCTGTCTCTCTCACTCAGCGGCGCGCGATAAAAGGGGGTATAAGCCTCGTTCAGCGGGACTGGGTAACGGAAAGCAGAGAAATGTAGATTCTTATCAAAAGGACATGTGTCTCACCTATTCAAGCGTGACTTACGCCTGTTTGTCTCCAGGAAGACAGATTATCCCGAAACATTCGATTTTAATTCATTAAATTATCATATCTCAAGATTGGCTAAACGGATCTACTTACAACAAAGACCAATAGAAAGAGAAAAATCGAAAAAAATTCGTCACAAATATTCAGATTTTTTACTCAAACGGTTCGTCCGTGAGAGCGATTTAAAAACGCTATGACGTCATAAAACCGGCATATTCGTGTATATAAAAGTGCGGCAGGGCTCGCGCAGACTTTTTCTTTTAATACTTGGCGTTGAGCCGCTACCGCGTCTCTTGATTTGAATAAAAAAAATGATAATTCAGGGTACAGAAAGGGAGGACAAAACAATAAGGATGTGTCAAAAACTAAAAGCGACAGTTGATGGAAAATCTGAAGACAGGACACAATTTTTTCGGAATCACTATACTTGCACTGAAACTTCACTCATATTCAAATTAATATAACTTAAACAGAGTTAATAATAAAATTTAAATTCAAGACGAAAATTTAAAAAATTATGTTTCCCTCACATTTTATCTAGAGTCGCGGTAGCGACTCGAGACAAGTACATTTAAAATACTATAAAAACAAAGACGTGTTTCGCTACTAGACTCTTTACAGCAAGCAGAGTTGGATCGAATGGTTTTTTAAAATCTCCGAAAATTGTTTCGGCGATAATTGATTAATTATAGCGTTTTGAAAGATGTTGCTGGTTCACGTATTTTTTATTTTTTTTTTCTTTCGATCGTGACTATTTAGAACTCTGTAGCCCATCGCATATTGTAAATATTAATATTTTATTTTTCCGTGCCATGAAAAATGGGTGGCGTTTTTCGCACACATTTTCTGACGTTTCGCGGTCGCTGTCTAGTGACACTAGTTGTAACTAGAAATATTCTGGTGTTCGTCGATGTGACCGCCGACCGTTTCATATCTTTTTTAATAATAACAGTGACAGCTGTTGAAATGAAAAAGGTTATAAAGATCGCGGCCGCGGATTAATGGTGATAGTCGTGAGAAAAATGAGGTTATAAAGATCGCGGGTAGTCATAAGATTAAATGATTTTATAAAGATCGCGGTTATACTAGTGATAGTTGTGGGGTTAAAAAGTAAGATTATAAAAATCGCGGGTGTGAAAGCAGATAATTTTATTTTTGGTTAGACATATTCGAGATCAGGACTTTAAATGCCTATTCGGTGAACATTTAATATCTTTGTTGTAAGGTTATAAAGATCGCGGTCAGTTTCAACTTTTCATTAAAGTTAATTTTATTATATTATCGGTAGAAGAGTGATAGTGTAAAAATAAAGTTTAAATCAATAAATAAACTTTTGAACAGTGTCTAAATAAATAATTTTTTTTATTAACCCTAGCCCCAACAATCCATTTTTCCGAACGTAAACTCTAGAACGGAGTCAAAAACGGTGCCTCTTCTCTTTTACCATAAAATGTTCCATGAATGCAATAATAAAGTTTATTTAGAAACCATTCTCTTTGTTTTTTTTTTTATAACTAAGAGAATGGTGTATGATGAACTCGTATTCGGTGAATATTTGATATCTTTGAACAGTTGTGAGGTTATAAAGATCGTGGTCAGTTTCAGTTTTGGTTAAAGTAACTTTTATATATATAGATAGAAGAGTGATAGTGCAAAAATAAAGTGTAATTTAATAAATAAACTTTTGAACAGTACCTTAATAAACAATTTTTTTTATTAACTTTAGCCCCAACAATTCATTTTTCCGAACGTAAATTCTAGAACGGAGTCGAAAACAGTGCCCTTCTCTTTTACCATAAAATGTCTCTTGCATGCAACAATAAAGTTTATTAGGAAACCATTCTCTTCATTTTTTATATAACTGAGAGAATGGTGTATGATATCACCCTAGGTTTGAATTATATGTGGTTTTAAACCACCCTAGAGTGCACTTTGCACTTGCAACACAAAACGGAATCAGGCGATGCGAAATAATTTTGAGCGAAAAGATATTTGATTTGAGAAAAAAAAATTTCATAAGTACTTCACCAATTTTTTTTTTATCTATTGCTCATGAGATATAATTCGTAATCAATAAATATTATTAAAAAAAACTCGCGTAGTACTTCGGCCAAAATTATTTTTTCCAATCAAACTTTAGCTCTCGAAATTTTGTACGTATATTTTTTTGTTTCAAAATCTCGTTTCGTTGTGATTACTTATATTTAAAAACTTTCGGTGCATTCTGATGCTATTGGAGTATTTCTTCGGCATCATTTTTTATGGAATATTTTCCGATCCGTTGATCTGCTGGCACGCATGATTCGGTGCAATATTTTTTGAAATTTTTTTTTACAAAATAAAAAAAAGTCAAGTTTTTACTTGTTCGTTGTTCTTTTATGCGTCGTATCTTCTCAGAACTACTGTACGTTTTAACGGGGTCATCCCATGTGACAGCTATTTTTTTTGCTTTTTTGGGAATTTTTTTTTGACGAACCATTAAAACACACTATCTTTGAATTTTTACTACACATTTATTAACGTTTTTACAGTCCTCATAATTTTATGAAACAAAAATAACAAGCTGAATCAACTTTACACCGTTTAGAAGACACTCATGTGTTGGTTGACGGCTGCCATGATTCTGGAGGTTTTGCTCCTCTAAAATCAAAAAATCAAACGGCATTTTAATTTGTAGACCTGAGGCTATCGCTGGAACTAGAATAAAGTAAAAATATCGAAAATTAAATTTTTGGCACGGTTTTAAATGTTAAGTTCCAAGTTTCGTCGTTTTTTTCGACTTTTAAAACCGTGTCAAAAATTCAATTTTCGATATTTTTACTTTACTCTAGTTCCAGCGATAGTCTCAGGTCTACAAATTAAAATGCCGTTTGATTTTTTGATTTCAGATGAGCAAAACCTCCGGAATCATGGCAGCCGTCAACCAACACATGAGTGTTTTCCGAACGGTGTAAAGTCGATTCAACTCGTTATTTTTGTTTGATAAAATTCTGAGGAACTGTAAAAATTTTAATAAATGTGTAGTAAAAATTTAAAGATATTGTGTTTTAATGGTTCATCAAAAAAAAATCCCAAAAAAGCGAAAAAAAATAGCTGTCACATGGGATGACCCCGTTAAGTAGTCTAATAATTTTATAAGTATTGACGGTTAATTACGAAGATTGAATTCACTTGAACACTTCTTAGATCAATATTTCACATTTCATTTTTAGTCCGAATATACACCAGCTCGAAATTCGATCATATATCCATTTTTAGCCGAAATCATTAAAAAATCGATTGAGCGACCTCTAAAATTTTGATTCAGGATTCAATTCTTGAGAGAATCACTTTTTGATAACGTGTTACCATATTTTGCTGCAATGCTGAAAAAAATGTCAATTCTTTTGCATCACTCAGATACATACATAATATAGACATGTTTAATTGGCAGGCTATAAATTTCATACCCGAGTACGTATACAATATTGACATGTTTAATTAACAAGCTATGAATTCCTTACAAAAAGTCGACAAATCCTAGCCAAAAACAGCATAAATGCTGTAAAAAAAGCTGAGACAAGTACATTTATGCCCCCCAAATAATCATTCCAGTTAATCCCCCCTACCACCCAGCGCCAAAATACCGATCCCCACCAAAATTTACAAAAACCCGTCTAAGTCGTTCATGCAAAGATCTCCGCACAAAAATCCTAAAAACCAACTCATCATACAAAGTTTTATGGGTAACCGCTCTCATTATCTTATCAAATTAAGTCAAATTGTACAGAGGTGATAATTTCATTCTCGTAAATGTGTGAGTTCACAAAAAGTTGATAAATAAATAAAGATCTACTAAAGTATATATGATCAAGTACATGGGATTTAATTATGTTTATAAAATCTTCAATTATGTTCATATGCCATTTCTCTAATTAATGCTTTATTACAATGAATTATTATCCTATGACTTGGAACTACAAGGGCTTTAAAAAAAAATACAGAATTGCATTAGCCTGCGTGAGCTTGAACGCTGCCACACTCTCATTTGTAATATTTGTAGTATAGTTTTATTGGTAACCAATTGATAAAAGTTTACTATCGTACGTAGAGCGGATACGCACAGAGTACTTGTCCGGCCCGAAAATTTTTCATAAAATTTGTCACATAAGTCAACATTAATCTACCATACATTTTGGCATTAACTAGTAAAGTAAACACAGCTAATTTGGAATCACAATATGCGGATTGTTTTGTATCCCAAATTATCCTCCTTTCCTTTAACCAATTGTTATCGATGAATCGATGCTCGTGTGGAGCATATCTCACGTTATTACACGGCACGTTTATTCCGGTTTTGTAACACCCGGGGGAAAACTGGAGTTACAGAGCGTCTAAACGGTGCTGTACACCCGAAATAAGTAATCCGGTACCATTTACACTCACTTTTACACCGGTTTTTACTACAACAGGTTTTACAAAACGGAATAAGCCTGCCATGTAAGAGCGGTCATCAATTGATTGCATTCCAAGGCGGGTAAGATTCAAATCTGCGTCAGGAGATCCGAATGTTCGGAGTGGTTGAACAATTTACCGTGAACAAAAAAGCATATTTTTCGCTGACTAGTCGAAAAATTTTCGGGCCGGACAAGTACTCTGTGCGTATCCGCTCTACGTACGATAGTAAACTTTTATCAATTGGTTACCAATAAAACTATACTACAAATATTACAAATGAGAGTGTGGCAGCGTTCAAGCTCACGCAGGCTAATGCAATTCTGTATTTTTTTTTAAAGCCCTTGTAGTTCCAAGTCATAGGATAATAATTCATTGTAATAAAGCATTAATTAGAGAAATGGCATATGAACATAATTGAAGATTTTATAAACATAATTAAATCCCATGTACTTGATCATATATACTTTAGTAGATCTTTATTTATTTATCAACTTTTTGTGAACTCACACGTTTACGAGAATGAAATTATCACCTCTGTACAATTTGACTTAATTTGATAAGATAATGAGAGCGGTTACCCATAAAACTTTGTATGATGAGTTGGTTTTTAGGATTTTTGTGCGGAGATCTTTGCATGAACGACTTAGACGGGTTTTTGTAAATTTTGGTGGGGATCGGTATTTTGGCGCTGGGTAGTAGGGGGGATTAACTGGAATGATTATTTGGGGGGCATAAATGTACTTGTCTCAGCTTTTTTTACAGCATTTATGCTGTTCTTGGCTAGGATCGCATATTACTACAAAATACGCGCGCTGACTGTCTCGCAGGGGAGCAGCCATCTCAAGTATCTACGAAGATGATTGACTGGCATTCAGCGAGATTACACAGCGGTGACAAAACGTGTCCAAAATTATACTGATCGACATATAAATGTCATCCTTATATTTGTAGAAAAATTTATACAAAAACTTCATTTTTTTTTTTTAGTAAAAAATAAAGAATAATACAGTGTTAGAGCGCGCGATACAGAAAACATACGATATTTTCATTCATTATTTATTGAAAACAAATGAGAAAGAGATAAAACGCGCGCGGCTTTCCGCTCTATTTTTTTTTTTTTACTCTTACTCATTGTCAATGACACGCGATATCATATATTATATATTAATATTTTAATTATTACATGTGGTTATACTATTACATGTGGTTTATTTATCATGTGTATACTGTAACGACTTTTTCCAAGAGTCGCACAAAATATATTTACTCTCGATTCCTCTTGGATGCCAGCTTAAGAAAATTCTTAAACAAATTTTATTGTGAGTTATCGAGAATAGATAAAGTTGGTTACCCGGTCGTAGCCGTAGTGGAAAACAATTTGGCAGAGGGGCGGAGTCAAACAAATACAAAATAAATTATCAACACTAAGGGAAATTTCGGAATAACAAAAATATTTATTTAATAAAACAAATTATAGAAATTTAATTAAATGAATTAAAATGGCATTAGAAGAAGATTCCGAAAAATAGAATACAACATGTCTCGTCCTTCTCGAGAGTTCAGGTTTTACAAAATGTTTTCTTTTCGATATAATTAAAATTTTCAGACAAGATAAAATCCTCTTAATCTTTTGTTAACCGTCTCAACAACAATTTTCCAGATTTTATAAATAAATCTTAACCTAAGGACTCTCGTCGAATAAAGAAAATTTAAGATTGAATTCCTCTCGGCAATTCTAGATTTACAACAACGGAAAATAAAAGGGTAGATTTTATACCGTGATCAAACGTTATATAATAATTCTACTCAAACGCGAACGTACCCCGAAACAATATCGCTCTTTTCAATCGATAATTCAACACCAAATTCACATAAATTAGAGCTCTTTTCAATAAACAGAATCGCGCGATTCGATACAACAAAAATTAAAAGCGAGACGACGGCTCACCGCTACAGTTTCGGAAAAAGGAAATCCGGAAAAAGACCACAGATAATTCCTCTCGATAATTCCGGCTACGTCGTATTCTTGTTGAGGGTTGGCGATGGTTCGGTAGAAAACATCAGGTTCCGTTGAGGTTCGATACGAAAGTCCTCGAATAATTACGGAAACGCCTTTTTATAGTTTTGGGTCCTAGCCCCCCACCCTTCGCCTACTCGCGGAGTCTAGATTATTCTCGAATTTTCGCGAATTCGAATTACGGTTGAACGCTTCGATGGCGAACGTTGACCCTTATTAACCGAGATTTCCCGAAGACTCCCGATGCTGATTGACGCACCTCTTGAGATTAGACAGCTCCAGGTGAGGGCTTCGAGCTAGCGACCACTCTCGATACAATTCGTGCGTTCCGTCGACAATTTCGGTTGACCTTGACGCTATCCTTATGCCTTCCCTTCCGACGATATGATTCGAAATCGATGATGTTTTGACTTCTCTCTTTCTGTATTTTTCTCGATAAGAAACCGCCGTTCGCTCGTACAAAAAAAATATGAAAAAAATATAACAAAAGAAATTAAAAATAAGGAAATACGCTCGCATTCGACTCTTAACATTTTCTCGAGAGGAATTCGTCTTCAAAACTCGACGTTTCCCCCCGTGCCGTGCCAATGTTTTAACTATTAGTGACGTGGACAAAATTACCACGTCACAATACATATCAAGAGACGCGGTAGCGACTCGATAGTTAGTGCGTACAGGAAGTACAGGAAGAAATGCTACGCGTATTATTTAATTCATGTAATTTAAACCAATTTTAAACAACTGAAAAAAAAGTGAAAAACGACCATGTTCAAAAATGTATACAAGGTCCGAAAAAAATCGTAAAAGTATTTAAATAACCCAGAATGAAGCTGTATATGCCCTCTTGAAAACCTTGTTTGCAAAATTGGAATATCTACTTTTTTGGCAGAGCAATCGAATTATTAGTGCGGCTCCAAATTTTACGATTTCGGCCGGCATATATATATATAATGTATATATATATATATATATATATAGAGCGCGCGAAACAGCGGGAAAGAGAAAGCACGCTATACAAGCGAGAGAGAGGGGACGAGGTTTATCGCGCTGTCTCTCTCACTCAGCGGCGCGCAAGGAGAGAGGGTAGCCTCGTTCAGTGGGCAGCGTGACGGACAGTAGAGAAATGTAGATTATCGTTAAAAGGGCGTATGTCCCGCCCATTCGAGCGCGACTTATACCTGTCTGATCCTAAGAATCCAAAGAAAAGCACAGTATCCCGGAATGTTCGATTTTATGTCGCTAAATCATCATATCCCAAGATTGGCTGGACGGATTTACTTGCAACAAAGAGCAATAGAAAGAGAAAAATCGAAAAAAAATCGTCACCAATATTCAGATTTTTTGATCAAACGGTTCGTACGTCAGAACGGTTTGAAAACGCCGTGACGTCATAAAACCGGCATATTCGCGTATATAAGAGTGCGGTAGGCCTCGCGCTGGCTTTTTCTTTTAATACTTGGCGTCGAGCCGCTACCGCGTCTCTTGATTTAATTATGGCGTATTTTTCGTGTACTACGTGGAATGACTTTGGTCGGTGTGCAAAAGTATCGGGCCACTATATCGCCGCGGCTTTGAACGCACGGTTTGTTTACATTTTTTTCCTTATTAGTTTCTAAACATGTTCTACAATGGAAAATCAGTCTCCTTTCTGCCACAATGCCGAAACACACGAATATTCAGCTTCATGAAATCGTGTTAAAACTTTCGTCAGAAGGAAAAAGTTCTCGTGATATTGCGGAGACTTTATCTATTGGCAAAAGTACCGTTAATTGTATTATTACTAAATATAAATTAACAAACTCACGGTGCGACAAAAATCGGAGCGGTAGACCGCGAAAAACTTTGAATCGCATCGACAAAATTACAAAAAGGAAGTGCATTGTAGATCCACGAAAAAGTGCTGCAGATGTTTCTCGGGAATTGCAAAGTGAAAATCTAGCTGATGTTATTCGGAGTACGGTATCTCGACGTCTCAAGGCTGCGGGGCTAATTGGACGTGATGGTGTAAAAAAACCATTGATTAGCAAAAAGAATAAGAAGGCTAAATTAGACTTTGCGAAAAAATATCAGCGCTGGACGGTATCAGATTGGCGGAAAGTACTTTTTTCCGATGAATCGAAATTTCAATTATTCGGAAGCGATGGTCGGAAGTACGTAAGACGTCCAGCAGGTACCAGATATAGTGTAAGGTACCAAATTCCTACCGTAAAACACGGTGACGGAAACATTAAAATTTGGGGAGCATTTTCTGATGATGGCGTTGGTCCGCTGGTGGAAATTCATGGCAATATGGACGCTGCAATGTATAGGGACATACTACAAGATCATATGCTCCCATTTGCAACGAAAAATTTGCCGCGTGGTTGGGTTTTTCAACACGATAATGATCCGAAACACGCTTCGCGTCTTGTTAAAAATTTTCTTCAAAGCCGGAAAGTCCGCCTTCTTGACTGGCCATCGCAGTCACCAGATTTAAATCCTATTGAACACCTGTGGCAAGACCTCAATCATCGTGTTGGAACGAAAAATTACTTAAACAAAACGAAATTGTGGAACCATTTGCGAAGTGAATGGGAAAAATTGCCACAAGAACGAATCAAACAAATAATTGGGTCTATGCTTCATCAGTGCGCTGCAGTCATCGCTGCTAAGGGCATGGCAACAAAGTATTGAGTCGAGTGGAGAAGACATGCTTCCTTATTTTTCAAGTTTTTTGTTATTTTTTTCATACCTAAAAGTACGCGGCCCAATACTTTTGCACAGCCAGTCATAAAACATTGTTGAACAATTAATGATTTAAGGAAGTTGTATCGATATTTATATGACATCATACGAAAAATACATTATATTTTATTATTCCAAGTTAATGTATTGAAATTTGGTGTGAATCTTCTTGAACAGCATTTAATTATGTGTGAAAAATTTGGAGAGGTTTCACCGTCTAGTAATCGAGATATTCATTGTTGAAAATGACAAGTTTAACATGAGCTTTTATGGAAGCTTTCAAAAAATTGCGAAATTCAGCAATAAATATCTCAATTTTGAGACGATGAATCATCGGCATATTCTGCCAGAAGTTTAATACCATATTAAGCTTTCTATTTACAAAATTTTATTGTGTAAAGTTGGAAAATAATTTTTACATGAGAAACGCTATAACCTCCTTAAGATCGATATCAATGTATACAACCTATTGTTTCCAAATATAAGTGACAAATAGCAAAAATCTCCTTCCGGGGAAAGAAACCTGGACAAGTACATTGGTGGTCCCTCGTTTCCCTATGATATCACAAAAAATCCAAAACCCTACTTAATTTTTTTTTTTTTTAATGTTTACTAATTTTATTTATATTCCGGAGGGAAACCAACCATATAGATCATGAAATATCCGGCCAAAAAACCAGACTTCACAATAAATGTTACTTTGAATTTATTTCCACAGAACAAAACAGGAATCAAAACATTAAAAATTGTTTTAAAAAACAAAAAACTCCCGACTGCTATAATATATATAACTTCATAAAAATATATTTTTATAAAATATTTATAAAAAAGAATGAAAGAAATTTCCAAAAAAAAATTTATTTTGAAACCCCCCCGCCAAAAGTAGATAGTAGTGAACTTGAAAAAGTGTGAAATAAAAATTGATCAGAAATAATACATATAGATAAAAAATCATTCAATTGGTTAGTGTAACTCCATCGAAATTCAATTTTTATGGTTAATGTTAATTGACGGTAGGATAAGTTATTTACGTGCGAAAAATAAAAATCAAAAAGTAATTATCAAAGTTAAATAATTGTACGAAAAATGTAGATGATTAAAAAAATGTACAATTTACATAAAATTAACAAATGTTATAATTATAATCGAATTTAATTGTGGTCGGGAGACGTCTCCATTTCTCATTTAATGACTTAGAGACTTCTCCCGACCACAATTAAATTCGATTATAATTATAACATTTGTTAATTTTATGTAAATTGTACATTTTTTTAATCATCTACATTTTTCGTACAATTATTTAACTTTGATAATTACTTTTTGATTTTTATTTTTCGCACGTAAATAACTTATCCTACCGTCAATTAACATTAACCATAAAAATTGAATTTCGATGGAGTTACACTAACCAATTGAATGATTTTTTATCTATATGTATTATTTCTGATCAATTTTTATTTCACACTTTTTCAAGTTCACTACTATCTACTTTTGGCGGGGGGGTTTCAAAATAAATCTTTTTTTGGAAATTTCTTTCATTCTTTTTTATAAATATTTTATAAAAATATATTTTTATGAAGTTATATATATTATAGCAGTCGGGAGTTTTTTGTTTTTTAAAACAATTTTTATTTCACACTTTTTAAAATTCACTAGTATCTACTTTTGGCTTTTTTGGAAATTTATTTCATTCTTTTTTATAAATATTTTATAAAAATATATTTTTATGAAGTTATATACATTATAGCAGTCGGGAGTTTTTTGTTTTTTAAAACAATTTTTATTTCACACTTTTTAAAATTTACTAGTATCTACTTTTGGTGGTGGGTGTTAAGTTAATTCATTTTTTTAATATTTACTTCATTCTTTTTGTGAAACATTTAAAAAAAAATTAAATTAAAAAAATATATTTTTTATTATAAATGTTCATTTTTATAAATACAGCTTTTCTTCAGTAAACGTTCGTCGAATATATAAATCCAAAGTTTTGTTTTTCCCGATTTTATTGTGATTTTTTGTCAGATTTATATGTACTTCCATAAAAAGTTATCTTTTTTTTACACATTTTCTCCATTCTACGTTTGTTGAATTTATAAATTTAAAGTTTTGTTTTTCCCAACTTTATTCATTTTTTTGTCGGATTCATACTTAAAAGAAATACTGTTGCTAAGTTCGATTAGTTGAAAAATTGTAACCTATAATTTTTCAAACTTCACGTTTATGTATTTCTTTTTTAATTCAGTTTGTGTACGGAGTAATAATAACTTGTTTTTGTCAAACTGACACTCAAATAACTTGTTTTCTTTCAAATTTGTACTAATAAAATATTGACAAGTTCGCTCATTAAAAAAAATGATGTAATTTTCTATAATGCTATAAAGTTTTGTTAAAATTCACTTTGCGTGATGAAAAAATTAAACACGGTTTTATTTAGAAGCTCATTCTGTGTACGCACTAAAAAATAAAATTACTAATAAAATTTCACAAAAAATGTTATTGGAATCTTTTTATTAAAAATATAATTTTGTTCACTTGTACATTTGCTAAATTAAAAAATTTAAAGTTTTGTTCTTCCCAATTTGTTCGTTTGTCAAATTTACTATTAAAATCTATATATTGATCAGTCTACTTGAAAAAATAAAAAAAATCACTGTAACTTTCAATAACGCAATAAAATTTCATGTTTATATACTTCCGTTGTCGATTTCGTTCATTGTTGTTGCTTTGAGTTCGTAGCACTTTACACGGCTTTTTATTACTCTTATTTTTAAATTCACTTTGTGTGTCACGCAGTATTAAAAAATAATAAATAAATAAAAAATAAGAGTAAGAAAATCACTATAACACAAAACTTTATTATATTAAATATAAATAAAAATAATGATCGCAGCGAAACGCATAACCTAAAAAAAAGTCGAGGACTACCTTATCTTTCGATATGGCAAAATGAGTTTGAATGTGAATATTAATAATTTCAGCGAGTTTGCAATAGATTTTAACAAACTATGTCGAAGAACACTGTCTGCCACACACAGAAAATACATGCAATTATAACACAAAAAAAACAATATATACATGTATATAGACGAACTGTATAGACAGAGGTGCGCCGGTTCGGATTGAAATTAGCAATTTCAATTCAATTTCAAATGAAATTCGCACAAGGGTGTGAATTTGGCGATAGTCGAATAAGGGTCCCCTTTCGATATGGCAAAATGCGTTTGAATGTGAATATTAATAATTCTTAATTGTTTCAGCGAGTTTGCAATAGAATTGAACAAACTATGTCTAAGAACACTGTCTGTCACACATGGAAAGTACATGCGAAAATTGGTCAAGACAGTTGTCACCGTTTCGGAGAAAAGTGGTGACAAAGAAATAGCCCCAATCAGCTGATCGCAGTGAAACGCATAACTCCCGTCTTTTTGCCCTGCGGGCAGTCGGGAGTTAAAAAATCAGCGTTATCAAGATGAGAAAAATACCATTTATAATTGGTGTGTAAGAAGTATCAATAGTCTAGAAAAAAATGAAAAAATGTCACCATCTAAGTTACGTGCAGCAGTAAAATTTGTGATATCTGTACTAGGACAAGTATTTCTTCGGTGCCTGAGAAGATATCAATATGGACGTACCGGCAACGTAGGGCATGCAGTTGGTGTATTGCTTTTGTTTAGCTATGGCGCGACCAATGTTGACAAATAGTATTTACTTATATGACCTAATTAAATAACATTGCTTGCGCCGTAGCTAAAATAATGAAAAACACGCAGGAACGGGAAGTTTCGCATAAGATCCCATGCTTTTGTAATGTAAAAAAAAAACTTTAATTTATGTCCGTACATGATAGCACAGTTTTGTTTGTTTGGTAATAATTTGATGAACGCTCACCACCGTACGTTGAGCGTATACGCACAGAGTACTTGTCCGGCCCATAACTTTCTATTAAAATTGCTCATCCCAGTAAAAATTCCAGTAAAAAAAAAGTAAAAAAAAAGTCATATAAGTAAATACTATTTGGCAACATTGGTCGCGCCATAGCCAAAAAAAAAGTAGCTACTCGACTTTGGAGATCTCAGAAGCAATGCACCAACTGCATGCCCTACGTTGCCGGTACGTCCATATTGATATCTTCTCAGGCACCGAAGAAATACTTGTCCTAGTACAGATATCACAAATTTTACTGCTGCACGTAACTTAGATGGTGACCTTCTTTCATTTTTTTCTAGACTATTGATACTTCTTACACACCAATTATAAGTGGTATTTTTCTCATCTTGATAACGCTGATTTTTTAATGTTTTGATTCCTGTTTTGTTCTGTGGAAATAAATTCAAAGTAACATTTATTGTGAAGTCTGGTTTTTTGGCCGGATATTTCGTGATCTATGTGGTTGGTTTCCCTCCGGGATATGAATAAAATTAATAAACATTTTAAAAAAAAAATTTAACTGGGGTTTTGGATTTTTTCTGATATCATAGGGAAACGAGGGACCACCAATGTACTTGTCCAGGTTTTTTTCCCCCGGGAGGGGATTTTTAATATTTATATATTGTAACCAGACAGCCTTACTCCCTGGCTGGATTTCTGGTGTGGCAGAAATCCGCTAGAGGGCCACGGGCGGAGCGCTCTCACGTAAGTGTTGCGCCGTCCGTGTGCCCATAAAGCTCCGACATTGAATCGTTAAATATCGATCACTCCGATGGACGATCGTCAAGAAAACTCGAACCCTTGTTTTACGTGGTAACAAGGTCCAAGGGCTTTTATCGTACAATTAAAGTACGCTGATATAGAAAGTTTCTGCCACCTAATTATATCAGGATAGGCGCTCTTACCAGAGTAAAAAATCGATAAATCGTATTTACTATTGAAAGTCGCAAAATACAAAATCAAAAATATCAAATAAAAAATATTCCAAAAAATATGTATATAAAAAAAAATTTCAAATTTTTCCTACAGTCATTTCAAAATCATAATTGTTCGGTACAATCACTATACGTTTTAATTACACAATACAATTCATTCAATCCAAACATGATTGATACAATTGACTGCAATACTTTTCCGAATTTCCCGAGCAATGCGATGATACTATTTCAAATATTTATTGAATTTTATTCAAAAAATGTTTTGGTTCTATTGAATATTTAAAGTTTTACTTCAAATTGCGGGCATAGTTGGCTCAACAAAATACCTTTAACTACGCGCGGAGGTTGCGTCAACTACGCCATTGGTTTCGCCGTATCCAACCTCAGGGCGTAGTTGAGCCAACTACGCCTCCGTTCTCAACACTATGCCTTTTTTTCAGTGTACTGAGCCCGCGAATTCCGACTTATCGTAAACTTCGTGTGCGCATCAATTCTTTCGAAGTGCACAGCACTACTTTTGTTTTAAATTGAAGACAGTCCGAGTTGAGATATCGAACAGTTCGGTCGTCTAAAAAGGAGTTTCTCATCGAGGACCTCGATGAACGCGGTCGAGGTCCCTCTCCTCCTCAAGGACTATGTTTATAAAAGCAGCGGTTTGGGACAAATATAGTGTAAGCTCGGGCCGACAAATTCAAAATAAATAAAATTAAAATAAAACTCAGATTGTGAAATACCAACGCAATTACCCAAAACGCCTTCGTTTTAAGGGCCATTGTACGAAGCATTAATTGTCTAACACATCTAATGCATTGGGTTTTAAATAAAGTGTTATTGTTGTAAGATTAAATCAACTAACGTGATTATTTAATTTAAACCCGCTACGCATAATCCCGTCCGTCTACGACACCGGTAAACCGAATTTCGAGAAAAATAACTCTTATTAAAATTATCATTCACCAATCCCACTCGTCGCTCCGGATCCTGGACGAGCACATTCTCGTCCAAATCAGAATGGAGCAACAACCTAACTCGGTACGACCACGGTAAGTCCACCAGAAGACTACTAGCCAAAAACAGCATAAATGCTGTGAAAAAAGCTGAGACAAGTACATTTACGCCCCCCAAATAGTCATTCCAGTTAATCCCCCCCACCACCCAGCGCCAAAATACCGATCGCCACAAAAATTTACAAAAACCCTTCTAAGTCGTTCATGCAAAGATCTCCGCACAAAAATCCTTTCTAAAAACCAACTCATCATAAAAAATTTTATGGGTAACCGCTCTCATTATCTTATCAAATTAAGTCAAATTGTACAGAGGTGATAATTTCATTCTCGTAGATGTTGTGAGTTCACAAAAAGTTGATAAATAAATAAAGATCTACTAGAGTATATGTGGCCAAGTACGTGGGATTTTATTATGTTTATAAAATCTCCAATTATGTTCATATGCCATCTCTCTAATTAATGCTTTATTACAACGAATTATTATCCTATGACTTGGAACTACAAGGGCTTTAAAAAAAAAATACAGAATTGCATTAGCCTGCGTGAGCTTGAACGCTGCCACACTCTCATTTATAATATTTGTAGTATAGTTTTATTGGTAACAAATTGATAAATGTTTACTATCGTACGTAGAGCGGATACGCACAGAGTACTTGTCCGGCCCGAAAATTATTCGACTGGTCAGCTAAAAATCTACTTTTTTGTTCACGGCAAATTTTTCAACCACTCCGAACATTCAGATCTCCTGACGCAGATTTGAATCTTACTCGCCTTGGAATGCAATCAATTGAAATGAAATATCTCTGAGTTCCTTTACGCAAATGAAATTTTTAGCTGCATTCGCTTGAAGGGTATAAAAGAACGAAAAAAATGAGCCATGTTAGAAGTCAGTGAGATTAAAAATGAATTTGTGGCGACAATTTTAAAATCATCATATTATTGAAAATTTCAAGTTATTTAACGTAGTCGGGATAAAAGGCCTTTTGGCTTAGGTGACTCAAATTTTTTTCTGCAAACTAGATGGCATACTGAACAAAATGTGACTTGTATCATTCAATTTGAACGTGAGGTTTTCGTGAATCATCATTTTGAAGATAGGCTAAATATGGTGATTTTTAGACTTTTAAAAGTCTCGTTCTCATGACCTTGGGCACTTAGACAGTTGAAATTTGGTATTTGGCGATAGTTTTTGAGGTACTTCGAAGTACCCAATTTTCAGCAAATTCGAAAGACTCCTCCCGAGAAAATGCTCGAAAACCAATGGATCTGCTCATATATATATAGAGTTGTGTAACGGTTGTTCTGAGGACCTCATATATTTGAACAGTATATATTGTTCTACGTGGAAATAGTAGGGTGGGTTTGGGTCATCTTTGGGGTGTTGTTTGAATAGTTGGACATGTAAAAATACTGTTTCCACATGTCCAATTATTCAAACAACACCCCAAAGATGACCCAAACCCACCCTACTATTTTTACAGTCATTAAATTACTCGAAATACAGTTTTTTCTAAGAGAGCTGTTTCGAGATCGGCCCTCGAAACAACTATTTGTCCCCGAAAATACCATAGCATGTATATAATCGTCCTCAAAACTACCTTTGTAAAAATATATTTGTGTGTGTGTATATATGTATATGTATGTTTACAGTGTCGCGTCAAGAGAGTATCAAACGTGACCCTTGCACGTTTTCGTTTACATAATATTATTTTCACGTCGTTGTACGAGCCGGAACAGTAGAATCGATGAGCAACAGGCCATATGAAATTGTTTTCCATTTTCTATCTCAATAAACGTCGGAAATCCATCTCCATCATTATTTTCCTTTTATTAAATGAAACGCGAAATTTTGTTCAAACCTTCCTGATGATTTATTAATTATTTCTAATAGGAAAGTGAAATTTGATTTTTAAATCAATTCATCACCCATAGGCAATTTAGAGGATTTTCAAATACCTTATTCTCAACCTAATAAATCCGTGAATCAACTTTTATTAGATTAATAATTAATTCTTAATGTTATTGAGAATTATTGATTCTTGTTTTTTTATGTTTATATTAGTGTTTATTATTTTTTTTCAGAGCCTTTATTGACTGTAGACGATGTCAATCAGACTTTTTTCTCCTTATCTTTAAAGCCTACGCAGAGTTAACAGGTTGAGTTTGCAGAAGTATTTGTACTCGTACGACGCGTATGTGTGAATCCCTTTTGACGACCTTGACCTACGGGGTTCTTGGCGCGCCGGCGTCGCGCCCTCTACTTTCCCCTCTCTTTGTCCCCCAGCCCACCCCCAATTTCCACCCCTCTTTGTTCCTTACTATACCCCACCTCCACTTCCTGCACTACAAATCTATGGGTGATTCAATATTAAGTCGACCTTGTGGTTTCTGAAAGGAAAGCAGCAGAATCCCCAAGGTATTTCTCTAATACTTTTTTATTCGAAAGCCTATTTCGGGGTGAATATTTGTGACAAGAATAATTTTTTTCATTGGAGCCTCCATGCAAAAGTTATCGACAATTGGAAAAAGTTATGTCAAATCAAACAAACAAATCATGCTCAAGAATTCATCACTAGGTTTCAAAATTCATTCTCAAAATCCGTTTGCTATAAAATTTTCAAAAAATTCCTAGCAACTTTTGTTCAATCCCAAGAAAAAAGGAAATAAATTACAGTGGATTGTTAAAATTGGGTCGTTTAAAAAAACTTTGAGCAGCGTATAATTTTTTTGAAAATTTATAGCTTGCAAAGGTATAGAGATAACATGTTGGAAAAAATCGTGAATACTCGATGGAGCGGTAGAAGAGTGACAACAAATTCGAGTTGAAATCTAATGCTGAAAGGATCTTTGACGATTCTTAACAGAAACGCCTTATACTCCTATCGAGGGTTGAATATCACAGGCCGTCGAGGGAGGGGTGTAGTGTTGGAGGGGGATGTAGTTTGTAGGTTGAGGGAGGTCTCCTGGATACGTTCCCAACGCGTCTCTTCCCGATTCACAGTTGACCGCGAGACGCCACGATCGCACCATGACGATATAACGGTGCGATCGTTCATCAATTTCGTCCCGATTAAAAAAAAATAGTCATCCCTTATTCCCTGGCAATTTTAATCGGCGCGTATCGTAGCGTAAAAGAAACCACAATTGTACGTTAAAAAATACAGATATGAGGATGTTTACACAACAAATGGACACTCGAATGGGATTATTCAATTGTGACTGAAAAATTCGCAAAAATTTTAGTTAATATTTTTTTTCCTCGCTTCATATAGTATCGATGTCTGCCATGAATCTCTTATCGATGGAGAAATGCAGGTGGGTCGAATATTCAATAAAAAATTATCTTATATTAAAAGATTTATTATAAATATTTATTTATATACCATTAAATAAAACGTTATGCGATGTAGTATATGATTGTTGTTTATGCTTATGAGAGAGTATGAATATCATTATAGATTATTATTATTTTATTTTGTTGTTGCTATTTGAAATTTCCTAAGTATAAGCATAATAATACAAATAATAATTATTGATGTAATGACACTGTTTAATTAACCTTCCTTTAAAACAACATTGATCATTTAAAATAGCCTTCGGTTGGGATTAATTTTTAATATTAAACGTATTCGAGATTTTTTGACTTCCGATATATCCATCCAGTTTAAAAAAGTATCTCGAGGATTTTGTCCTTGATAAACCACTCCATGCAATATCCTCGTTCGCTTCCTACATTCTCTCTGCTTCGTGAATTTCCATTAATATCTCGGGCCGCTTAAGGTCACGGTCTCGCATTTTAAGCTGGACAGGTTAAGACGTCTGCGTTCTTTTTCTCTTGCAAAACGCACTTCGATTTTTTATCTCTGAGTCTTTCGGAGATTCATTTGTTTTTTATTGCTTTTTCATCTTCTCTCATCTTGAGAAATCCGATTGGACGCGAAAATTACGACCTTTCTTCGCCCACAATTGCTTTTTTTCAATTAATTATCCCGACACTCATGCATTTAAAACGTAAATAATAAGAATAAAGCCATTTTGCTTCCTCATAGAGGAAGCTATGTGACGGTGAAAAATTTTTTTTTCCAGATTTCAATGTTAATGTGCTCAAAATGTCCCAAAATATCGAAAAATCATATCTAGAAAAAATGTCCGGATGTGCGTGTGTGTATGTTATGGCACTGCAAAATTCAAACGCTTATAACTCGAAAACGATTTGAGATACTGGGCTCCCGTTTTGCACAGATGTTAATCTATACAAGCTCTTCATTCTCTGATAATTTTGTCAGAATTTCAAAAAAAATACGAATCCTACGACGTTTTGAAATTTTCAAAAAAAGGGTGTCGACGCTCTAACTTCCGAAAATTTTAAGATTTATTACTAATTTTATTTTTATAAATAGATTATCATAATAGGAAGGTTGGTATTGAATTTGGGAAATATCGGTTGAGCGGTTTAAATTTTATGATTTTTCGAATTTTACGAAAATCTGAGTTTTTCGAAAAATCGTCTAACCGCTTTAATTTTTGCAAATTTTGTAAGATAATGTGTATAAGCCTGTACTTCCTCTATACTTTCCAGCAAAGTTGTCGGAATTATTTAATTTAAATGTAAATAGAAAAAACGATGCAAATTGAAAGTTATTTTTAGAAAAATAACTTTCAACGATGCAAATTGAAAGTTAAATTTAGAAAAAAAATCATAGAGCTGATATAGGTTTTGGAAATTTGAAAAAGTTAAAAGTCGATAAATAAGTTAAAATTTTATTTAAAAAAAATTAAAAGTAACAAATTACTTTCTCAAGCTTTCAGAACAGTGCTGAAAGCTTCCTCTATGAGGAAGCTAAAATGAAAAATATAGCACCTCATAGAGTAAGCTTTGAGCATCGTGCATCTAGAGCACCGTGCATCTTGAGCACCGTGCATCTTGAGCACCGTGCATCTTGAGCATCTTGCATCTTGAGCACCGTGCATCTTGGGCACCGTGCATCTTGAGCATCGTGCATCTTGAGCATCGTGCATCTTGAGCATCGTGCATCTTGAGCATCGTGCATCTTGACCATCTTGAGGAAGCAATTTGCAAATTTTAATTTGCAGCATTTTTTAAATTTCAATGCGATAATTAAAATAATTTAATAGAAAATTACATAAGTTTTCAAATTAGGGTAAAATAATGAAACAATTCAATTAATTTGATTATGTATAATTGAAAATTACCTTGACACGTCAAAATATAATACGGTTGGTATTTGGTGTCGTTATTAATTAGAAAAATTCCTTTGAACGGGATAATGATCCGAAAGATGGTAAAAAGATTTGCCATTCATGTAACTTGCCTCCTATAATGATTGTTGTTGTTGTCGTCGTCGTCGTTGTTGTTGTTGTTGGTGTTGTTGTTGTTGTTGTTGTTGTTGTTGTTTGTTGTTGTTGTTGGTGCTGCTGCTGCCGTTGTTGTGGTTATTATTATTATTATTATTATTATTATTATTATTATTATTATTCATTTCATAAAATGCAATGAAGTGACGAAAGTGTTATTCGAACATGGCCTCAATGTCACGTAGTGTATTATTTTGATCTCCGTTCTCTCTCTTTCTCTGCTGCGCGACCCCGTCCTCGATAGAAATTTTAATTATAGAATAATAATGGTTTATCTGGGCGTGCAGGAAGCGCATTATTCGAGGGTCACTTGTTGCATCGCAACCTTTACAAGAGATTGTTGTGGATACCTGAATAAATATATCTTCTGTCATATTAGGTATCAGGATTGTGTGTTGAACGTTGGCATTATTCCCTATCATTATCTTTGCGGAAATAATGTCACAGCATTTACTCAATGAAAATGATTAATAATTATGAAAATATTCATTCATTAATAATAAAGTTTCTTTTTCTATTTATGCCTAGAACATTTTATGACGACCAAGCTCATTTTTTGTGCTTCAAATTTTATTACTAGACAATACGTGGCAGTGAACGCAAATTATTATAATTTTGGTAAAACAATATCAATCAAATATTAATATTTAATAATTCGAATTTTGTTTTATGTTCTGTTATATTCATCTATATTACTATAATTTATTTGTAATAAATATTTCATTAATATTCATTACAGTACATACGTTTGAATCTCGGGGAGACCCGAGCAAAGTGAGGTAACTACCACATTTGCCAAAAAATGAATAATTTTACGATTATACATTTTTTTAATTTCAGCATATAAATCATGTGCCACCCTGCATTTTTAACACTGAATCCGAAATTCGGTTGATTTTGAATACATCTCATTGCAAAAAAGACACCCTGTGTTTAATCATTATTTACGTAAATAAACTGCACAATATCGACTTTTGGACTTAGAATGTGCATATGTTTTTTTGGATTTGTTATTGCGTTTTATAAGCTTGTGATGATCATATAGTCATACTAGCATGTATACACTTTTTCTGTGCAATATGCTCTTTGATTAAAGATAACGGATGGATGCTAAAAGAGAAATAACTGAAGTGTATAAAAAATCAGAAATATATTTATGAATTGAAAAGGAATTATAGACAAAGTTAATTTGAATGAATAAAAATACAATATTTCCTTAGGTAACCCACTTTGACCCAGCCTGCTGCTCTGTATTGATTATTATCATGTATTAATTACGATGGGAAATGACAAAATCCATGGTAATCGTCTCCCTTTAACATTTCACAATTTCAATTTCCCGTTCGATTCATGCATACGAGACACGAGACAATACAATTTGATCGCGTGCAAAGGTCGAAAAAGAAAAAAAAACAGCCTCAAGCATGAAAATATACTAAGCCACCGCGATTGATGTCTTTACGGGAGAACCAACCCTGCTGGCATACCGAACAAATTATCAGGTGCGCGGGCAAGTTGAAGTTACAAAACTGTCACAATCCTATATTTTGTCGATTAAATAAATCTCTCATCAGGTCATAGAAAATTGGAAATTATTCTTCAAAAATATCAGGACGGCATCCATCCGGAAGCCATAAACTATTGCCACAATAATGGCCATTAAAACCTCAAAACTAGATATCAGGATTTTTTTCGGTATTATTTCTTCTCCCCTTCAACCATTTGCTATCCACATCTATTATTATATAAAGAAATAAAGCGATGAATTTAGTTAAGGTTGTTGCTAAAAAATTTCGAGGTAATTAGATCTTTGTACAATTTTTATAATTTGTTAAATTATATTTTCCGAATATACTGTCGAAAGGAGAACGCAGGTTACTGCATTCACTTTAGCAAAATTAATTGTCGAAGTTTACGAAAAATATTACTCCATTGCATTAGTTGAATGGGGTAAGACCATTATCCTCGTACATTTTTGCGTATATCGTCCGTAAAAATAAAGAAAACTACTCAAAAAACGAATATTGTATTGAGTACAGCGTATAGAACAATGTTACCGAAAAAAAATGGATAACCAAATTAATTAACGAGAAATCATCAAAAGTAAACAATAATTTTCCGAAAAAGTGAGGTTGATTGAGATATCTCTATTGAAATCTGGCAACGTAGCAGCTAGGGCTTTAGCACAAGCAGTCAAAGAATCAGCGCGGTGATTTGAAATTTGTTACAGTCAAATGCAAGTAATGAGAAAAAATTTTATTTCATTTTATTTTTCTCAACGTCGGTGCGATGCTTGTAGAAATGAGCACAGACGAATCGTTCTTTCTATTGGGGACTTAGTGACGTACTAGTATTTTTTTGCAGTTTATTGTCATTTTTCGTTGATGCCGACATAACCTATAAAAACACGAGCCAGCACATGTAAAACAGCTGTCACAGGCCTCACTGAATCCAACTTAACGGGAGAAACCAGTTTAGGAGGCCGAAATTTTTGTGTTTTTCGTGAATTTTTTTAACAGGGAAGGAATAATCAGAATTTGTTTAAACTTGGAAGATATTATATTCATGTTTTGAAGTACACTATGTAATTTTTTCAAGTCATTTCCGACGGAAATAGTGGAGTTAGAAGCTGCTGTCCATGGGCGATCGCCATCCGAGTTTTTTGCTGGTGGGCATTCCAGAAGTCACAATTTTTATCTGTAATCATTACAATTTTCTTTTTTTGTTAACAACATATTTCCTAAGAATATGAACCTAATTGTGATCAAAAAAGTTGAAAATTGCATGTTTTTGAGGTGTTTGAACACAATGTCATGTTTTTATACCATGTTTTTTTCACCTTTTTTGCATTAAAAAAATATTTTTAATAATAATATCATCCCAGAGTTAGGTTCATATAGATTGTAATTGAATAAAGAATATTCACACAAATGTTCAGAACGATTGGTCAATAACCTTTGAGCTAGAATGCCCACCAGTTGAAAAAAGTCGTCCATGGACAGCAGCTTTTAGCTCCACTATTTCCGGCGGAAATGACTTGAAAAAATTACAAAGTATACTTCAAAACATGAATAAAATATCCTCCAAGTTTAAATAAATTCTGGTTATTCCTTCCCTGTTAAAAAAATTCACGAAAAACACCAAAATTTCGGCCTCCTAAACTGGTTTCTTCCGTTAACGGCCGCGCATAATCACAGAACGCGCGACATTAAGTAATTCTCTGGGTAATACTCTTAAGTAGAATAAGGAATTATAAGTTTATCCGTTGAGTAATGCGGAGTGATGAATTTCTATAAATTTGTCAATTTGTCAATATATAAAGTTGTCAATTCTTCAATAAACGTTAGATAATAACTGGGTGTTAACGGGAAGGTGTCCGCCATATTGCATCCGCCATTTTGAATTTTGAAATGATGATGCCAGATTCGTTATCAAGGACTTCGAAAACCCCCGAGTGCCACATTTCATCCGATTCATACAGTTTTTGAATTTAGGTCCGCCATATTGGATCCGCCATTTTGAATTTTCGAATTTTGAGGGCAGATTTGTAATCAACGACCTCGAAAACCCCCGAGTGCCACATTTCATCCGATTCAAGTAAGTTTTTGAATTCGGGTCCGCCATATTGGATCCGCCATTTTGAATTTTCGAATTTTGAGGGCAGATTTGTAATCAGCGACCTCGAAACCCCCGAGTGCCACATTTCATCTGATTCAAGTAAGTTTTTGAATTTGGGTCCGCCATATTGGATCCGTCATTCTGAATTTTCGAATTTTGAGGGCGGAATCGTAATCAGCGACCTTGAAAACCCCGGGATACCAATTTTCGTTAAGATTTGAATATTTTTTTTGTCGGGCACCGAGAGTGAAAATTGTCTTCCTGCTGAAGGGATGAAAAGCGCCATTTTGGGGGTGAAAATGTCAATGTCGACAAATTAAAAAAATATATTCTTAAACTACAACTATTTTGTGCACTCATGGTTGAAGAAAAAGGGGGGGTCCTCGCGCGTCTTCAATGAGAAAAAAAATATTGAAAAAAAAATGTCTTCGATTTTTTCGGTTTTTTTTGTTTAAAAACGGCCATATTTTTTTTTCTAATGGACAAAACTCAATTTTGACTCCGGATTCGGAAAGGGGACACTCGAAAGTACAAGGGAACATATTTTTTATTTGCGAATGATTTTTTTTCGATGATAAGAATCTAGCTTGAAAATGAGAAAAAAAACACGATTCTTCGGCGTTAATGGGTTAAATCATTGAAAATGAATTTTCTAATAATCCGAACTAATTAAAATGAACATATATGTAAATAATAATTAAGATTATTACTTTATAATTTAAAATATTTCCATTAATCGTGCGTACATAACGTTAATATTTAACTTTTATAAGTTGGCATTGTCCACGTCACTCAAGCATAGGAGCTTCGTCTCTTCCCCTATTCCTCCAAAAAGATTGAGCAATAACCTTAAGATTTCAATATATTCATATTTCACATTTTTATATGAATTTAATGCCACATTTTATTACATTTCCATTTTACTCACATAAACTTTAATTTCAGTATTTGTATTGAAAAAGATTGATTTTGTAAATCATTTTTTATCGTTCTATAAAAATGCCTACGGATTTAATCGTCTACTGGAAAAAGGATTTTTATAGTAAAAATTGAAATCGGGTAGTTCGACTTCACTTTCATAAATCCATGTCCAAAACACCTTACTGTGATACATTCGCGGTAGGTGTGCAGCTTTGGGTGCTCTTTGTGGATGGTTTTAATCATGCGGATGAGACACTTTAGCCGTATACTGGCTAGCCCCCTGCATCACAGCTGATGAGGTACTTGCCTAAGCGCTTCTGGTGGCAGTGCTTGAGCATGCTCGCATCACCATCCGAGGAGATTGGTTAGGTACCGGCTGCATCAGCAAGGTTTTCTGTAGTTTCCCTTCGCACTTGGCAAATGCGATACGGTCGAGGATAACTCAGCTGAAGCCGCACAGGAAGGATACTGGAAAGGGGATGGGAAGCTAAAAAGGGAAGGACTCTGAGCATGGAATTAGCAATGTAATTGCTACCAAAACCCAATAAATAAAAAAAAAATATATATTAAAAATTGAAACGAAAAGTATCATGATGCTAAATGATGATGTTCCGAAAAAAATAATTTTATGTAGAATTTTCACTGTAAGGAAAGGATGAAAGTGGCGGGTATACGGATCGATATATACAAACGGTTAGATTCAATGCCGCGATACAGTCAGCCTTGCATCGAGGTCACGTCCAAGGGAAGGAGCGATAGTCCTTCGGACTTTATCCTATACGTATATACATCAATATCAATAGTCTCTGAATTTTCTAGAGATAATGATGTCGTTTTTTGACATGGTCTTGGTTCAGTAATTGATCTATGATGCGTTTTTATTCATTTTCAAATGAAATTTTGTATGATAATTAATAAATGTCGTCAATTGATTCAGATTGACGAAGTTTTCAAAATAAATCGTATGCGATTATTGAATTAAGTATTTTTGATTTATAATTAACGATGTATGTACAATTTGTGCTATAATTATCATGCTATCCAATGTTGTCTGATTATCCAGAATACTATGGAATCCCCATTAAGATGTTTTGAGTTTATCCAACACTTGGGTTATTTTACAGAAGCCACTGAGAGAGTTGAGCAGGCTGTGCCTCGGTACGTCCGCGATAAGCAACAATAGCAATAGCCACAACAACAATATAAATGGGAATGCGGGCGTGAATCAACCGAGCAACGTGATTATTGTTTCGGCAGAAATCATCGCCAGCGAGCCGCGAAGTGGACTTCCCTTATTACAGGTATGGCCAAGCGATTCCCCAAGAGGCGAGGCCGATGGTCAAGCATTTATATTTCCGGACATTCAGGACAGTGTGAACGACAGTGGCATCGAGTCTATTCAGGTAATAACAACACAGCATGGATTCTTTACTCTATGACTTTTTTCGTAGCACTGGTGGCAAAGTTTTATACTAAACAATGTGGTGTTTCAACTTATTAACAAAAACAAGGCTTCTCCGTCGCCTTGTGGGGCCACATGCAGCATAAGTCCCGCGACGAGTCCGCAACAATCTCGTCGGCCGAGCCTGTTGCATCCAGACCATGCGCGTCTTCATCTCCATCATCTTCATCACAACCATCACGGCCACTGCGGTACAAGAACGCCACCTTCACCCGATCACAACTCCATTGACGAGGAAGCACCACCTGCGCCACCTAGCCCGTCGAGCTCAACTACTAGCAGCTTGCGATCAATGCCCAGCTCTAATATGGCTTCGTTGCACTCTTCCCAGGATAGGCGAAGAAGCAGCAGGTACAACTTAGCTCACACTACACTTCCTTGTAGTTCCATAAATATTACATAAATATATCCTTGTATTTCCATAAATAATACATGGGGATCTGGGATTTCGTGGACCTTAAGTAAAAGGGTTAACCCACGAAACATAGATGCTCTTTAAATTTACTTTAATAGTTAGTCATAGATATAACTATGTGAATTAAGGAACAATCTATCCAATAGGTCACTTTGAGCATTGAAGAGAATACTTACATTAGGATATTTTGGCTGAATAAAGAGAGAAAGAACTTGTTAGAAAGTATAAAATAAGAATTAGGCAAGAATTTTCGGTAAAAGATTTTTCTGGGGTCAAAAGCACTGAGAATCTTAGATGCGCATATCAATGTGTTTACAGAAAAAATTATTTCCTTGAATGAAATATCCTCTTATGACGAAATCAAATTTGAACTGCCAACAAAGCAGGTTATGTAGAGTCAGTTTCCTATTATTAAACAGTGCCACATATGCCAACAATACGTTTAAACGCTTGTCACCTCGTGGTCAATAGTACTTTTTTTTGAAGCGTGCAAGAATTATAGTCGGAAGCTTGTTTCAGACATTTTGGCACTCAACTTTTGATGTATGTATCACATGTCTAAGTTCTAATATGATTTTACTTTATTATTTACATATTCAACAGTATTTGGGACATATTTATTCTTGAAGTAAAGAAAAACTAAATGTTCTATTATGCGAAAATCGTTGGATGTCCCTTATATAGGATAACAAGAAATTGTTAAGGCTCATGGAAAAATACAACGTGAAAATGCATTTAAAAAGAGGTATTATAAATAAAACGAAAGAATAAAGAGAAGAAACAAAATGACTTACTTCGTCGAAGGTAGATGAAAAAGCGTCATAACCTGGATTTTCTATAACGACAATACTGAAATATGCAAAAGTTACAAAAACAGAGCACATCTATGAATATATTAGCCGTACAAAAAAAAGGACAAGAACTTATACTAGAAACTCTTTTCAACAAACAAAAAATTTCCAATTTCACTCAAAACTAAAGACCGTAAATAAGAGACAGGCTGGACAACATATTGAAATACCAAGTAAGCATTGGGGTTCAACGTTTCGCCAGGGTTTCGTTTCGTGTAGAAAAGTAGAATTGACAAAACAATTCAAAATATATTTTGGAGCCCGATGAAAAACAGCTTCTCACAATAGGTATAATAGTCACAATAGCTCGCCTTATCTAAAACGAATGAATAAACGAGTGATCTTTAGTTGGTCTTAATTGGGAATTAAATAATAATATTCTCGCACTAACAGGATTTTCATCCTATTGATAGGAGAATACTTGGGATCATTTCGTTCGAGTGAAAAATTATAGAGTACAAGATGAGGGTTGAGGGAGATTTGTGGTCTAGGGTTGATTCTGAAATTGAAGATGACACTTAACGTTGTTTGGCTCGAAACGAAATTCCGTTTAAGGGCTTTAATTATGTTGAACTGAGCTTTGTTTATGCAGGTCACTTCTAGGATTGAGGATGACTCTTGGAATCGTATGGTTTTAACCCGTCAGCGGTCGCACTACGTACACTTTAAACATTGGTCGCGCGATGAGAAATTTTTTCACATGTATAGTTTCAAGTGCTTAATTTGATAAAAAGGAACTTGAACACAATTTCGCTACAATGATTGTGCCTATTAAACATTTTTATTTTCCAAAAACCATAAAAACAACGATAATTGACAGTAAAAATAAAAAAATAATAATTAAAAAAATTCAAAAACAAAAATTAAATTTTTTTTTAACTCTTCCATCATACAGAAGAATAAATTTAGTGAAGATCGAAAAAAATTGAAATGCTTATGCCATTTTTAATTTTTGAGTAATCATTGTTTTAATATAAGTGTGAGAAAAAGTCTCATAGCGCGACCGCTGATGGGTTAATGTGTTAGAGGGTCTCTAGTACGAGAGTTAAACGAGAAGTATTACTAACGATTATTTGTGGGGTGTTGAAGAGTACATTTGAGACCATTTGGTCTCAAATGTATGGTCTCAAATGTACACGCCAGAAAAAAGTTCTCTGGCGTGTTTAAGGATAGTTCACGTATGTTCATAGCCAATAATGGTTTTTTAATGAGATTCTCGTTACGACCTGGCAATTCGACAAAAATCATCGAAAATCCATCCACTTCTGAAATGCTACGAGCATCGATTTACAATAATAACAATGTCAATAACTTATTGATGAATTATTCAAATAAAAAATACTGCATCAAGTAATCATCAGAAAATTCTTTAGTTGTCAAATGAATGAATCTGTAATTGGCTTCTTTGAATAGTTGTCTTTTCGCAACTTTTTCTTTCTTGAATATATTTTTAATCCTGATGAATAACAAAGAAATTGTGACCTCTTAAAATGTTTGTTGTGCCAACACATTCATCATTACTCTTGAAAAATTTGGAGAAATTAAATTAACTGTTTTCTAAACTCTAAAAAGATGGTTTCTCATGCATTTGAAGGTACAGTGTATTCGACGCTTTGGATCTGGAGTACGCGCTTTTGCGGGCAGCTGCTCGTGGCTCAGTCGGACCCTACTCCCTTTCGGAATCCCTTCACAAGCTCACCTTTACCCAAAGCCTTGCTTTCCCGGCTTTGGCGCGTGGTCTTGCCTCCAAACAAAATGTACCAACGAGACGACCTCAACAACATTCGGAATCTGGTCTCAATGCATTCGCTAAGGTCGTCACTGCTCTCGTTTTGATGCTTGTTAGTGTTCTTGTTTTTGGGGTTGTTTACAAATTTGTGAGAACGTGAGGATGGCTTCTGGTGTCTGGACGCCACGGGGAATCCCCGGATGAATCGAGAGGTCATGAGTCTTTTCCTCGTGGCTCAGACACCAGCGATATCTTTAATATGAGCGCCGATTAAATCAATAATCTTAAGGGGACATATACACCCAGAAGGGCTAAAAAGAGTCATTATAAAAATTTTATTTTGGAAACAGTTAACTTTACAGAGACCACTTCGAATAGGACTATCCAAACCGGTGTCGGTTATATTAAATATCCTGAAAAACACTATCGATTGAATTGAAATTTTACAGGATCGTTCTCTGTAGAATTATATAATTAAGTATGGTATGATTCTTTTAATTACTTTCTTCGTTTTTTGGTAGAACACCAATAAATTTTGCCTTATTAATCGCTATTTAAAAATTGGTACAATACAAAAAAAATGTTATTGATGCGTATTTTTAATCTCACTCAATTTGTTTCACTTGATTTTTAGCTAAAGTACACTTGGTACCGTTGGGATGTTCATTCGAAAAGGTCTCTTTACGAGTCTGTACTACTTATATAATCAAAACAAACATTGCGAAAGTTTCTCAAAATGTATTTTTTTAACCATGCAATAATGTTATCTGATGACACGAATGGTTTTCAAAAACAAAAATTACCTATCACTATTTTTAAACTCTGTTTATGTGCTTCGCTAATTACTCAACTTAATAATTATTCAATAATTCTGGGTATTTAAAAATCCTGATTATGTATGAAGCAGACAAGGATATTCATTTTTTTTATTGTCCAAGTATTTAGTATGTTTTAAAGCATCATTTGCAACGATGAAAATCAATTTTCACATATAACGTTCGATACTTGCAATTTTTTTTTTTACAAATCATCATTACAATAATGGGCTATGAATCGTAATTTAAACGAGATTGGGGTACGGTTGTGTGTAAATGAAAAAAAATATTCGGATAGGACGTGTTAATTATTGATTGGGCATTCATTGTTTTACTTTTTTATTCCTATTATTTTATTCAAATTCATAATTTTGCAAATATGATTCTTTCAAGATATTGAATCGAATAATTTTTATATTATGTATATATATAACATAATAATTATTCTTTATACAAAAAATGAATTATCGAGCTAATAATATTATTTTAAAGTTTAAGTTTAATTATCGTTAACTAGCCCGCCCGATTTATGTAAATATGAATAAGAATAATATAGAATAGGAGCGAAAAAAAAAACTTGCTGGTTTCGTTCGAACAAAACAATATTTTGGCTGAAAAAAAAATTCTCAAAGTGCTTTATACGTAAGTGTATATTCTTCTCAATGACAATCATCAAGTGAGCGATTTCAATCGATCACCTCTGGAATTTTTTAATAAATAAAAAATCAATAAATAAGTAGTTGATAGGAAAAAATGAAAAATGAGCGTGAAAGAAATTAGCAGTCCAATTTTTCTCACAACTTTTTTCACTATTCGCGCTCAAAAAATGTTTCCGATGAGATTTCTTGTAACGGTCGCAATTTTTGACATTTCTCATTTCGTAAATTCGTCTATGACGAAACGAACGAACTAATTCGATACTCACCATAATTTGGATAAATATTTAAACGAAAGAAAAAACAATCTTCCAGCTTATCTTCCTTATCGAGAGAGTAATGGAAAAAGAACAACATAAAAAATGCAAAAATGAAAGCAAGTGTTCTTAATTTTTTATTATAACGATATATATATCTAATATAAATATATGTTTCTGACAACAGTGGCTGGGATCGTTACGATCGCGCAAAAAATTATGTAAATAGCGGAAGTATTAAAAATAATAATAATTAAACCGAGTAATATATATATATTGTAACGGTACGTTTTTATCGAACACGCCGTTACGCGTGGATTCGAGCTTTTTAATAATAAGGAGCGGGTATGAAAGAAGCGTGAAGAGACAGAGATTCGATTTTAACAAAATAACAAGATAATTTATTCAATAGAACATAAAGATAATTTTCTTGTACAGCAATTTTTCTTCAAAATAAAGACAATTTTTACTTATTTGGCGTTCGTGTTTATTATTTTATTCGCATGGATTCTTTTCTTTTTATGGGAACAAAGATATTAGTTTTCTTACTATAATTTTATCAAAATTTTCGCTAATTTTGTCTTATGACGCAAATTAATCAACGCTGGGTGTCTTTCTTCCTAACGCAAAAAGTAATAATAATACTGCTAGGAAATAATCGATTTTCGTTTAAAAATAAATTCCTGATTTTAATTGTCCAAATTAATCAATTAGCGATTTTATTTTGACTCGATATGATTAAAAAATGCTTTTGTTCACGATTCTATATAATTCAACAATAATTTAATTATTTTGGACAATTTATTGATTTAATTTTTATCTTTGTTGGCACGGCTCGACTCTCCAGGAGCTCAAATGAAACAATAATCTAAACGAAAATCCACAAAATTGAATAATTCAGATTCGGCAGCAAATTAAAAAAAAATGTAAAGGGTTCTCCATACCAAGAATCTTCAAACAAAACGAAGCCGAATTGTTCCCTCTCTCTCAGTATGGAAAGAAAAGAATGTCCTAAACCGAGAATCCTTAAACCAAACGAATCCGAATGGTTTCCTCCCTCGCAGTAAAGAACACAGGAAAGTTTCTCACACCGAAAATCTTTGACCCAAACCGAATGGGTCCCTCCCTCTCAGTGTGAAATCGTAGAGGATTGTGGGATAGTTGCTGTTAGAATCTGAGAGATTCTACTTTTTAGAGCCTTTATTCTCTTTTGGAGTTCGAGCCAGCTCCAAGCCAGGAATGAACTTTCGATGCCTCTGAGTACGCCCTTTTATACTGTTCGAAACAAAGGAATAATGATAATAATACAGTCTAAAAATAACTCGAGCACCGGTTGCTTCGCAAAATAATCTCGAACCAAAGTCTGGCTTCTAAATTCGCTTATTGGCCCTCCTTGTTGCTATGCAAGGCCCGATTGGCTCCGCTCAAGGTCAGTTTACATCGCGCATGTGCTAGAAAAATTAACTTCTCAATTTTACATTTTTTTATCGAATTTTATAATTTCTTATTCCTTTTTGAATTTTAGCAATCGATTATTCCTTTTGTAATGATAACAAAAGTAGTTTTCAAATGGCATGTATAGGCTATTCGATAGAGAATCGAATGAAAGGTGTTTCTAACCTATCATGGGAGGAGATTTTTTTTGTTTTTTCGAGAAATTTCAGAGTCCAAAGATCCTCGATTTTTTTCTAAGTGTCGTGTTTTTTTTCAAGGCACTTTTTTTCGGCCCCGACACGTATATAGACTATTCGGTAGAGAATCGAATGAAACGTGTTTCTGTCCCATCGTGGAAGGCAATTTTGTAATATTTTTTTAGAATAATTTCAGAACACCAAGGCCATCGATTTTTGGCTGTCGTGATTTTTGTATTCCCGAATAAATCATGAAATTATTATTACATGTAAAAAAAAAATTTTAATCACAGTTGTTTACTGTAAAACTTGTATATATCAAGCGGCCCTGATGAGCGTGTACCATTTTTCGCTATACAGTTTGTAATAAGTGGTTTGTGGCAGATTGGATGAGTACTAGACTGACATGCCAATGGTCGTGAGTCCGATCTCCCCCCTGTAACCTTCATTTTTTTTATAATTTAACCAATATGAATTAAAATTAGTACTTATTAAAGAAATAAGGCATTATTAATTAATTATTATTATTAATTATTAATTTTTATTTATGTTAATTTAATATGGTAAGATGCGAATAATTTTTTTTTTCAAGGCCCTCTTTTTCGGCCCCGACACGTATAGACTAATCGATAGAGAATCGAATGAAACGTGTTTCTGACCTATCGTGGGAGGTTTTTTTTATTTTTTCGAAAAATTTTAAAGTTCAAAGGGCCTTAATTCTTTTCCGTGTCGTGATTTTTTACAAAGGCACATTTTTTCGGCCCCGACACGTATAGACTATTCGATAGGGAATCGAATGAAACGTGATTCTGACCTATCGTGAGAGGTTTTTTTTTATTTTTTCGAAAAATTTCAGTCCAAAGATCCTCGATTTTTTTGTGTCGTGATTTTTTTGAAGGCACTTGCAAATAAAATCTCGACATGGATAAAAAACCGGTTTTCGTACTCTAAAAATATTCGAATTTTCATTAAAAAAAAACTTTTCTACGATAGGCGAAAAATTCGTTTTGTTCGATTCTCTATCGAATATCATATAAGTATCAGGGCCGAAAAAAAGAATCTTTATAAAAAATGACACAATTTAAAAAAAATCCAAGATCTTTGGATTTTGAAATTTTTCGAAAGAATAAAAAAAAAACTCCTCCACGATAGGTCAGAAACACGTTTCATTCGATTCTCTATCGAATAGTCTATACGTGTTGGGACCGAAAAAAGTACCTTGAAAAAAAATCACGACAGAAAAAAATCGACGATTTTCGGACTGAAATTTTTCAGAAAATAAAAAAAAACTCCCACGATAGGTCAGAAACACGTTTTATTCGATTCTCTATCGAATAGTCTATGCGTGTCGGGACCGAAAAAAAGTGCCTTGAAAAAAATCACAACACGGGAAAAAAATCGACGATCTTTGGACTGAAATTTTTCGAAAAAATAAAAAAAAACTCCTCCCAAGATAGGTCAGAAACACGTTTCATTCAATTCTCTATCGAATAGTCTATACATGTCGGAGCCGAAAAAAAGTGCCTTGATAAAAAAATCACGAAAAAAAATCGAGCATTTTTAGACTAAAATTTTTCGAAAAAAAAAAACTCCTCCCAAGATAGGTCAGAAACCCGTTTCATTCGATTCTCTATCGAATAGTCTATACATGTCGAGGCCGAAAAAAAAGTGCCTTGAAAAAAAATCACGACACAAAAATCGAGGATCTGAACTGAAATTGTTCAAAAAATAAAAAAAAAACCTCCTCCCACGATAGGCCAGAAACCCGTTTCATTCGATTCTCTATCGAATAGTATATACACTGTAAAAAATTTCCGTATGAAAATTAATACACATGTATAGGAAGTTTTTACGCGGATACCGTACATGAAAATTCAGATACGCTGAGGAAAATTGAGAGACGCGGTATTTTAATGAAATGAGCACTGTTTAGTAAAATTAATATACTTGTGTATTTGAAAAATCATATATATGTAAGAAATGTTGACTTTGTGCATATTGAAAACACGAAACATCAACTAATATTACTATACAGGTATATTAAAGTTCATGTTACCAGCATAGTAATTTTCAGATTCAAGATTACTAAATTTCAGGCACCCTATAACGTTTTCACATTACATATGTCAACGATATTTCTAGAAATGTATCATAAAATTTGGTGATCCTTTTTCAATATTAATATACGAATGAACATTAAATAAATTCAGCTATTATGAGTTTTTACGGGGAATACATTAATTCATGTACTATTGTGTTCAATATTTTAAAGTTGAAGATCGAAATCATGCAGACATCTCAAGAAATTAATTACAGTGACTTATCACCACTTGATGCCGTGGCAATCAAGTCGAGCAATTATCACCGTAAAAATTTTTATTATAATCTCAACATCTTGTGTTAAGTTTGGTGTTTACCATTTTCATGTTTTACACAATGTTCTTAGATTCGAGCGACTTGTATATATCCGCGTCCGAAGCACGTGCCTTCTATGAGAAAGTCGACGCTCTGCGCCACACGGTGGCCGAAGCGCGAAGCACGGTGCCCATAGAGCGTTACGAATTTCCTACACTTGTGTATTAATTTTAATACTGAGATTCTTATAATTAATACATAGGCAAATGAATTTTAATACACGGATTTTTTTTTATACTGCAGGGTATATTAATTTTCATTCCCATTTTTGTACCGTATTTTTAAGAGATGGAGTTATGATGGGAAATAACATGTATCGTATTATTAACATTCATGTGTATCTTATTTTTCAGTCAACTGTCAAGAAAAGTGAAGATCATACTGTAATTTTAATACATTGTTGATAGTAGATGAATTCATATACATTTGTATTAATTATCAATCAAACATATGATTTATTTCAATGCATGTCCACAAAATTTTCAGATTTCATATGAATATTCAATGTTATGCATCTTAAATTCCACATCAGTAACCAAAATTTATGTTCATATTTCAATTTTGGCATACGAGTGCAATAATTTTCATTTCATACACCCGGTTTGTAAATTTCATTTACCGTTGTATTGTAAAAGTATTGTAAATTTCATATATTTTTTAACAGTGTACGTTTCGGGGCCGAAAAAAGTGCCTTGAAAAAAATCACATGGGAAAAAAATGGACGATCTTTGAACTCTGAAATTTTTCAAAAAATAAAAAAAACCTCCTTCCACGATAGGTCAGAAACACGTTTCATTCGATTCTCTGTCGAATAGTCTATACATATCGCGGCCGAAAAAAGTGCCTTGAAAAAAAGCACGACACAAAAAAATCGGGGATCTTTCGACTGAAATTTTTCAAAAAAATAAAAAAAAATTCCCAAGATAGGTCAGAAACACGTTTCATTCGATTCTCTATCGAATCTAGAGTCGCGGCAGCGACTCGAGACAAGTACATTTATAAAAGAGAGTTCGCTCCAAGACTCTTTACAGCGAGGACCGCGTTTCCAACTGTTTTCGAAAACTTTCAAAAATTGTTTCCGTAATATTTAAATAATTACGATATTTTGAAGGATGTTGCGGGTTCACGTATTTTTTATTTTTTTTTTCTTTCGATCGTGACTATTTTGAACTCTGTAGCTTAACGCGTATTGAGGATATTAATATTTTATTTTTTCGTTGCATCAAAAAATTGTGCATTTTTTCGCACAGATTTTTGACGTTTATTTGTTTTTTTTTCGCAGTCGCTGTCTAGTTACACTAGTAATACTGCTATAGAAATCCTAGCCAAAAACAGCATAAATGCTGTGAAAAAAGCTGAGACAAGTACATTTATGCCCCCCAAATAATCATTCCAGTTAATCCCCCCTACCACCCAGCGCCAAAATACCGATCCCCACCAAAATTTACAAAAACCCGTCTAAGTCGTTCATGCAAAGATCTCCGCACAAAAATCCTTTCTAAAAACTAACTCATCATACAAAGTTTTATGGGTAACCGCTCTCATTATCTTATCAAATTAAGTCAAATTGTACAGAGGTGATAATTTCATTCTCGTAAATGTTGTGAGTTCACAAAAAGTTGATAAATAAATAAAGATCTACTAAAGTATATATGATCAAGTACATGGGATTTAATTGTGTTTATAAAATCTTCAATTATGTTCATATGCCATTTCTCTAATTAATGCTTTATTACAACGAATTATTATCCTATGACTTGGAACTACAAGGGCTTTCAAAAAAAAAATACAGAATTGCATTAGCCTGCGTGAGCTTAAACGCTATCACACTCTCATTTGTAGTATTTGTAGTATAGTTTTATTGGTAACAAATTGATAAAAGTTTACTATCGTACGTAGAGCGGATATGCACAGAGTACTTGTCCGGCCCGAAAATTTTTCATAAAATTTGTCACATAAGTCAACTTTAATTTACCATACATTTTGGCCTTAACTAGTAAAGTAAGCACATCTAATTTGGAATCACAATATGCGGATTGTTTTGTATCCCAAATTATCCCCTTTCCTTTAACCAATTGTTATCGATGAATTGATGCTCATGTGGAGCATATCTCACGTTATTACACGGCACGTTTTTTCCGGTTTTGTAACATCCGGGGGAAAACTGGAGTACAGAGCGTCTAAACGGTACTGTACACCCGGAATAAGTACCATTTACACGCACTTTTACACCGGTTTTTACTACAACTGGTTTTACAAAACGGAATAAGCCTGCCATGTAAGAGCGGTCATCAATTGATTGCATTCCAAGGCGGGTAAAATTCGAATCTGCATCAGGAGATCCGAATGTTCGGAGTGGTTGAAAAATTTGCCGTGAACAAAAGAGAATATTTTTAGCTGACTAGTCGAAAAATTTTCGGGCCGGACAAGTACTCTGTGCGTATCCGCTCAACGTACGATAGTAAACTTTTATCAATTTGTTATCAATAAAACTATACTACAAATACTACAAATGAGAGTGTGATAGCGTTTAAGCTCACGCAGGCTAATGCAATTCTGTATTTTTTTTTTTGAAAGCCCTTGTAGTTCCAAGTCATAGGATAATAATTCGTTGTAATAAAGCATTAATTAGAGAAATGGCATGTGAACATTATTGGAGATTTTATAAACATAATAAAATCCCACGTACTTGGCCATATATCCTTTAGTAGATCTCTATTTATTTATCAACTTTTTGTGAACTCACAACATTTACGAGAATGAAATTATCACCTCTGTACAATTTGACTTAATTTGATAAGATAATGAGAGCGGTTACCCATAAAACTTTGTATGATGAGTTGGTTTTTAGAAAGGATTTTTGTGTGGAGAGATCTTTGTGAGAATCGGTATTTTAGTGCTGGATGGTGGGGGGAGGGGGGATTAACTGGAACGACTATTTGGGGGACGTAAATGTACTTGTCTCAGTTTTTTTCACAGCATTTATGCTGTTTTTGGCTAGGTAGTCTATACGTGTCGGGGCCGAAAAAAGTGCCTTTGTGAAAAAGAGCCTTAGAAACAAATCAAGGATCTGGACTGAAATCTTTCAAAATATAAAAAAAAAACTCATCCCACGATACGTCAGAAACACGTTTCATTCGATTCTCTATCGAATAGTCTATACATGTCGGGGCCGAAAAAAGTGCCTTGAAAAAAATCACGACACACTTGGAAAAAAATCGAGGATCTTTGGACAGAAATTTTTCAAAAAATTAAAACAAAACTCCTCCTACGACGGGTCAGAAAAACGTTTCATTCGATTCTCTATCGAATAACCTATACATATCGGGGCTGAAAAAAGTGCCTTTAAAAAAAATCACGACACTTAGAAAAAATCTGTCATGAGATACGGCGGCGACGGGTCTGACATGGTTTTTAGAACTTCAATATGATATAGGGAAGCAATCAGCTGTTTATTCGCTCTCTGTCGCACTCACTTGATCTGGCGTAACAACGGTGAAATTAATATTCTGCCATACCAACACTAACGTTTCAGTTTAGTTGAAAGATTTACCATCAGGTGCGTTAGTACTGATTCGCAATTAATTCAGGCTTTTACAATAAGAGGCGCTACCCTCGATTTTGAGTTGGTCACGTGAGCTCGGTGACTCTTAAAATTGTTGAAAAGTGGTGAAAAAGTAGCGGATCCAATAATGCCGTTTCAATATATATATAAACAAATCATCTTTTCATCATGTCGCGACTTTTGTGTCCCGTTACTCTTCTCATGCTTTTTATGGAGCAACGAATTTATATGAATATATCATAAAAAATTAAAAGAGAATAAAAATAGTTCAACGCTATACGTTGCATTGTAAATAATTTGATGATGATAATACATGATAAATTCACAAAGGTACGACTAATCAATTCTCTTATCTTTGATTATACAAAAAATATGGAAAAAAATAATCCTGTATTTACTGTTTTATTGATAGTTTTTTTTTCAACTTAAAAATTAAATACATTTTCATAAAATGATCTGGGTTAAATTGAAAGAAGACCGAGATATTTTTCTTGTCATATATCGTTTATTCGACGCATACGATCAGCTCATTTTTCGTTAAATTCTAATCGCTTAATCCTTTCTCAACTTTTTTCATTAATTTCTCTCTCTCTCTCTCTCTCTCTCTCTCTCTCTCTCTCCCTCTTTCTCTCATAATATTACTCTATTAAATTACGATACGACGTGTTCCCTTGCGAGTTAAATTTTTGGTTTTATCTTGTTTTCATCATTTTTAATCGATTATTTATTCATTTTTTGTTTAGTATTTAGTAGAATTTTTTCCACACACCTAGTGCTAATTTATCTACAGTGATATTTCTCCTCTCGTAGGTACATACACAATTTCACGCCATATACAGTTTTCTTCTTCTCCCTTAAGAAAAAAAAGATTTTCGTTTCCTTTTTTAAGTCCACGAATTTTTATTTCTATTTTTTGGTACTCCTCAATTCGTCATCTACTACACACACATTTTCTTTTTAAATGTTGTTCGATCTTTTTTACCATTTTAATATTTCGATCGTTTTATTTTATGTACACGAAAAATCTGTTTATTGCTAATTTTATGAGTTAAATAACGCGTGCGCGCACATCAACTTGAATTTTTTGTCGAGAATTTTTTTTTCCATCCTCCATCTCATTCGCACCGAAACTTGCATTAAAAATTATTTTTTCACGTCCTTAATAGAAATGAGTATTTTTTTATTCTTTCGACATAGAAGATGGAATAGCAAATGACAATGATCATATAACTATAAAAAATTATCATTGTTGTAAAATCATGTTCGTAGCTGGACAATGTAAAATTCAATGTTTTAATCATTAAACGACTAATTAATCAACGAATAGAAACAAATTTCATTAATAGGTAGAAATATTGATTCTCCGATTGAAATTTGTGCAGCCGACTCTTCTCTGATTTTCCTTTTGAAAGGAGGATCCAGATGAAATGTATTATATATATTTAGTGGAACATGACGATATATGTAGTGAAACGGCTTCTAATTCTTTTTCAAGTGCGTCAAGTTGTACGTTTTTGGTGAGATTTGTAAATTTCGTTAATTTGTTAGTTTCTCATTAACATCTACGATGTCGATTCGTATTTATATTTTTGAATTCGTTTTTCATACATAACTCGATGTATCGACAATTTTTTGTTGTCGTCTGTTTTTTCGTTCCTACAAATAATTGAATTTTCAATTCGATTGCTTCGACGCGCGAACCCCGTTATGTTGAGCCGAGAGCTCGCACTTAGGCCGTGCACCTTCGATCTTACGTCGTTATTTACTTATATTATTCTTTATTTTTTGTTCTTTTGTTAAGTAATTTTTAATTTCTCTTGCCTCGTTTGTTTGTTGTTGATATTGTTTTATTTTTTCTTTTTTTTTTTTTTTATAATTATTTCATTTCCCAGACACGCGCTATTTGAACGTGCATCCGGTGTAAACATCACGAGGAAACAAAAGTTCATAATTTCGTGATTATTATTATTACAATTATTATTATTATTTTTTTTTTGAGAGCTCGTTCGAATAGAAAAATAAATAATATCAACGAGGTCCCTGCCTCGTGATCACTCGGAGAACATCACATGAACAATCATTTTTTTTCTCTGGGTCACCATATAATTATTTTATTCCATACATACATGGAGAAAGAATAATATAAAAAATTACAATGGCAAAAAAGTTCCCTGGTACCATATCGCCCCTGTGAGGGTTTTGAGCAAAAATATAGTTATTTTCCATCGTAGGGAGAATGGTTGGTCCACCGGATAAGGGCTTGGGCGCGTATGCCACGGGTCCCGGGCTCGAATCCCGAAACAAACACCAATGAAAATTTCGTGTTTGCTAGTTCGGACGTCACCTTCATAAATCCATGCCCAAAACAACACTTTGTGACGTCTGAGCAGTCGGTGTACCACTTTGATGGCCTTCCGTAGATGGTTCTCATCGTGCGGGCAATGGCTCTTTAACCGTGTACCGGCTGGTTCGTTGCATCACAGCTGAAGAGGTGCCTTCACATGTACCTCAGATGGCCGTGCTTGAGCGTGCCGTATTACCGACCGAGGAAATTATTTAGGTACCGGCTGTATCGGTAAGGTTTTCTGCAGTTTTGCGTTGTCCGTGACAAATGCGATACAGTTGAGGATAAGTTGTCTGCAGCCGCATAGGGAAGATTGTATGGAAAGGAATGGATTTGGGATATGTGAAATTCGAATGACAAGTGACTGTTTTTGGTAGAAATCCTCAGAGGGACGAGATCGTACAGGGAACCATGATGCTACAGTAATTTGTAACCTTATTTTCTCTCCATGTATATGCATTAGCGAGGCATTTCACATGAAATTTTGTTTGCATAACCCTTTTTATTCGTACAAATTTTTTTTATACTGTACTTTTAAAAAGCAAACCAGTGTCTGGGGATTTTTTTATTTTTACAGTCATTTGAAATTGTTTAACGTACTTAATAAACTATTTAACGTACTTAATAAAATAGACCATGTCATAAAAAAACTTTGCCTTCGTTTCCCCTTTTTGTCAAAAAACAGGTATAAAAAAATGAAAAAATAAACTTTTACAAGGAAATGTAATTTTTTTCTTTTTGAGATGAAAAATAGAACATTTTTTTCAAGTCTACGTTTATATTTTTCTAAAAGTACGTAAAAAACTGAATAAAATTTTGATTAGTCATTTTAATAGAACTTATCGCTTTCGAGTTGTTGCAGTTTGAATCTGGAGAAGTAGAGAAAGACTAGAAAAATTAAATGGTCAGCTTTTTTCTTGGATGGAAAAATATGTGAAAAATTCGTACGAATGAGAAAGAGTTTCCAAATAAAAATTGAACGTTAAATACCTTTGTCTTTTTTTGTGTATGATACAATTGTTTTTTATGATGAAGAAAAGATACGGGGAAGCCCCGTTTTTAATGGACCTGGCTCTCGTTTTATTCGTTAGTACTATTTTTTTTGATGCATGAATTTTTTTTTAATACGACAAATTTATTCCCAGATTATTCAATTCCGTGCGATGATCTATATATATATGGAAAATCGGACTACCGTACGTATAGTTTTCGATCTCACGCGTCGATTTTTCAAATCTATCAGCGAGAATTTGTTCTGTGTGGATATATTTTTTTCACCGCACCTTCACAGAAAGTTCGACTTTCTGCCTTGCGTGTAAGTCGAATTTTCCGCAGAGATGTGGTGAAAAATAGTATACGCACACACGGGGGAGAGAAAGAGGCCATCCCAAACCGCGTGCTTGCCACCCTCGCCTTCGGCTCGGTGGCAATTCCGCACGCGGTTTCACATAGCCTACTTTCCCTCCCTACTCGCGTAATATACTATTTGTGATACTTGCCTCGAAAGTTTGATTTTCGATTGATGTATAGCGCGCGGAAAGTGTCTTATTTCTCAACGATTCGTCTTTCGTCGTACTTTACCGTACGGATTGACGAACTAAACATAACCACAATTGCTTTTTCAATCTCAAATTAAACTTTCGAGACAGGTATCACAAAAAATATTGTATGTAACAAATGCAAAAAACAACGAATTAAATCGCGCGTATGCTGCATTCGCCCCGACTTATGATGCATATTCGCACTCGTACTCGCGTGTTTACAGCACTCGCCTTCGACTCGTGCTGTAAATCACACTCATACTCGGGCGAAAATACATTATAAGCCTTCCAGCTCATGCAGCAAGTCCACGCACGATGTAATTCGTCGTTTTCCGCACGTCTTACATAAAATACTATTTTATCCTTATTTTTGCCATAACAAAGGACAAAGTAGTACTCTGAGTACTGCCCCGACCAGAAATTCGTAAAAAAATCCTAATCGATTGTAGCCGCGGAAAATACTTATTTCCGTGGCGAAAAAAGCAGACCTTTTTCCCGTTGGGCCTGCAATATAGCAAAAAAATCGTGATCGTATCAATTTTCTCCATAAATGACCATAAGTATTTTTCGTTTACTTCAATAAGAAAAGAGTAAATATGAAATAGTAAAATTACGCTATAGCTTTTTCTTCGATGTGTACATTTTAGAAGAGTCCCGTAAAAATATGATCTCCATTATCTTTCCGATATAGAAAAATTTGGAAAAAACAAAAACTAAAATAAAAAGTGAAGAACTTTTCAAATCAAATCATTTTGGTACGAGCGAGCCAAGATGGTCGTTCGATCGACTTTACGATAGTTTACTTAATACATTTATATTTATTTGAGTATCCAGCGTGACTGTGTTTTCCCTTTTCTACTATGTATATATATGTAGTATTCCACGAAAAATCGGCCACCGTTTGATCTTTGCATTTTTTTGCTGATCTTTTTTTTCTATTTTTAAGCTCATAAAACGCAACTAAAAGCATAAAATAAATTATTATTATTTTTTTTATTTGCATCTTAACAAGTTCATCAGATAAAAATGTTTGAAAAAATGTTTATTTTGTTTTTCCAAATATCCCGGCAAAATCACACGAACCAAATGGATGAGAAGGTCAAAAGATTTGTTTTGGAATACACTTTCGTTTAATAATATGTCAAAAATGATTAAAAGATCACCTCGATCAGTTTTTCAAATCTAAAAAAAAATGTCTTTTCGAGGGGCTTATCTTCTTCGATTTTCTTCATATTTTTTTAAAAAGAAACTGTTATTTTCTTGATGAACTTTAAAACTCGTACGATTGTGGGCAAATCTTTCATTACATTCTTTTTTTTACAAAATCAAAACATATTCCACATTATAGTAATAAAAAAACAAGAAGATTCACCAAGAAGATCGTACCAAGTTTAAAATTCATCAAAAAGTAACAGTTTCCTTCAAAAATGTATGAAGCAAATCCAAGGACATAATCACCGTAGAGTAGTATTTTTTGCAATGCCTGCCCCAAAAGTACGATTTTCGATTGGTGTTTAGCGTGCGGAAAGTGGCTTATCTCTCAACGATGCCTACTTTCCCGCACTAATGCGGAAAAGTCTCACTTTTTCGCACTAGTGCGGAAAAAACTCTGTAACTCACTTTACCGCATTGATTCACGAAAAAACGGCTTTTCTCACGGTTAATAGTTTTTTGTTCTACGATTTTGCACTCCTTTAACAAACTCGAATATAGCGAAATTCATATGACATGTAGCGTCAACTTATCACAGTGGTATTTTCTGACAAGTACGGAATGGATAAAGAAAACGAGTGCCCGAGAGCGTCTACACCGGTGGAACTCATTGAAGCGACTATATCTGCCGAAGAGAAATTATTACCGAAGAAATCAAAGGACAAATATTTGAACACTTATGCAAAATTTATGGAATGGAGAGTGTCTAGAAAAACAACCTCATTTTCGGAAACAATTGTAACGGCGTATTTTGATGAGCTATCAAAAAGTGTTAAACCATCGGCTCTTTGATCTCAATATTCAATGCTAAAAAGTACTTTGAATCTGCTTCAAAACGTCAATATAAAAAGTTACGCGAAACTTACGGCCTTTTTAAAAAAGACAATCAACGGGATTTACAAGCAAAAAATTAAAAATTCTGTCATCCGAAGAAATTGAAAAATTCATAAATGAAGCCTCGGACATTAAATATTTAGCGACGAAGGTAAAATTTGATATTTACACTCTTACATTTATAAATAGTTCAACGACAATGATAATTACAGGCTGTTCTGATAGTCGGCATAATGGGCGCATGTAGAAAAGAAGAACTTTGTAACATCACTGTCAGTGATGTCGCGAATATCGACTTAACGACAATCCTTGTGACCCTCCCAAATACTAAAACGAACATCAAGCGATCGTTCTAAATCACCGGCGTATTTCACGACATTTTGAAAAAATACGTAGCGTTACGTCCAACAAACCCGAAATCTAACCGTTTTTTTTTAACTATCAAAACGGAAAATGTGCCCAACAACCGATTGGCATAAATAAATTTGGGAGTATGCCTAAAGAAATTGCGCAGTACTTGAATTTACCAGACCCTGAAAATTATACCGGCCATGCTTTTCGACGAACTTCAGCAACTTTACTTGCCGATGCTAGAGCGGACATTACAACGTTGAAACGTCACGGGGGCTGGAAATCAAATCTGGTGGCTGAAGGTTACATAGAAGATTCAGTAGGCAACATGAAACGAGTTTGTGAGAAAATCATGCAATTCATTAATATATCAAAACCCAATGTTTCTGCGACTTCAACATCAATCTCATTAACGTCAAAAATGATCAGCTCCCAAAACCTTTGCGAAGTTCATGTTAATGTACCGCAATTGAATAATGCAGATTCTGGAGTGCTTCATGAAAATTCGGATCAAACTTCGCAACAACCTTCAAATACAAGAATCATGACATTTAATATAAATAATTGTTCAAATCTCACATTTCATGTAAACGAAAAATAAACTTAATGCTGGTTATATACGAGTGCTTATTTGAATATAATTGTCATTGGTTTTGTTGAATCTCAAATCCCACTTTCGAGGCAGTCATTACAAAAATTACTATTACGTAACAAGTGCCGAAACGATGAATTCCATCGCGCATGAAGTTGCCGCATGAACCGAAGGCTTATGATGCATATTCGCACGAGTACGAGTGTGATTTACAGTACGAGCCGAAGGAGAGTGCTGTAAGCACACGAGTACGAGTACTTTCCGCACGCTATACATCAATCGAAAGTTTGATTATCGATTGATGTATAGCGTGCGGACAGTGGCATATTTCTCAACGATTCGTCTTTTCCCTAACGGATCCGGCAACCCTCAGTGACTGAAATTTCGGTCGAAAAATGGAACGAATCGACCGAAAACGGTCGTTTACGGCCAATTAATATGCGTAAATTTGGTTACTGACGGTTGTCGGATCCGCTAGAGTTGTTTTACTTTACCGCACGGGTGACGAACCGAACATAACTATAATTGACTTTTCAATCTCAAATCAAATTTTCGAGACAGGTATCACAAAAAATATTGTATGTAACAAATGCGGAAAACAACGAATGAAATCGTGAGCACGCACGATTATTTAAATATCCGCGCGTACGCACGGATATTTTCAAAAAAGTCGAACATTTTTCAAAAATTTCTATCTGATGAACTTATTAAGATAAAAATTTCAAAAATATCGGGTAAGTTGCTTTTCATGATCTTAAAAAGGGAAAAAAATCAGCAAACAATGCAAAGTTCAAACAGTGGCGTATTTGGCGTGGAATGCACCATATACACTACCGATGAAAAGTTTCCGGACAAAATTACCAAAATGTCATGGAGTCATTTTTGATGCCATTCCGCCGACAGTGTACATAAACAAAACTAGTAAACGACATTTGGAAGGGGAAGAATTTAGCTTCAATTCACCCTTTTTCTAAATTTTCTACCATATTTTTTAGATCCGGTACGTTATTTTGAACATGACCGTTTTTCGCGTTGTTATTTTACCTCTACAGTTGGACCGTGTTTTTTGAAGAATTTTTTTTTAATGAGTTACTTCAATCGGAATCATAAAGGGGGCAACTTAAATTTCAATTTTGCTTTTTAAAAAGTTGGCTGGTTTTTTTGTAGAATTTTTTTTTCTCAATTCATTTATTCAACCATTTTTGATCAAAACTCTGACGAATTCATTGCAGTAACTTGAAAACTTATGGGGTTTATGATAAAATATCGAGAGGAAAAAGTTGTATTGTTTAATTACGAACATGCTCTTGATATTTTATTACAAACCTCATAGTTCTCGAGTTATGGCCATCAATTTGTCAGAGTTTTGACCAAAAATAATGGAAAAAAAATATCGAAAAAAGAATCGGGAAGAATTCTAGCAAATTCAACGAAAACGGACGCAGCTTTTTACTCTCATGAGATTTTCTTGCAAACCTAGTAGTACTCGTATTATACTATATTTTCTAAAATCTGTCTTTTTTATATGATAACGGAATAACTATGCGAAAAAAATGGCACACAACTTTTCAAAAAACAAAGTTGAAACTCAAGCTGCCCCCTTTAAGATTCCGATTGAAGAAACTCATTTAAAAAAGTTCTTCTGAGACAGCGGTCCAACTATAGAGGTAAAAAAACGTGAAAAACATTTATGTTTAAAATAACGTATTGGATGTAAAAAATATCCTATAGAATATTTTCAGAATAGAAATTTAAAAAAAAGCGAAATGAAGCTGAATTCCTCCCCTTCGAAATGCCGTTTACTGACAATAAATTCGTTTATGTACACTACCGGCGAAATGGCATCAAAAATGGCATCGAGACATATTCGCAATTTTGTCGAGAAACTTTTTGTCGGTAGTGTATATCGATTATTTATTTATATATATCGTTTTTATATATAGTATAGTATACGTAGAATACTATGTATCTACGATGCTATGGAACACGCACGATATTCATCGAATCGTCCAAAGACTCCCTAAAACGATCTCTCGACTTTTGGAGAATTGGAGCCACAAGTAGTCGTATCCGTACTGATCAGAAAGCCACGAACAAGTCTTTGTCTTCATCGGTCAGTTATCGAGTCAGCGAAAGTCACAATAAATTCTTCCGTAATCTATTTTCGTCTTCTCATTTTTGTCCATATTATTAATTGCACTATTATTATCGTTAACCCATAGTAACCAAACTTCTGTGGAGCATGCGTACCAACGACACCAGTACGATTTGGGATTTCGCATTGTCAAATATTCTCGTATAAATGAATAATCCAAAAGTATTTGATAATTAGAGTTTTTTGGAGTGAAAATCCACAGAAATCCAATAGTAATAGTCTCGAATACGAAAAATAATACTTATATAGTAGAAATACGTCACAATCAAAACAAGAAATTTCAAAAATTATTATTTCGGCGGTGCAATATCGCACAAGTGTGTTTACCATAGGTTAATATTATTATTAATATTGATTTGGTTCACAAGAAAAAACAAATTTCTCGTGCAAGTTAAGCGAAGGAAGTTCCGACAAATCGATCAGTCCGACTGGCTGATTGCTCTGTACGTTTTGTGGAATTCGAAACAGTCGAAAAATAAATGAAAATTAAGGTCGATAGATAAAAAAGATTATTGAAAAAAAATGTAATAAAGTAATAATTATTGTTGTTGGATGAGAATATTTAAGCGAAAATTTCTAGACGCGTGATAAGCTCGCTAAGCATTTTATCGATCGCTCAGCGTTCAACCCCCACCCCAGTGCCTGCCCACCCTTAATTTCCATCTTTTTTCATCATCCCTCCGGTCATTCCGTGAGTCTCCAGCGCACGGTGACATGATCTTTATATCAGTTTTGTTCTCGAACACGCCACCGAACCCCTCCAGCGACCACGAGCAACTTGATAATTTTTTTTACCCTTAACTTTTTCTCACTTTTCTTCGCGCGAACTTGTTCTAAAGCTTCTTTCCGGACTCATAGGCATTTTTTTTACACAACACCTTTTTTACGAGAAGAAGGAGGAGAGGGTCGGAGGCTATTTTCGCCTCATTTCTCCACTATTTTCAGACTTCCAAGCCGGTGGATGACTCAGGCAAAGAGGGTTGGTATTCTTATTTTTATACACCCGGCAGATTTCTACCCCCTCCCACCTAACCCTTTTGTCCTCCTTTCTCCCTTCTTAACTCTCCCTTGTTATCCATCTTGGTGAGTGCAAGTTTTTCATTTTTAATGCCTCGGAGTTTCGCTAAAAATCTTCAAATTCACACGTTAATTACGTTTTTTCACCAAGCGCTTTGACTTGAGTCTTGTCTCAAATTACAGTCGTTTTTTTAGGAGAAAATATATGTCTATATCTATCTTTGTAACGAAAAACCGGCCCCGCACGTTTTGAGTGTTTCACAATTTGAGACCCGGGATACCTAAGTTTTTCAAGCTTTTCTTTTAGCTCTCATATTTTTTCTATATTTTTCGCTTTTTTGAGTTTTTTATTTGTTAGTTTTTAGTTCTCTATTGATGATTTTTATTTTACTGATAGATAATGGGGTGAGTCGGTTCAACAGGAAGATCACTGTCAAGATCTAATGAGACGCCATCTTTAGCCACCAAATAATGAGTTAACAGCTGACCTTTACCCTTGACGAACACCAAACCCCGTTGCTCGAAACCAAAACCGAACGGTTCGAGAATTTTTCGGGTCTCGTCCGTCACCTGAAAAATCAATATTATCATTTGTTTTGAAAACGATATGTTTTAATTGGTCAATGATAATTAATGAAGACTTGATACTATAGATAGATTTTTTGATTCAAAATAATGGGACGGCGTACCTGTATATGAGCCACTTTTCCTGTACTTTCCATTCTCGATGCAACGTTCACGGTGTTTCCCCAAATATCATAATGAGGTTTTCTTGCTCCAATCACACCGGCCGTCACGGGACCATGATTAATACCCATTTTAAGAACAAAATGATTGAAGCTCTGTTCGTTTATACCAGAAAGTGCTTTTTTTAATTCGAGAGCGAATTCAACGAGCACCGAAAGATGTCCCCATCTTGGGCCATCCTCTGGTTCGTTGGATTCTGTTATTCCCGAAGCTGCCATGTAAGTCGAGCCTATTGTTTTTATTTTTATTATGTCCTTAAATTTGGCCTGATCGAGAATCTATAAAGAAAATTCTTCATTCATATGTTTATCCTTATAATAGTTACTTTTCAATTTGAGTGGTCTTGAATAATTTAGAAGATTGAATTGAGCTTAACAAAATTGAATGACTAAAGCATAAAATTCAGTACAAAAAATTTCTATATAATATTGTTTATACCAGGAAAATTTATTTTATTTTAGAAATCCCATGATAAATAATCATCTAAACTTTAGAACCAACTTTCAGGTTTGAAAGATCAATCATGGTTTTGATCAATCTCCCTCTTGATGAGTTACGAATTATGCGAGTTGGAGGATATGTGTTCTTTTATCACGCATGCTGCGGAAACAGTTAGAGATGGAGAAAACGTCCAAAGATTCGTCCTCTAGATAAATTATTGAAGATAAAAAAATGCTGTTTCGGACTTTTTAATTGGAAATGTTATGCTCTCTAAGACTGGTTCTACGGACTTTTGTTCTATCTACAACCGTTTTTACAGTATACGTGAAAAAAATTGTATCATTGGAAGCGGATTGTATTAGCGGACATTATATCGGGGAAGCTGTACTTTTTCGATAAGTCGAAGAGTCTTCGCAAGGCGTCGACTTGAAGCTTGAAAGTAACGGAAAATCGCCCAATCTCGAGTATAGATACCCGGCGCGTCTTGGCATAGACATTCAACACTATTTCTTTAATACTTGGCGCCAAAACGCTGTCGCGTCTCTAAATAGCAGAACGGGTATCCTCCAACTTGAATAATTAATGTCTCCATCAGGATGGAGCCTGATCAAAAAACATTACCAATATTTTTAACTTAAAATTCGGTCGTGAACCATATTTTTGACCATTTGTCGTATAACACTGAAATTGTATTTTAATTATGAATGTGGCTTATCTTACCGCATCAAAGTCAGATATGACCTCGTTGAGAAATCTAAGACACTCAAGACCCTGATTGTTTATACTGTCTTCGCTGTAAAAATCAGCGAAATTCGGCATACTCGCGAAAAGTACACCAACCTCGGCGTAACTTTGGCTATAAAGATCGTCGTGATGTCTCGCTGTCGAAAGAAAATATGCAGCAACGTGTGGCGGTAAAATGTTGTAAATTAGAACACCATTTCGTCGTTTCATATCGCAGGCTCGTTCTCTTTGCTCGATAACCTCTCTGCCACGAAGATAAAGTATTCTTCTAGCTTTTTCCGCCTGTATAAAAAACAACCCACATATACGTAACTCTTCTAGATTGAATTTTCATTTTTTTAAATTTTTCATGAAAAAAAAATATGACTTGGAAACTCGTAAAGATAAACCTCGGAAATATATTAGGGACTATCCGTAAACTGAGAGAAAGAATGAAAACACATTTCGGGAAATTCGAAATAACACGGTGTATCACGGTTAGTTGGCACTCGATACCCCATACACCGTGGCGCCGCATACAGGATATTTCAAAATTCGGAATGTCACATCGAAGATTTACCGGTCAAGTGGGTCCCAAGATTTCGGAATCAGTCGGCCAACTTTACGCTGATATAAAGATTAAAAAATAAAACTAAATAATAAATGAAATTAATTATAGAAAATAACTCACGTATCTAGCAACAACAACAAGAGTCGCAGCAACGGTTAATAAAACCGCGGATAGCGAATATTTCAGTGGAAATGGCACGGGTCCTGGTGGATACGAGGCGACATCTTCGCGATCAAGACTCGGTCCGAGTATCATTATATTGACAGCGCATTGTGCACCAGCGAGGGCGAACATCAGCACAGATTTGCCGAGATAATTAATGTATGCCGGCATCGATATTACAATTAGGGCCAAAACGCCGACGTAGGAATAGTACGACGGATACGGACAACGAAGTGACCAACTCAGTGAGGCGTTCGTTGGCGCTTTGGCTTCTTCAATAATTGCGCAATTTGCCTGAAAAAAAAATTCTATTATTAATACTAATAAAATAATCAAGGGGTCACATATAACGATGATTCCCAAAAAAATTTGGGATTTGTAGGAATTTTTTTAAAACTGTACGGAAGTAAAATACAGCAAAATACATTTCCCATCTGTTTGAAGTATCTTTCGGCCAATCTCGTTATTTAAAAAAGAATAAGCAACCCACGAAAAGCTGTATAAAAGTTCCAGTAATGGCCCAGTATTGCGCCCGTTATGCTCGATAACTGGCCGGGAGTTGTCGCCAATATTGGCCAACGCTTGGTTGGGTTAACTCCGTGACGTTACTCCTGTCCTACGGCTGGTGCATACCTCTTAGCATTGACTTTTATTATTAGAATGTTTCATTACTATTCAACTAATGTTAATAATGGTTACTTAGCAACTGCATATAAAAATATTAATTATCATAAAGAAATAGTATATATGAAAAAAAATGAAAAAACCAACTACCTTCATATTTATTCAATCTATATAATTTTCTGCCTGAGTGGGAACCGAACTGCCTATCTACGACTTTCCTACCTAATGTCTATCTTACTAACTCGGGACTCTAGCCACTACGCCATCGACTGCTCCGAAACTTTTTTTTTATTGGCCGTCCTTGCGGATTTTTACGGACCCATCACATCACTTTTCTCCCACTTCACTAATTGCCATGCTCTTGTGAGACCCCCAAGAGTGTTGCCCACAGTCAATTTTTACTAATGTACTACCGTATCGCATTTCCATGAGTACTAGGGAAAACTGTGAAAATCCCGGTCGATACAGGTGACTATACTTTAACTGAGTTTCAGTTGGTCGGCCCCATCGGAACCTCAGAAAAACTGCCTCCCGCTCAGCGATTAATGCCCCAGCCGGTGCACGGCTTAGCGGTCATCTAACCAAGCATTGGTCTCGCCCAAGGCTGCTTAATTTAGGAGATCGCCGGAGCCATATACTGAGCGTGCGCCCATCGCTGATGGTCCATTACTCCGAAACTTATAAAATGTAATTCATTCGTCACCGAATGTGTTAAAAAAGAAATAAAAAAAGTTATTAAATATTAAATAATCGTTGATTGACAGCAAAATTTGCCTTCTGAGTATTTATTGATTTTTATTAGTTGTTTTTTTTTTTATATCAAGAGACTCGGTAGAGTCTCGGGACAAGTACATTGACAGCTCTGTCGTCTGCTGTCCCGAGGCTCGCCGAGTCTATATTATCTCTAAACAAGACGATTCGCGGTGGTGGGGGTAAAAATTTTATGACGTTTTCGCTAATTGTAGAGCCTAGGAGTCATTTGGCGGCTTGAAAAGCGAACTTTTGACTAATTGAGCGATGCTCTTTCGATTGAGACTAAAATCAGCACGATTGGTTGCGTAATTGCTGAGAAAAAACTTTCCACAGGCTTAGGATTATGCTCGATTCTACTACATTCAAGAATTTGCCTTGTCTGTATATGCGCTCAGACGATACAATCAAAGGCGTTTTGATACCCATCAAAACCCATTTCCATAAAAGCCGGTCTCCGGCAACGGAAGCAACGAGTTGCGATTGGTCACGACGACTCGTCTTTCCTCTGTACGGAGCCAACATAAAGTTTGAACGTTGTTTTGATATAACGAAGTGCGGGACGTGTGAGCAATTATATCGATAAATTTATAAAAAAAATCATTTCATGGTTCAGTGTGGTGATATTCGATCGATCGTCCATATGACAGCTGACCAATATCTTTTTTATAACAGTCATGAGGTTATAAAGATCGCGGTCAATTTCAACTTTTGGTTAGAGTGGTGTTTATAGATAGACGAGTAAAGAGTGACTTTTATATAGATAGAAGAGTGATGGTGGGAAAATAAAGTGTAATAATGAACCATTGAACAGTGTCTAAATAAATATTTTTTTTTCATTAAACCTAGCCCCTACAATTTTTTTCCAAACGTAAACTCTGCTACAACGGAATCGAAAATGATCCCTTTTCTCTTTTACCATCAAAATGTTCCCCGAATGCAATAACAAGGTTTATTTAGAAACCATTCTCTTCGTTTTTTCTGTTAACCAAGAGAATGGTGTATGATAAACTCGTATTCGGTGAATATTTAATATCTTTGTCGTGAGGTTATAAAGATCGCGTCCAGTTTCAACTTTTGCTTAAAGAGACTTTTATTATAGATAGAAGTGTGATAGTGCAAAAATAAAGTGTGATTCAATAAATAAACTTTTGGACAGTGTCTAAATAAATATATTTTTTTATTAACCCTAGACCCAACAATCCATTTTTCTGAACGTAAACTCTAGTACGGAGTCGAAAACGGTGCCTGTTTACTTTTACCATAAAATGTTCCTCGGATGCAAAAATAAGGTTTATTTAGAAACCATTCTCTTTGTTTTTTTTTCTCTTGATAACTAAGAGAAAGGTGTATGATAAACGCGTATTCGGTGAATACTTAATATCTTTGTTGGGAGGTTATAAAGATCGCGGTCAGTTTCAACTTTTGATTAAAATGACTTTTATCATATTACCGATGGAAGAGTAATAGTGCAAAAATGAAGTGTGATTCAATAAATAAAATTTTGAACGGTGTCTAAATAAATATTTTTTTTATTAATCCTAGTCCCAACAATTCATTTTTCCGAACGTAAACTCTAGAACGGAGTTGAAAACGGTGCCTCTTCTCTTTTACCATAAAATGTTCCTCGGATGCAATAACAAGGTTTATTTAGAAACCATTCTCTTTTTTTTTATAACTATATAAGGGAATGGTGTATGATAAACTCGTATTCGGTGAATAATTAATATCTTTGAACAGTCGTTAGGTTATAAAGATCTAGGTCAGTTTTATTTGGTTAAAGTGAAACTTTAGGTTAACGTGATTTGAATATGTAGATAGAAGAGTGATAGAGTGCAAAAATAAAGTGTAATTCAATAAATAAACTTTAGAACAGTGCCTAAATAAATAATTTTTTTCAACCCTAGCCTCAATATTCCAATTTTCCGAATGTAAACTCTACAATGGAGTCAAAAACGGTGCCTCTTCTGTGTTACCATAAAATGTCCCTTGCATGCAATAATAAGGTTTATTTGGAAACTATTCTCTACGTTTTTTATATAACCGAGAGAATGGTGTATGATACCACTCTAGGTTTGAATTATACATAGTTTTAAACCACCCTAGAGTGGTTAAATACATGAAAATACTATTTGTACTTGCAACCCAAAATGGAATCAAGTGACGCGAAATAATTTTGAGTGAAGCGATATTTGATTCGAGAAAAAAAAATTCATAAGTACTTTACGAATTTTGTTTTCCCTATTGCTCATGAGATATAATTTGTGATCAATAAACGTTATAAAAGAAAAATTCATGTGGCACTTCGACCGAAATTCTTTTTTCCAATCACACTTTTGCTCTCGAAATTTGGTGCGCATACGTTTTAGGGTTCCGTACCCAAAGGGTAAAACGGGTCCCTATTACTAAGACTCCGCTGTCCGTCCGTCTGTCTGTCTGTTCGTATGTCACCAGGCTGTATCTCATGAACCGTGATAGTTAGACACTTGAAATTTTCACAGATGATGTATTTCGGTTGCCGCTATAACAACAAATACTAAAAAACAGAATAAAATAAATATTTAAGGGGGCTCCCATATAACAAACGTGATTTTTTGCCGTTTTTATAGATAATGGTACGGAACCCTTCGTGCGCGAGTCCGACTTGCACTTGGCCGGTTTTTTTTGTTTCAAAATCTCGTTTCGTTATGATTACTTTTATTGAAAAACTTTCGGTGCATTCTGATGATATTGGAGTAATTTCTCGGTGTCATTTTTTATGGAATACTTTCCTATCTGTTGATCTGTTGGAATGGATGTTTCAGTGTAATATTTTTTCAAATTTTTTTACAAAATCAAAAAAAAATAAAGTTTTGATACTTGTTCGTAGTTATTTTATCAAGAGACTCGGTAGAGTCTCGGGACAAGTATATTGACAGGTCTGTCGTCTGCTGGCCCGACGCTCGCCCGAGTATATTATCTCTGAATAAAATGATTTGCCGTGGTGGGGGTAAAAACTGAAATTCATTTTCTTTAATTACGAAGCTCAGGAGGCATATGATGATTTGAAAATTGATCTGGAGATTTTTTACGAAAAAATACTTCGATTGAGCACTAAATCAGCACGATTGATGCCGTATTTGCTGAGAAAAACTTTGCACGGCTCAAGTTATGCTAACATCGAAGTATTGGCATGTCTGTATACGACGCAATGAAAGGCCTGTTGACGCCTTCCGAGCTTGTGATTGACCATTCCGTTAGATCTTTCTCGTTAGATCTGCAGTTTTTATTTTCCACACTTAACTCTACGGCGGAAACGAAAGCGATCTCTTTTCTCTTTCGCGATTAAATGTTCCTCGCATGAGATTTCTTAAGCAATCATTCTTTTCGTTTCTTTTCTTAAGGAAGGAACGCAACTACCCACCTAGTCATAAAAAAATTTGACCTAAGTAGTACTTAATTTGGCAACGTCGCTTTCGGTTGATATGTGTGCGCGTGTATATGCGTGTTCAAAGCATTGCATATGCCGTTGACAGCTCATCAGCTGTGTCAGTGAATTTTCGTTTAATTTAATCGCGAGTTCGTTATGCCAAAAGAAAAAAAGCCGAGATTTTATTCGAAAGGTAAAATAGTTTCCGAAAAGGTGTACCGGGCTAGAATTAATCAGCATGAAGCAGGCAGAAACGTTCGGAGCACATCATTGCGTGATAACAAAAAGATTTCAAGTGTATATGTATCTCAATTATTTGAAAAGTAATTGAGACTGTGTTAATATTACGAATATTATTTGAGTTAAAAAATATTCTACTTATATGTAAGATAATACGTATGAAAAATAAAATTGTTTTTGAATATGTAATTTATTTATTTATTCTATTGATATTAAATATAATATGTCATGTAAACAAAAAACACAAAATTATAAAAATATGTAACAGTCAGCCGGCACGAATTTTTACATACGTTGAAATTTCAAAATGCGCACTCATAACCTCGAATATGCGACGTTGCAGCACTTCGAGCAAAGGTCCGAAAATTTGCTATGAGTACTTTTTATTGTTCTTATTATTCCTGTCATAAGTCACCTTTCAATATTTTTAAGCCAGATAAATGATTCTAAGTATTTCATCTCTCTGCTGTTTAAATTTCGTCTTGATATATCCATCAATTACGGAGATATGAGGAATAATGTAGCGCTAACTCCGTGATTTCTCATAAGAGGCCATGTTGAATTGGCTTGCAAAGAGATAAACAAAATTATAAATATCTCGCGTAAAAACCCATCTCGGACCTTAAAAATTTGTATGAGTTTCTTTTATATTATAATCGAACATTCTGCCAAGTTTGGTATTTGACTGTCCATCAATTCTATTTCCTGCGTTACTTCCTTAACTATAAAATGGTGTACGTTGAACTGTTAATCATGATTGGTGTGAATCGATGTAAATTTGGAAAAGAAACTATAAAACTAATAACGAGTGTCAAAAAAATGTATATGGCAAGATTTGTTATTATCATGCCGAGTTTTGAGCAGTGTCTAATGAATATTTTTTTTAACTCTACACCGTTGACAATTTATTTTATTGGTCCCTTTCCTCTTTATTATAAAATGTTCCTCGCTTGCCATAATAAAGATTTGTACATCATAAAATGTTCCTTGCATGATAATTGTTGGTCCATTTCAAAAGATTTTCGACGTCGCTTTTCTATCCAAAATATGGTGTAGAATTATCTCGCGTTTGATGAATTAATAGACAAATACACTGTCAACCTGCATCTGGATATATATGGATGCCTCTGGATGATAACCGTAGTAAGTAATGATATATCTTTATGTGAAAATGGCTTGTATAATACATCCTTATGTCAAAAGACTATGGCGGTACATAGTCCATATCCTGGTATTATCAAAATTTATATCTTCGGATTGCAACGAATACCTATAGACTCTAAAAATTCTGTGAAGCGACAAATGTACCAAATATTTCTACTTTTTGCCTCCGATTTTAGCATTATGAATGGAAAATTTTGTTATGAAAATTCTTCCGCTGCTCATTTGTCGATGAGATTAAAATTATTGTCTTTGGAATGCCATGAATATATGAAAAATTTCAGAATTTTGTTTGGCTCAATATGCGCTCTATTTTTTCACTTCCCTACTTTAGTTGTATTATGAATTTTGAAAAATTGTTTCAGGAAGTCTTCCGATGTGTTACTGATATTATCAAAATTTGTATAAATGAATTGTAATGAATACCTACAGACTTTGAAAATTCTGTGAAGCGACAGATGTGTCAAGTATTTTCCCTTTTTGGTTTCGATTATGGCATTAGGAATTGAAAATTTTGTTATGAAAATTCTTCGACTACTCATTTGTCGATGGGTTAAGAATTGCTGGCTTCAGAATGCCACGCATACATGCAAAATTTCAGAATTTTGTTGGGCCCAATGTGTGCTACATTTGTTCAATTCCCTAATTTAGTTGTAGCATAATGAATTTTGAAAAATTGTTTCAGGAAGTCTTCTGATGTTTTTTTACTGATATTATCAAAACTTATAGCATTGGATTGCAACAGATACCTACAGATTTTGAAAATTCTGTAAAGTAACAAATGTACCAAGTATTTCCACAATTTGGCTCCGATTGTAGGATTATGAATTAAAAATTTTGTTATGAAAATTCTGCGGTTGCTCATTTGTCAATGGGATCAAAATTATTGTCTTCGGAACGCCATGAATACATGCAAAATTTCAGAATTTCATTTGGCTCTATTGAGCTATATTTTATCACTTCCCCACTTTAGTTGCAGCATAATAAATTTTGAAAAATTGTTTCAGGAAGTTTCAGGAAGGATGTGTTTTTACTGATATTATCAAAATTTGTATCATTGAATTGCAACAGATACGTACAGACTTTGAAATATCTGTGAAGTGACAAGTGTGCCCAATATTTCCACTTTTTGGCTCGAATAGTGGCATTATTAGGACTTGAACATTTTATTATGAAAATTCTTCGGTTGCTCATTTTTGGATGGGATTAAAATTTGGCTTCGAAAAGTAATGGCTACATACAAAATTCATAAACTTTATTGAGCCCAATGTGTGGTATGCTTGAGTTGTGGCATGATTAGTTCAAAAAATTGTCAGAAAGTCTTTGGTTCCTTTTTTTCTGGAAGTATAGAAATTTGTTTCATTGGAACGCAACGTATACTTACAATCTTTGGAAATTTCCTGAAGCAACATGTGTGTTCAGTATTTCTACTTTTTAACTCCTCTTGTGGCATAACGAATTGAAAAATATTTTCGAAAAGATTTGCTCTACGGATGCTCTGGTTGTGATGGTACGAAAATTTGCACGAAGATAATGAAACTGGTCCAACTCAACTCGATCCATTTTCTTGGGCATAGTATTGATCTAAGTTTGCTCGCTTTGTTGAATTTATTGTTTTAAAATATCCATAACATACTTTGTGAACTTTTCAAAATTCAAAGATAATATTAAAATATCTGTAAGTTCTAGTTTTGAGGGTTTCACAGCCATTATTATTATAAATGGTATTTGCAAATATCATAATTTCACCTTGTTGATAAAAATAGGAATGAAGAAATACATAAACTTTTTTTACAATGGATTGGATACGTTTTCTATCCAATTACGTAAAACTGGTTCTTTGATGTTTCATTTATCTAGAGCGAAAAATTTCGAAAAAAAATCTGCCTTCCATTTCTATCGTCGGGATAATTTTTTCATTGATATTTACATGAATCTAAGTAGTACTGCGAGTTGTTCTACTTGGATTCATTAAAATCTTAACGAAAAAATTATCCCGACAAAAAGATGCGATATTTGGTTCTCAATAACCCAGATCAATACGCATAAAATGAATGATTTTTTACGTATCGGGATGAAACCAATGTGGACGAATATTTATTCACATCACATTTTATGGTCGATTGCCGGAATTACGTTTACGATAGTTGCTTTTATCTCCTGTAATTAATTCAAAAAATTGTAGGACCTTCAAAGCTCATAAACTTTATTGAGCCCAATGTGTGGGATGCTTGAGTTGTGGCATGATTAATTAAAAAAATTGTCAGAAAGTCTTTGGTTCCTTTTTTTCTGAAAGTATAAAAATTCGTTTCATTGGAAGGCAACGTATACTTACAAACTTTGGAAATTTCCTGGAGCAACATGTGTGCTCAGTATTTCTACTTTTTGGCTCCTATTGTGGCATAACGAATTGAAAAATATTTTTAAAAAGATTTGCTCTACGGATGCTCTGGTTGTGATGGTACGAAAATTTGCACGAACATAATGCAACTGGTACAACTCAACTCGATCCATTTTCTTGGGCACAGTACTGATCTAAGTTTGCCCGCTTTGTTGAATTTATTGTTTTAAAATATCCATAACATACTTTCTGAACTTTTCAATATTCAAAGATAATATTAAAATATCTGTAAGTTCTAGTTTTGAGGCTTTCACGGCCATTATTATTATAAATATCAAAATTTGTATCCAAATTTGTATCATGGGAATGTAGCCGATACCTACAAACTTTTAACATTTTGTGAAGCGACATGTGCGCCAAGTATTTCCACTTTCTGTCTCTGATTGTGGCATTATGAATAGAAAAATTTATTACCAAAAGTCTTCTGCTGCTCATTTTTGGATGGGATTAAAATTTCTATCCTCGGAACGCAATAGATACATCCAAATTTTCTGAACTTTGTTGGGCTTAAAGTGCAATATGTTTTTTCACTTTTCATACAAATATAATAAGGAGATACTGCTATTTAATATGTTTCTTTGATAAGCACAAATTCAAATTGCTACAAATTCTATGGAAGAGTTCTGACTGCTCTAATCTTACCCTCAAAAGCTTTGTAAATTTTTGTATCGGACTCCCAGTTCCCGACTTATTTTAGCCTGATTCCAGAAAGGTAAATCGAAATGTCAAAACAATTTGACTGGCTCGAGAATAAAAAAAATGCCAAATTGAAAATTCCAAAACACGTGTCCCTTTATTTCATGGGGAAAAAACCAAACTCGAAGTAGAAGGGGTCAGGGTTTGGAAATGAAAAAGCAATAATTTCCGAATATAACCTTTTTCTAATCTATATAAAGCGAGATGTTCGAAAAGAACGAGAAAAAACGAATCATATCATGCATAAAAATCCCCCTCGCGGAAAAAACCTGGACAAGTACATTTGTTGACCGCCGTTCCCATATTGTTCCACGAATATACATACACTGCAAAAACCTTTTCTCGCAAAAATCACTGAGAAAATCAAATCCTATCAAAAAGTAAGAAAACAGACCACTCTCAAAAAATATATCAAATAAATTCAAATCACACAAAACAAAATGAGTTAATCCTCGCGAAAAGCTAAGGTTGGGTTTCGCAAAAAGTTATAAAATAAATGGAGTTATACTAAAATATATGTGGCCAAATATGGGAGGCTTTATCGTGTGACAAAATCTTTAAATAATGTTGAATGTTGATAGAGAAAAGAATCAAGCTCGAAAATGCAGTTGTTTTACCTACCAGAATGAAAATAACAACTCTGTATTAATAAGAGTCTGAAGCAAAAAAGATTGCAAACGAAAAAAAATTAGATGAAAAAGAATTTCGGCCGAAGTACTTGGCGGGGTTGTCACCATGACCGATACATTATGTAAATTAAGTGAAAAAACATTCGTCAAGTACTTCGGCCGAATTTTTTTTTAATCTAATTTTTTTCTATGTTTTATAAAACAATTTGTAAGTCAAGGACGATGCATCATATTCTTCCGTCATTTCATCTTTGAAAGAATAATAATTCTGAGGCTCCTGACAGTAAAGTTGAATATAATTATCTATTTGTAGCTTAGACCGAAATTGCTAATATCCTCGCTGCCTTTTCACCTATAAATGCCTTATTCTAATACACAACTTGAAAGCTAATGATAAAGTATTTAATTTTCTGAAATTTTGTCTTGGGGAAAAACTGGTACTTGAGGTCTCTTCTATAACACTTTCCTGCTAAGCTATAATCGAATAATAACCTATCAACGATTTACTAACATCTCGAAAATACTTCGAGTCTGTAGTTAACTCTTTTGAAAACATTATAACTTTTTTCTTATCACAGGAACGAAACGCTGCTATATTTAAACAACCTCAATAACAATGAATTTATGGTAGAAAATCTGTCTCATTCTCTTATGTCGAATTAGTAGTGTGAGCAGTACTGATTCCTGACATTGAAATAAATCGGTGATGTAATGATGCAAACACCTTGTATGTTTATTTGTTATATACATTCTCTATTGGAGTCTATATAAAGCGAAATATATGAAAGTACTATAGAAAAAAGAAGTGATATCAAATAGCAAAAATCCCCTCCCGGGGAAAAAAACCTGGACAAGTACATTGGTGGTCCCTCGTTTCCCTATGATATCACAAAAAATCCAAAACCCCACTTAATTTTTTTTTTTTAATCTTTACTAATTGTATTCATATCCCGGAGGGAAACCAACCATATAGATCACAAAATATCCGGCCAAAAAAGCAGACTTCCCAATAAATGTTACTTTGAATTTATTTCCACAGAACAAAACAAGAATCAAAACATTAAAAAATCAGCGTTATCAAGATGAGAAAAATACCACTTATACCATTGGTGTGTAAGAAGTATCAATAGTCTAGAAAAAAATGAAAAAAGCTCGACATCTAAGTTACGTGCAGCAGTAAAATTTATGATATCAGTACTAGGACAAGTATCCCAGGAAACACAGCCAGGATCATTTTCGGAACATTTACGTGACAAAAAATATCACAAATATGTCATATGAATACCATCAAAAAGCCGGAACTTTTCCGTCGAGCACATAAATAAGATGGAGTTTATATGTTGTAGATATATGTATTTAATATGTTAAAGAAATATGTAAATTTTACGTAAATAATAAGCCCTTCACGCTGCCTCTATTTACAAGATGAAAAAAATACAGGAAATTATGGACATCATAAATATGTAACATTGATACATAAAAATTTCATCTCAGACGTACGGAATATTTACACGCACGCGGGATTTGTCAGACTCTTATGGATTGATTCCGTAACATTTACAGAACATTGGTATATGATTATTAAATAGAATTAAAAACGTAGCAATTACGTATTATTCAGTTCATCAATATTACAAGGTATTTTAGGTAAAAAAATATACGTATTTGTTACATTTTTAGTATATTGAATAATGATATCCCAATGTTTTGCAATCGTTACCGCGCTAATTCGTAACACGGTGACAAAAATTAAGTGCCTATATAAATGTCTCGTGCTCGTGTTGACGAGATTGTTACGTACTTGTGATGTTCACCATTTTATGTTTTCCCTGCGGAAATTTTCAGGTTATATTTCATGGATTCGACAGTTGTGGTTTCGAGTACAAGTGAAAACAAGCGAGTGTGAAAGTGCAAGGAGAAAAAAGTGATTGGTGCCAAAAAAATCGGTGCAGTACATCACGAGTTCAATTTTCTTTTTCACAGGTAATATTAAAAGAAACCACATAATACCTGCGCGCTATACGCTGGCCAATTTCCGAAAATACGTCGTCGTTTCCTGGAGCAGTTTATATAACCTCACTTTTGTGATATGTCAGCATAAGATTAAATCTTAACCAAATTAATTACATAGTCTTCAACAATAGCCGTCGAGTGTAAATTCTATAAAGATCTACGTAACTTTTTTTGTTTGTGATTAGAGCAAAATTAATTTGCGATACAATGAATAATAGTAGCCTGCAAAAACCGTAAATCTGAAAACTGTCGTTATAGGACATCGTAACGACGACGCATTCTTGTTTGTTTTTTTTTCTATCTTTATTTGCTTGATTAATAGTCTTTTTTCAATGTTTACAGTTGAATAAATTATATATAGACACCAAAAAAAAAATCCGCCAGCTCAAAACATCTAATGGTTTAAAATCATTATATGTTTATATGCTTTTTTGAGTTCCTAAAAGAAAACCAATACCAAAGAGGGTAATATGCAAGATTATTTAAAGGTTGTAGTATTCAAAAAGAGATACATGCAATGATAATAAAAGTTCTCAATATGTGCCATCGAAGTTTTGTAATTTATTCGTTAAATAAATCCTTTCCTTGATGCATGTGACCCGGGAACTACGTGTAACAGTGGAGTCATATTTAAGGGCATTGGTTACGAATTTTTTGCATCAAATATTCTTTTCTCATTCCATAATAGTCACATCTATGTTCTAAGTATGCTACGTATTTCAATTCGGAGTTGTTACGTCAATGTGCTGAATATGCTACATGTCCGGTTACGTAATATTTACATCGAGATATTTAATATTTTACATGGTTTTTCCATGTAACTTTTTCATAATCCCAACTTGACAAAAGGATGACAAATTTCAGAACAGGCACTGCTTCAATTAAGGAGCCTCGGATATAAATGTTACATCTAATATAACACGTGTTCTGCAAAATTTTCGTAACTATAATGTAACTGTGTTTGTAGGGATTTCTTTGGTGACTGAGAAGATATCAATATGGACGTACCGGCAACGTAGGGCATGCAGTTGGTGCATTGCTTCTGGGATCTCCTAAGTCGAGTAGCTACTTTTATTTTGGCTATGGCGCGACCAATGTTGCCAAATAGTATTTACTTTTATGACCTAACGAAACAACATTGCCCGCGCCATGGCTAAAATAACGAAAAACAAGCAGGAACAGGAAGTTTCGCATAAGATCCCATGCTTTTGTAATGTTAAAAAAAAAACTTTAACTTATGTCTGTACATGATAGCACAGTTTTGTTTGATTGGTAATAATTTGATGAAAGTTCACCACCGTACGTTGAGCGTATACGCACAGAGTACTTGTCCGGCCCATAACTTTTTATTAAAATTGCTCATTCAAGTGAAAATCAAATTGGAGGTGCTATTCGTTGCATGCGTTGCTTTTCGCCGTCAGAAATTTATAAGAAAATCAATTCTTCTGCGAATTTCAGAATGGCCTTGTATCATACGCAACATTCAACGTCGATTCGATCGGAATAAAATGGTGTTCGTAGTCATCACAAAATTGCATTAACATAAAGTGCAGTCAGTTATGAAATTTCTGAAAATGCGACTCAGTAAACCATTGCCAGCAATGTAGCGTATCATACTTTCGAAAACTACTATTGCCAGCAATGAAAGTTATTATACTTTGGAAAGCTACTAATTATTAGTAGAAGATCTAAGTAACCACTGGTGAATGGTCAAAAGATCAATGCAGGCTATGAATGCACCGTCAAATTCGTATCCGAAGTTTTAAGATCACGCAAATTTCACACAAAATAATCCCCCTCCGTTCGTTTCATTTTGACGTTCTTGGGCGCCAGCTATCAAAATAGCCCTTTATGCTTTGAAAATGAGAATTTAAACCGTTATGCGGGATTAATCATAAAAAAATAAAAATTAAATAAGACAATACCAACAATGAAAAAGTGCGTATTTATAACCCTTGATTTTTGAGAGAGACCCCTGATTTTTACTGGAATGAGCAATTTTAATAAAAAGTTATGGGCCGGACAAGTACTCTGTGCGTATACGCTCAACGTACGGTGGTGAACTTTCATCAAATTATTACCAATCAAACAAAACTGTGCTATCATGTACAGACATAAATTAAAGTTTTTTTTTTAAGGGAGCTTTCCAGTGTGAAATTTTCAAAAAATCGATTTTTTTTTTGCTTTATCGAATAGTATACACTCTTCCGAATATTCCCTGAAATTTTCATGCCGAAATTCAGATTATTTCGGTTACTGTACAGCATTTCTTGGAAGAAGGCAACGGAGCGCTACAGCTGCCGCGTCGGCCGTCTGCCCGTGCGACCGTTATTTCTATTGTCTCGTTCCTACCTGCTCGTGTACCTCCCAACGTGAGTCCGGTTCGTCTTTCAGTTCGGTTTCGACATTCAAAATGGATAGATCTACGAAAGAGAAATGTGCGTGGCAGGATAGAAAAGGCTCGAGAAGCGGACATCCGCGAAATGAACGAAAAAGATCCGCGGGTTTCAAGGGAACAAATCGACACGATATCGAAACGGATCTAACGTTTGCGAGCACTTCGGCAGCAAAAATCTTGAAAAAGAGTCCAGAGTTTGAAGTCCGAATCTTTTCGAAGAAGCAGAAGGGATATTGTATGGACCTGGCATCGCTGATTGACCGTAAGTAAACGATTTACCTAAAATTTCCTCACTTGAAACTTTGAACGCGTTTTTCTCGAAACAGCATTTTTCAAAACGGTGTCCAACTTGGAGGGCAGAGTTTTAAAGCTATCGAGTTGAATTTTTTACACAATATTCTTAACGTCATTGTTTATCGTGCTATGGAAGCTTTTTTTTTTTTGACATCTTCCTATTTTTTTGTAAAAAAAACTGCCAAAAAAAATGCTAAAATCGATACTTTTTGTTCAAACCGGCGCCATTTTTGCAAAAAAAAAAAAAAGCCTCCATAGCACGAAAGCCAATTATATACCGATCAATAATCTTTTTGTGTTTTTTGTTTCAGATCAAAATTGTGACCCCCAACGTGGACACCACATCCAAGTGCATTTTCTGCAACAATTGTTTCATCATTTTTATAGATATTAATTAATAAATAAATCGATCTTTAAAAAATTGTTTTGTATTCTTCAATACCCAATTAATATACAAAAAAAAACCAGACCGATTAGATTATTTTTTCTTTAAAAAAAAAAATCGCGAAAAACAGCGATTTTTCGGGCTGTCACACTGGAAAGCTCCCTTAACATTACAAAAGCATGGGATCTTATGCGAAACTTCCTGTTCCTGCTTGTTTTTCGTTATTTTAGCCATGGCGCGGGCAATGTTGTTTCGTTAGGTCATAAAAGTAAATACTATTTGGCAACATTGGTCGCGCCATAGCCAAAATAAAAGTAGCTACTCGACTTAGGAGATCCCAGAAGCAATGCACCAACTGCATGCCCTACGTTGCCGGTACGTCCATATTGATATCTTCTCAGTCACCAAAGAAATACTTGTCCTAGTACTGATATCATAAATTTTACTGCTGCACGTAACTTAGATGTCGAGCTTTTTTCATTTTTTTCTAGACTATTGATACTTCTTACATACCAATTATAAGTGGTATTTTTCTCATCTTGATAACGCTGATTTTTTAATGTTTTGATTCTTGTTTTGTTCTGTGGAAATAAATTCAAAGTAACATTTATTGGGAAGTCTGCTTTTTTGGCCGGATATTTTGTGATCTATATGGTTGGTTTCCCTCCGGGATATGAATACAATTAGTAAAGATTAAAAAAAAAATTAAGTGGGGTTTTGGATTTTTTGTGATATCATAGGGAAACGAGGGACCACCAATGTACTTGTCCAGGTTATTTTCCCCGGGAGGGGATTTTTGCTATTTGATCAAGAGACGCGGTAGCGGCTCGACGCCAAGTATTAAAAGAAAAAGCCAGCGCGAGGCCTACCGCACTCTTATATACGCGAATATGCTGGTTTTATGACGTCACGGCGTTTTCAAACCGTTCTGACGTACGAACCGTTTGATCAAAAAATCTGAATATTGGTGACGATTTTTTTTCGATTTTTCTCTTTCTATTGCTCTTTGTTGCAAGTAAATCCGTCCAGCCAATCTTGGGATATGATGATTTAGCGACATAAAATCGAACATTCCGGGATACTGTGCTTTTCTTTGGATTCTTAGGATCAGACAGGTATAAGTCGCGCTCGAATGGGCGGGACATACGCCCTTTTAACGATAATCTACATTTCTCTACTGTCCGTCACGCTGCCCACTGAACGAGGCTACCCTCTCTCCTTGCGCGCCGCTGAGTGAGAGAGACAGCGCGATAAACCTCGTCCCCTCTCTCTCTCTTGTATAGCGTGCTTTCTCTTTCCCGCTGTTTCGCGCGCTCTATATATATATATATATATATATATATAATATATGCCGGCCGAAATCGTAAAATTTGGAGCCGCACTAATAATTCGATTGCTCTGCCAAAAAAGTAGATATTCCAATTTTGCAAACAAGGTTTTGAAGAGGGCATATACAGCTTCATTCTGGGTTATTTAAATACTTTTACGATTTTTTTCGGACCTTGTATACATTTTTGAACATGGTCGTTTTTCACTTTTTTTCAGTTGTTTAAAATTGGTTTAAATTACATGAATTAAATAATACGCATAGCATTTCTTCCTGTACTTCCTGTATGCACTAACTATCGAGTCGCTACCGCGTCTCTTGATATGTATACACATGAGAAATAAACCACATGTAATAATATAACCACATGTAATAATTAAAATATTAATATATAATATATGATATCGCGTGTCATTGACAATGAGTAAGAGTAAAAAAAAAAAAATAGAGCGGAAAGCCGCGCGCGTTTTATCTCTTTCTCATTTGTTTTCAATAAATAATGAATGAAAATATCGTATGTTTTCTGTATCGCGCGCTCTAACACTGTATTATTCTTTATTTTTTACTAAAAAAAAAAAATGAAGTTTTTGTATAAATTTTTCTACAAATATAAGGATGACATTTATATGTCGATCAGTATAATTTTGGACACGTTTTGTCACCGCTGTGTAATCTCGCTGAATGCCAGTCAATCATCTTCGTAGATACTTGAGATGGCTGCTCCCCTGCGAGACCGTCAGCGCGCGTATTTCGTAGTAATATGCGATAAAATGTGAGGGAAACATAATTTTTTAAATTTTCGTCTTGAATTAAAATTTTATTATTAACTCTGTTTAAGTTATATTAATTTGAATATGAGTGAAGTTTCAGTGCAAGTATAGTGATTCCGAAAAAATTGTGCCCTGTCTTCAGTTTTTCCATCAGCTGTCGCTTTTAGTTTTTGACACACCCTTATTGTTTTGTCCTCCCTTTCTGTACCCTGAATTATCATTTTTTTATTCAAATCAAGAGACGCGGTAGCGGCTCAACGCCAAGTATTAAAAGAAAAAGTTAGCGCGAGCTCTGCCGCACTTTTATATACACGAATATGCCGGTTTTATGACGTCATAGCGTTTTTAAATCGCTCTCACGGACGAACCGTTTGAGTAAAAAATCTGAATATTTGTGACGAATTTTGTTCGATTTTTCTCTTTCTATTGGTCTTTGTTGTAAGAAGATCCGTTTAGCCAATCTTGAGATATGATAATTTAATGAATTAAAATCGAATGTTTCGGGATAATCTGTCTTCCTGGAGACAAACGGGCGTAAGTCACGCTTGAATAGGTGAGACACATGTCCTTTTGATAAGAATCTTCTACATTTCTCTGCTTTCCGTCACCCAGTCCCGCTGAACGAGGTTTATACCCCCTTTTATCGCGCGCCGCTGAGTGAGAGAGACAGCGCGCGAATCTTCGTCCCCTCTCTCTCGCTCGTAGCGCGCTCGCTCTCTTTCTCATTATTGATATTTCTGTTATTTTAGTTAGTTTAGTATTTTGGTTTCTGTTATTTTTTTTATGAAAAAAAACAATTATTTTTTTGAGAAATTTTAAGCATATTTTAAGTGTGATCGTAGGGAAATCATTCGTTGTATATTATTATTATAATTAAAATATCGATTTTTTTTACAATCTATTATCTATAGCTCCTTGAAAACTCGAACAAAGCGAATCGTCTAGGAGGTTAATATTTTTGTTCTGAAATGTACTTTGTTTAAAACTATGTGAAAAATTATTCGAAGTTTACATCACCTACCTTTTTTTATCCTAAGATAAAATAACCTTTTTTCATAGCGCTTGTACTAATTAATTTGTTTCTTCAATGTTTGTACGGAAGCATAATTCAATTAATAAATTTTAAGCGAAGTACAAACATGAGAAAATAGCTAGTTCTATTTTTCGAATTGTTAATTTTAATAATCATTTTTGTTGTTGATTAGACTAATATTTCCCCACGATTATACTAGTCTTGAAATGCATTGAATGAATAATAGTTTCCTATGAAAATTTAACAGCAAAATTAAAAGGGACTATCGCTGCGGGAAAAAACATTTTTTGCTTGTAATTTAAAAATTGATTTACGTAATCTTTAAACAATTGTTAACATATTTTTCAATGAAAGCATCTGTCAAAACGAAAAATTTGACCGACTTATCCATTCGGTTTGTATGATTTTTCAGAGATTAGTGCATGATTAATAGTAAAAAATATCCACAGTTCAATTATAAAAAATACAACGAACGATTTCCCCATCATCAAAGTTTTTGATGAAAATGGAAGTAGTTTTTGATAAAAATTCAAGAGTAATATCGAAGGGGGTTGACACTGTGGAGAAAAACATTTTACGCTTAGAATTTGAAAAATTGTTGTATGTAATACTTTGGAAAGGTATTAAAAATGTACGCCAAATATTAAAAAATTGTAACCTTAGTTGTCAAATGACCACCTTACATCCGGATATTACATTGCAAAAAAATTGATTTTCTTTATAACTATCATTTTCTTTCCATTTCATTGTTAAAACTTGTTTTCCTCGTATAATACTCATTTAGCAGTGTTTGTGCGTCAGTGATGGAAGAAATTACTGTTTAGCTCTGCGATTGGTTTTTGTCATATGAAGGAAGTTACTCAACTTATGTCAAAAAAAATCTGATTAATCATTGTTCCCGAATGAGAATTTTTTTTACCTCTATAGGAAAGTTGGTGAGTATGGCCGTTTTTCAAAAAGAAGTGAAATCAATCGCAAAAAACTTTAACAAAGTAAAAAAAAGAACGCCAAGTATTAAAAGACGCGACCTTAGTTATAAAATAACCATTCAATATTTTTTCTGTTATTATATTACAATTTTTACACCTCGAAAAAACCAAACAAAAAATGTTTATACTTAATTTCCAAAAAAATAAGTAAATATCAACATCCATTTCTGTTCCGTAATACTGTAAAGGGTACTTCACCCCAAAAACAATGAACAAACATACTAGAAAAATTTTGGCATTCATTATCGAATAAAAACCTATTTACATGTTTTATTTTGTTTTTGTCTTGATATGTGATGAGTACATAGAAAAAAGATCTAGTTGTAAATTGTTGCCGATGATTGAAAAAAGAAATGAAATCATTTCAACGTAGCCAAGAATGGTGAATGAATTACGAGTTTCGGAATGGAATCATGTACGTCTTGAAGATTGACCTGCTAGAGGTTTTTGTCACCTCAAGGGCTTCAAAAAAAATTCTGCGGATATAAAGAAAATGTTATTCTGCTTTTAAGCTCGCTAAGCACTAAGAATGTACAACACAATTCCACAGAGAATAATACAAAAAACAATTACATATAAATGCGCAAATACGTGTACAAATGCACGTGTTGTATTTACACGTATGTACCGCACTAATTCACTGCAAATACTACACACAAACTTGGCGTGCATGGTTTTCAAATTACAGCTCGAGAAGACACAGTTGATTAAATATGCTATCCAAATCAATATTCAACCAGTTCTTCTATCAATAGTGAAAGAAGTCCGATCCGTGGATAGAACAGGAGAGTACCGATTAATGATTTGATCAACGAAATACATGACTAGGTTGTACAGATTAGGAATGAAAATGGATGAAAAGGACGAATGGATAATAAAATGAGATGAACTGTAAAGATGGATGAATGAAATGGGTGAACAGTAGATAGTTGAATAGTATATATCGATGAACGAATCGAATAATTGAATCGATGAAATGATGAATGGATGTGATGAATGGAGAGTTGGATTGTACAAATAAAAGAAATGGCAAAATAAGATAAATGGATCGATGAACGGGATGCATTTATGAATGGACTGGCCCACCGGCTAAATAGAATCGATTCATTGATCGATGATTGATTGAGTTCAGTGAATAAAATAATGGATCGAATCGTCAGACGGATAGAAAAAAATGAATGGATGGGATGACGGAATAAGATGTACGCACGGAACTTGAACCGCTTATACGTCTTTATTCTGAACCCATCTATCCGTTCTACCGTATACTCATTTTTTGAACGTACGGACAGACGATTAGATAGGCTACATGAATAGATGGTTAGGATGAACGAAGAAATGAATAGGAGAGTAAATGAATTCATGGGTGGACTTTATGCCATAAGCAAACTGTAGAATTTTCAACACACTTTAAAACATGTAGAAATCGGCTACAACGAATCTATAGTTTGCTTATGGCGTTAAGCACAGAAGACGCTCAATGTGTGTTTGAATAACACACTTGGTTTTTACAGTGATTTGAATTCGCTCAATATACAGATGGATGGAGCGTTCCTTCGCCGAGCTGTAATTTGAAAACCATGCACGCCAAGTTTGTGTGTAGTATTTGCAGTGAATTAGTGCGGTACATACGTGTAAATACAACACGTGCATTTGTACACGTATTTACGCATTTATATGTAATTGTTTTTTGTATTATTCTCTGTGGAATTGTGTTGTACATTCTTAGTGCTTAGCGAGCTTAAAAGCAGAATAACATTTTCTTTATATCCGCAGAATTTTTTTTGAAGCCCTTGAGGTGACAAAAACCTCTAGCAGGTCAATCTTCAAGACGTACATGATTCCATTCCGAAACTCGTAATTCATTCACCATTCTTGGCTACGTTGAAATGATTTCATTTCTTTTTTCAATCATCGGCAACAATTTACAACTAGATCTTTTTTCTATGTACTCATCACATATCAAGACAAAAACAAAATAAAACATGTAAATAGGTTTTTATTCGATAATGAATGCCAAAATTTTTCTAGTATGTTTGTTCATTGTTTTTGGGGTGAAGTACCCTTTACAGTATTACGGAAGAGAAATGGATGTTGATATTTACTTATTTTTTTGGAAATTAAGTATAAACATTTTTTGTTTGGTTTTTTCGAGGTGTAAAAATTGTAATATAATAACAGAAAAAATATTGAATGGTTATTTTATAACTAAGGTCGCGTCTTTTAATACTTGGCGTTCTTTTTTTTACTTTGTTAAAGTTTTTTGCGATTTATAATATACTCCAATTTATTGAGGTTTCCTAAATGCTGTTCGAGAGGCTTTCCTGACATAAAAAGCCTTTCTTTTGTTTTGAAAAAAGGAAAGGCTTGGTCGCTTGAAAAAAAAATATGAGTCAGTCTCGTATTAGTGATGAATCAATGATCATTATGAGATTTTTTTACGAAAGTGATCTTAAATATCTTCAAAAAGAAAACGCCCAAAGTTCATGAAAGTCAAATTACAATTTTTCTATTGTGATCGTAACTATTTGGATATCTGTCTGGATGAATTTTCGGAAGATATTTTTGAGTATTTACTTCAATTTAGCCTGAGGGATTTTCATGTTCGTAGTAAGTACCCATGATTTGTTTTAAACTGACAATCAAATTATCCTATTAACGACATTGTTAAACAATAAGTGGAATGCTAGAAAAAATTGTGCAAATCAACATACAAAGAAAATTTCTCGAATTTTCATTTCACTTGAAACCGATATTATCAATCGTGCAAATTCAAAGCCCAATCGACTAGAGCAATGAATCTTATCGTCTGATAGCACGTTTGAGACGATCAACGCTATCAGAGACCAATCATGAGTTTTGTACAATCAATTATCCGATCATATCAAGTTGAGTTTTCCATCGTCAACATCATTTGATTATCGTGTCAATTAAATGAGAGATACCTGCATTTTTGTTAATATAATTATATTTTTTTTAACAGAATGAATAATGTCTAAATGTTGTTATTTCTGTCTAATAACGTATGATTTTTTGTAGTTGTACTAATTAGCGTGGAAAAAGCTTTTCATGATTGAATCTCGAGTCTCTAAAAAATATACATAGTAATGGACAACAAACCAAAATAATGTATGAAAGTGGAATTATGTATGTTTGACACCTAAAATCCAATGCTGACTGAAAGCACCAACAGTTCATTACCCTGGTGGTGCGATGCCTAAAATCCAATGCTGACTGAAAGCACCAACAATTCATTACCCTGGTGGTGCACCGAAAATTCGGTCTCGGAGACACAAATCAGGGTCCTTTCTTGAACGATGGTCTCCAAGATAAAAGCCCAAAATTTGAGTCTCGGATACCCAAATCAGGGTCTTTTTTCCTGAGTTTCTACCCCTAAATAATACCGAAAGTATAGTTTCAGGGACCCAAATTTGGGTCTCGCGTAGAGAAAACCCTAATTTGAGCTCGGATTCATGAAAAAAGACGTCTCGTGACGTCATATCCGGTTCTGTTCATAGAGGGAGGGGGGGGGGGGAGTCCCCCCAATTAGGTATTTTTGTAGGGTCTTGCTGCGTAACCTTCAGCCCGAGGTCCACTTGGGTTTTTTTTTTGGGTCTCGCTGCACCGCCAGGTTATCTGATGATATTTATATTGAGCTCGGCCTAGACAACACATCAAGCAGCATTGGTCCATGGGCGGCACGAGTCCCTGTTGTGCACGGTTGGTGCCTGATTGGAAGCCGATTCTGTCCCAGTATTGACAGTCCGCTGCAAACCGATATAAAATCTAACCCCAGGCTAAATGTAGCAGCAAACACAATCGGGGATGGACTGAGAGTAAGGCCGATCACATACGCTGCTTTCGCATAGTGTAGCATAACGTAGCATAAGAGATTTCAACTAATTGGGTAATTTCAGACGCATATATATAGTACATATGTACGCTACCCGATTGGTCGAAATCTTTTATGCTACGTTATGCTACGCTATGCGAAAGCGCGTGTGTTGGGCCTAAGGCTGGACGTCGACAATTGCTTGCTATACACAGCCCAATGCTGGCCCTAAACTGGCAATTCGTTGTATGTCGATACATACAACGAACGGCCAGTTTCGTTCGATGGTATGTCGTGGAAAACCACGGGAATTTACTGCATTCTGAAAGTATATGGAGCATTCCACGCTAAATTGACCTACGTCAGACCCTTCCATTCTTTGATTTGGCTGAAAATTTTATGTTGTGTGACTCATTGAAAGAAACTCTTTTGATTTTTTTCAGATTTTTTTGTCCATACACTTGTGAGATATGATTTTTCGCCAAAATTTGATGTTTTTTTTCTTCAAATGACTGTGACTCTCTGAAAAATCGATCAAATCGAACTTTTTTTTTAGAAAGGTTGGTTTTTCACCATACTGTTAGAAAAAAAAATACGAAAGAATGATTAATATTTGTATTTCATATTTTTTCTCAATTTAAAGCAATTTAAAGCAAAAAAAACATTGGTTTTAAGATGTTTGCCCTTTTTACATTTTTTCAAAAAATTCACAAAAAAACTTTGACCAATTATATGATTTCTGAGACCAGTCTTATCGTGGGCAGATTTTTCCTTATATTTTTATTCTTATATTGAAAAAAAAATTTCATTTTTTTTCAGTCAATTTGGACCAAATCGAACTATTTTTTTGATATTTTGTTTCACGCCAACATTTCTAATATAAAAAAAGTCCTATTTGGTACGAATTGACAAAAAAAAATCAAATTTCTTTTGAAACTGAGAAAAGAAATATGTATAAATATCTTTCCACGATGGGACTGGTCTCAAAAATCATTTAATTGGTCAAGATTTTTTTGTGATATTATTGAAATAAATCAAAAGTGTCCAATATCTTAATTTTGATAACTTTTTTCCACTGAACGATTTTCAGTCATTATTTCGTAATTTTTTCCAAGAGTCTGGTAAAAACCTACATTCAAAAAAAAGATCATTTTGATCCAAATTGACTGGAAAAGAAAATTATTTTTTTTTTTTCAATATGAGAAAAAAGTATAATAAAAAATCTCCCCACGATGGAACTAGTCTCAAAAATTATTTAATTGATCCAAGTTTTTTTGTGAATTTTTTGAAAAAAAAAATAAAAAGGGCAAAAATCTTAAAACCAATGTTTTTTGCTTTAAATTGCTTTAAATTGAGAAAAAATACGGAATACAAATAATTAGTCATTCTTTTGTTTTTTTTTTTTAACAGTACGATGAAAAACTAACCTTTCAAAAAAAAAAGTTCGATTTGGTCGATTTTTGAATTACAGTCATTTGAAGAAAAAAACATTGAATTATGAAAAAAACCATATCTCACTAGTGTATGGACAAAAAAAATCTGAAAAAAATCAAGAGAGCTTCTTTCAATGGTTCATACAATATATAAAATTTTCGGCCAAATCACAAAATGGAAGGGTCTGACGTAGGTCGATTTGGAGTGGAATGCCGCATATACAATCATGCTCACTTGAAACGATCACACGAAAAAACGATTCGATTTTACCCATTTCGGAATACGGTCTAAATGCGAAAAATCGAATCGTTTTTTCGAAACACGGCATCAACCCTTTCCTGTAGGTTTTCCAGGACTATCGGGGGTGTTTTTTTTGTTGAAATGTCTGCTAAAAATTAAGGTAAGTTGCAATGCTGAATTCAGCATGGTACATTTTCAAAGATCAATCGGAACGTTTCGGTATACTGCGAGATGTCTAACAAGGAAAGGTACTTTGGTGTCCCCCTCCGATTTTGATAATTTTTATATATGTTATAGTCCATCGAAAATTAAGAGACACGTAATTTTTTTTATCGGCTTAAAGTTATTTTTAAGGGGTGAAATCGACCCCCAAAGTTGAGCATGTTTTGCATCTGGTAGAGTGTTTCATATAGAAGCACTTAACCGATCGTAACGAAACCAATTGCAAAACGTTTTTCACGTCAAATAACCTGTATATAATGTTCAACTTCTTATGCACCCCTATTACATGGGGATGATTCACCCCCGAATATCCAGAATTCTTTTGTATAAAAAAAACTTGCAATCCGATTTCAATAAAACAAACGCCATTTTGCAGAGCAAAAAAAATAAAATTGACGTATTTTTGGGTTTTTCTCAGATTAAAAAAATTAAGGGGGTAAAACACCCTTAAAATGTCAAATTTCATTTTGAGCACTGTCCCCTTCCGATTTCAATATTTTTTTTATAAAATGTAGCTTATCGAAAAATAAGACCACCTATTATTTTTATTGGCTCAAAATTATTTTTAAGGCGTGAAATCAACCCCCAAAGTTGGGCATGTTTTGCATCTGGTAGAGTGTTTCATATAGAAGCACTCAACCGATCGTAACGAAACCAATTGCAAAACGTTTTTCACGTCAAATAACCTGTATATAATGTTCAACTTCTTATGCACCCTTACTTACTGCAGGGGGCTGAACCACCCCCTGACATTCATAATTTTTTGTATAAAAGAAAAATTGTCATTCGATTTCAATGGAAAAACCAACATTTTGAAAAGCAAAAAAAAATTATAGTGAATGTGTCTAGATTTTTCGAATAAAAAAAATTAAGGGGGTAAAACACCCCTAAAATCTCAAATGTCATTTTGCGCACTTAAATGATAAAATTCAATTCAATTGGTCTCATTATCATTGCGTATCGACTTATATGCTAAATAATATTTATTTCGCATGTACATCGGCTTTTTAATTATATGAAAAATTGAGTACTCCTACATCTTCGGTGGTCGTGAGCTTCACGATTTTTTATTTTTGTATACACATGGTCTGTACACAAATATATATATATAGGTTATACATAGGCGCTAAAATCTTTCATGTAGTAAAAATAGATTCCAATTCAAATTTTCGTTTCAATTATCATTCCTGAACTTAATGATTATATTTTGAACAGTAATGATGTTCTTCGAAGAAATGTTTGAAACAAAGTGACTTTTTACACCATGAACATCTTACTACAGCCACATTTGTGCAGCCTTCAATTTCACATTGTGTTTGAGATGACATACCAAAAGCGAATTCAACGGGATTTTCGAAATGCTCAGGTCGTTCTTCTATGTACCCACTTTTGAACCAGGCATATCGAAATAAATTTTCGTACCTCGGAGATGATAATTGATTATGTACTAGAGATTGCAGCTTGATTATATTATTTCGTAAATGTAGACTTAAATCATAATCAAGTAACATGACACTGTCTGAAAAATGTCTGACATAATTTTTCCAAATTCTAAATCCGAAGACATCAAGTGGCTGGATATTCCCTGTTGTTCCTTTCGGTATGATCATTGTAACAATTTCTTTGTTATGTGGTGTAACTTCCGTGACAACACTAGGGCAATGTCCACTCCATGAGTCTATTAAAAGCACACTTTTCTCACCGACATTTGGGAAGAACACTTCTTGAAGCCATACTTTGAAATGTTCTATAAATCAATATGTAAAAATTAATAGCACATCTATTTTTTATATTTGAATATTACATACCAACGTACCTGATGTAGCCTTGCCAGATTTTGAAACACTTATAAAAACATTGGGAGGTCGAAAAATGGTTCGTTCTACGATTGGCCCCAACCGCCCGGATGGCTCTTTTAAAATTATCAGAAGAGGTGACAACAATTTTCCTGCTGCTGATATTGTCGGCTGGATGGTGTAGCTATGGGTTGTCGCTGAAACGGATTGTACAAGGCATTCTACTTGTTTTGTACCTTCTTCTGTTAACGTTCGCCCTGAATGGACTTCTAATTGGAAACCACTTTGATCAGAATTATAAATATTTTCCAAGCCATATTCCTCAATTTTCAATTGAACTGCGGAGACAAATTTATTAGCATCGTTTTGTAATATGTCCTTTGATTCGAGAGTCTTTCTTGTCACGAATTTATTTATTTTTCTACTTGTTATTCGATGAACTTTTTTAAACTTTTTTATCCATGTTGGCGAAGCCCTGAAACGCAAATTCTCATGCCCAATCAATTTTTGGGCTTGTAATGCCCATCTCCGAAGATCGATATCGTGTACAATGAGACCTGCTTCTATGGCGCTTTTTAAATTATCGATTGTATATTCAGAAATGCGCGACAATTTTTCCTTGTAAGTTCCGCCTTTATTAATTTGTTGAGCCCAGCGCCTTAATTGGCGCACAGATTTAACGAGTTTAAATCGGTTTTGGACTGTTTCTATTTTCCTATTTTGTTTCGTTTTTGCACTTCTCCAGTACTCAACAGCTCTTTGTTTGTAGTCGTAGCTCAAATCTTCTTCATCGTCAGTACACGTTTCAGGGCTTAATGGAGATTCTCCAAGACCCCATTCGATGTCATTATCTTCGACAGGTTCTACTATGACATCTCTAAACGGTTCTTGAAAATCTAATGTCGTATCTTCGACGATTTCTAACTGATTGAACTCTGCCATAGAGGCCTTCAGAATTTCCGCGAAACTCTCTTTCAATTCCACTTCATTATTGTTAACAGGACTGTCAGGAATGTTCATTACCTCGAATGTAAGAAACAACAGTCTTATTACGTTCATTGGATTGATGGACATGTTAATAACAATACGGTATTCACGATAGCGGACACGATAATGACTGATCAACAGTCGAACAGCAACTTAACTTCTGGAATAATATAAAGTCAGTTTTACCTTTTTCATCTTGAGTGGGCGGTTTGATCTGACATCACCACGAAAACAGCATTTTTATTTGGTTTTCGGATATACCTCAAACATTAGCCTGAGCGAACTGGCTTTTTCAAGAATACTTGGGGTCGAGCCACTATAGCGGTTCTTGATATGAATAAGAATATGGCAAGGCATGAGCCAGCTTTGTTTACATTCTGGGCGGTGAATTGCTGATGCGACTCTTTTGATATTTGAGTTTTTTTTTTATTTTCGTAAATCGTTCAAAATAGAAACTTATATAAATAGAACGGATACCAACACTTCTTTATAAACGTGAAGCATGTCAGAAGGGCAGCGGATGTACATGCGAAATAAATATTATTTAGCATATAAGTCGATACGCAATGATAATGAGACCAATTGAATTGAATTTTATCATTTAAGTGCGCAAAATGACATTTGAGATTTTAGGGGTGTTTTACCCCCTTAATTTTTTTTATTCGAAAAATCTAGACACATTCACTATAATTTTTTTTTGCTTTTCAAAATGTTGGTTTTTCCATTGAAATCGAATGACAATTTTTCTTTTATACAAAAAATTATGAATGTCAGGGGGTGGTTCAGCCCCCTGCAGTAAGTAAGGGTGCATAAGAAGTTGAACATTATATACAGGTTATTTGACGTGAAAAACGTTTTGCAATTGGTTTCGTTACGATCGGTTGAGTGCTTCTATATGAAACACTCTACCAGATGCAAAACATGCCCAACTTTGGGGGTTGATTTCACGCCTTAAAAATAATTTTGAGCCAATAAAAATAATAGGTGGTCTTATTTTTCGATAAGCTACATTTTATAAAAAAAATATTGAAATCGGAAGGGGACAGTGCTCAAAATGAAATTTGACATTTTAAGGGTGTTTTACCCCCTTAATTTTTTTAATCTGAGAAAAACCCAAAAATACGTCAATTTTATTTTTTTTGCTCTGCAAAATGGCGTTTGTTTTATTGAAATCGGATTGCAAGTTTTTTTTATACAAAAGAATTCTGGATATTCGGGGGTGAATCATCCCCATGTAATAGGGGTGCATAAGAAGTTGAACATTATATACAGGTTATTTGACGTGAAAAACGTTTTGCAATTGGTTTCGTTACGATCGGTTAAGTGCTTCTATATGAAACACTCTACCAGATGCAAAACATGCTCAACTTTGGGGGTCGATTTCACCCCTTAAAAATAACTTTAAGCCGATAAAAAAAATTACGTGTCTCTTAATTTTCGATGGACTATAACATATATAAAAATTATCAAAATCGGAGGGGGACACCAAAGTACCTTTCCTTGTAAGATTTTTACCTTAGAAGCAAATCCCGAAAGAGGCGAGCTCACCAGGTTGTGAAGGATTATGAAAAATGATGTTTCGCAAAATCCGGCTGAAATCGACCGATTAGTTCATAAGCTACCATCGAAAAACGATTTTTTTAAGGGGTTATAACTCGGCCTAGAATTGTTCTACAACAAATAACAGGAATGGATTTTTCATGGCATAGGATTGCCAACCCGTATGCTTTACAATGCCGTATCGCTGATCGTGCCTATTTTTTCGAAACATCAAGTTTTCGACGACCTAACAACGTTGCGTTTCGCACTTTTTCACCAACCCGGCTGCTAATCGATCAGTGCGCATTCGATCGAAACGAGACTAAGTTTATTCAAAAAGTGACAAAATTTGCTACAATTCACGACTTTGCTGTTTTCCTGACGGTCAATTTGCGCCCGAGATCGATAAAAAATCAATCGTTGCGTTTCAAGTGAACATGACTGCATGCATAATTTACGAAAAATTTCACTCTTTAAATAATAATAACTCTTTAAATAATAATAATAATAATAATTTAAATAATGGCCATGAAAGCCTCAAAACTAAAATTTCACTCTTTAAATGTTTATAAAAAAGTTTCTGAGCAAAATATTTAAAAAATAGCTCGATAGACTATAGAGAACGCGATTTCAAATTTAAAAGAAAAGCGATAAAAAAATATTGAAAATTCTTCGAGTTATTGTTGTGCAAATAGTGGCGAAAAAAGTATGTTCGATAAAAACGCATTGCGTGCCAGGTGCAAGACAAGAGGCAAGCCACGACGCACGGTCATATTTATCGTTGCAGCGTTGTCAGTAAATGGAATTTGTGAATGAATTTTTTTCCTTTGTTCTCAAAGGTTTGATGAACAATAAGCAATAGAACAAACCAAATGTGTAAAAGTTTTGAATCTATTTAATCCTTTAAGGAAGAACAAAATGAAACATTCATTAGTATAAATATGTTTTTAATTGCTCACCATATCGAGAAGTATAAATACACCTAGGGACGAAATCATAAGCAATGCAAGAGTCCTCCTGAGCCATCTGGCTCTAACAGCACTGCCGAGGCAAGTTGCACCGGCGAGAACGACCCCAAACAGGGTGACAACGCCCACCCCACCCCAGGTAAAAGGTCCCCAGGGTTGGACCCTCCAAATGGGTGCAGTGCAAACCATCACGAGTGGACCACCGAGTAATGAGAGGGGTGAGAAAGCTTCGCCACTCGTGTGAAATGCAGCCTCTACATTTGGGTCTATGAAATGTAGGGTGAGCCAAGAAGCGTGACCTCGCAGTTCCGCTCCACCGTCTGTGAAACAGTGCGATAAAGGTAATATACCATAACAATTAAAAACGCTTTCGGCAATAGCAAACCTTCCAAAAATCTATGTCATACGTTCGGTAAATATTGGGAATGCTCTTCTTAAAATCATCCTACTCCATTGTAATGACGAAGCATTCACCCGAACACGTAAAAAAAAAAATCGCGATATTTATCAGTTTTGTGGAGATACAAAATTTACAATTAAAAAAAGTCGTCCTCTCCCGACGTAATTATCAATGTGTAGGATATTTTTCAATTGATAGTCCGCAGAAAACAAATCCGGCACAATTTTTTGGAAAAGCCATGATTCTAAATATTTATTTTTGAAAGTTTTATGATTTCTACAAAGAAATTCTAGATTTTTCTAAATAACATGAACAAATGCACATTGGTTTTGAAAAGTTATTTTGGATATCAATTAAAAACACTGAATATTTTAGTAGGCTTACACCATTGTCATCATACTCGAAAATATTGTAATACACTTCTAGCTCCTTCTAAAAAGTATTTTAAATAAGACGCTGCATCACCTCGATTGTCAAGTTCCTTTCGCAATCGAAGCCTAAAGTCCTCAGAATCTTCCTTGTTTCTGCCATCCATATGTTCCATCGCCAGTCGATTGTTCGAAGGCTCAGCATCGGCCAGCGATGCAAGACTCTTCGTAATTGCTGGCTTAAAGGGCTTCAGCGCCCTCACAATAAAATACGTCACTAAACCGGCTTTCTGTAATGCCTCCTCGCGTCTCTCACCATAAGCCGGTTCCACCTCAAATTCCCCATTCAAAAAACTCAGTGTCGCGTTAGAAATATGCACTCTCCTGTAATATTTCAGTCATTTAATGATTGAGAACAAAAAAAAACAAAACAAAAGAAAGCAAGGTAAAATAATGAATAAAATTGGCGAATGAAAGTTTTTTTATAACATATGTACATTATTTATTATTATATTCATCAGTCAATCCAATTTCTGTTCAATCTGATTTCGTGATCTCATTTGCTGTGATTTATTTAAAATTCATATCAAAGTAAATACAAATCTAACACAGAACAGACAAAATTATTTAATCTCATGCAAATTTTAGTGGATTCATTAACTAATTTTCGAACACCCAAAAGTTTCTAGTTTTCATTGTTATCATTTTAATGGAGGGTGTGATACGAATGGATGGAGGAAAATTACCCTGCCATTCCACTGCTCTCCATTTTATTGGCAAGCTCGACATCTTTGCTGTAAACATCAAATTGCCACTGTCTTTGGCCAAGTACACCAGCTAATACAGCGCCCGTGTGTATACCGACTCTCATATCGACAGGACTATTGGTCGTTGCTTGAACGTATTTTATCGCGTCAACCATCGAGAGACCCATATGGACGCTCAGTATCGCGTGGTCCGGTCTCTCGTTCGGTGCTCCACTTATGCAGTAGTAACAATCACCAAGGATTTTTATCCGCAATTGTTCGTACCTGAAATCGAAAAGTACTATTAAGTCACTTTAAATTCCTCTTTCTCGGTATTTATTGTTCAAAATTTTACTTAATTATTTTCATTTTATTATTCGCATACTTTTATTGTATTTATAAAAGTTGCCAAAGTGTCGGATTTTGATGCCTAATATTACCGTATCTTAGGATTAAAACCAACAGAAACGGAAAAAATAACATTTCATTCATAACCTGCGACCAGATTTTTTAGGTATTCAACCCGTTTGAAAATTTTAAATAATTCTAGTTATTTTTTCAAATACTTCCCGTCAAGCCACTGTCGCAGCATTCGATAAGAATAATTATTACTATGATTATGATCATAGCAGATACTTGGAAATTTGTTTTTAAAAATTCCCAACGTGAGTCTATTATAATCGATTTATTGAATAAGTTACTTCAAATCTCATTTATGACATTTTCTACTAATAGTTATCGAATGAATCGGTAGTACAAATATATTTTCGGGAGACATATGCATATATTTTTATGTTTACGTATGTATCCACATAACTAAAGTAGTTGCTACAATTCTCCGTTCCCGAAGGAGCTAGTAGTACAAAGCAAGCTTTGCGTGACGGGAGGAAAGAGAGGGAGGAGAGACTTTTGTCGAGATACTCTCGACAAATCGATAGAGAGAGTGGAAAAGATGAAGAGGGGGAAAGGGTTTTTTACGAAAGAAGGTAAAGACGAACGAATGAACGGTGAATAGTTGACGACGAAGAGAGGAAAAGAGTGGAAAGGTGGAACCGGATTACTCAAGCTTCCTGGATAAATTTTCATCACATACGAATTGCGTGTTGTGCCGAATAATGAAAATGTATATTAGTCTTTCGCTCCCTCAATATCGCTCAGCCCTTGAGCCAATTATTCAAAATTGATTTAGATTCAAAAATTGTTTTAGCGGACGTTCTAACAAGGAACACTACTTTGGTGTCCGCCTCCAATTTTCTTAAAACTCCTGCATGTGAAAGAGCATTGGAAACTAAGAGACATGTATTTTTTTTTATCGGCGGAAAAACGGTTTTAAGTGGTGAAATCACCCTTCAAAATAAGGCATGTCAAGGGGTGGTTTTGCAGTTTCACCAACAAGCACTCAGCCGATTTCAATAAAATAAAAACCAAAATGTTTCTTATCCAAAGTGATGAAAAGTCCACTACGCGAACGAAAAAAAAGGTAGTGGTGAACCACCCCTGCATTTATTTGTTTCTCACCCCACATTAAAAAAGGGTGAATATAATGGAATGGAAGGGGTTCTATTTTCATAAAAACATCAAAATAAAGTTCGCACGTTTTCGTATTTTTGAAAAATAGTAACCTTAAGGGGGTGACCCCTTATTTGAATTTTCCTATTGGCGTTGCCTTTTCCCTGTTTTATATGTTTTTACAGATTCAAAATATCACAACAGCTCCGAATCAACGTTTTCTCATGTTGCGAAATTAATACAACAACCTGACAGGGTGAACCACCGCCTCTCGATTTTCCTCTTTATTCGCGATTTAAAAATTTCTCCATCTATTTTGTTCAATCTGCTTCCCCTTGATCGACGTTACGAATTTAATGGTTTTAAGTACGTATACATATTTGCGTTAACCTCAATCGGGACGGGGGGAGGGAGAGAGGCAAGAGTTACTTCTTATTCACTACGATTCCAATTATTATGTCTGAATAAGTTCCACAAATAGCGATTTGTCTCGCCTATGTATAAGCATATTTTTAATACGAGCTTAAACACATATTGACAATGAATTAAGAAGAATTAACCCAGAATTGTATACATTGCTTGACCCATGCTATTCAATTAGTGATTTAACACCTTGAACAAATTTTTCTCCATTTTTCTGTAGAAACGCTTGTTCCTCCACAGTTTTTCTCGTTACAAATTTTTTTATTTTTCTAGAAACAATGCGATGCAATTTCTTCAATTTCCATAGCCATTTATTAGAGGCTCTAAATCGTATATCTTTATCGCCTATTTCTTTCTGTGCCTGTAGAGTCCACTTTTGAAGGTCAATATCATTTTTATATTCCGCAATGTATATTCAGAAATTCGAGCTAGTTTTTCTTTATAAGTACCACCTGTGTTCAGTTGATGTGCCCAGCGTCGTAACTAGCGTGTGGATTTGACAGATTTGTATTTTTGCTTGACGGTTTCGATACTGTAATTATTTTTTTTTACCAGATCTCCAGTATTCCACAGCTTTTTTTTTGTAATCATAGCTCAGCTCATCGTCACTCGAACAAGCGTCGGAATCGATATCTTCATCATCTTTTTGCCAGCATCTTCAACAGCATTTGCTTCGTACTTTTTAAACGGTTCTTGAAAATCTAGAGTCTCTTCCTGTATCATCTCAACTCCATTGTAATCTTGCATAGAATCAATTAAAAAATTTTCAAAATTTTCCTTCATCTCGAGTTTGTGCAACAGTTTAATAACGTTGATTGGATTAACTTTTATGCTGGTAAAAATGTTACACACAGCACATCGAGAGCACAGAAAAGGAAACAATTCGAAGCTCGCTTAAATATGTACTAGTACAATGCGAATGGTAACGGTCTTTTAAAGCAAGTATCAGAACAGAAAAATATTCATTTATCTTGCAAAACCTGATAACGATTTTATCTAATATAACCACACTTGAGCGCTTTGAAAGGCGATGACTAATATTCGTCATGACTAATACCCCGCGTATTAGAATGCCAAAAACATCAGGTGATCATGACTACTTAATAACATTCTAATCTAGTGCAAACACCGTGATTACATATTTACGCCTCTATTTTTTTATTTATGTTGCGGGTATTAGAATGCCAAAAATATCGGGTGATCATGACTACTTGATAGCATTCTTATCTAGTACAAACCCCGTGATCACATCTCTACGCCTCTATGTTTTTCTTAAGATTAATAAAAGTGCCTTGTAGGGACACTAATTGTAGATCAGCATAATACTTATTAGTTTACGCATAGATTACAATTTTCCCATTATCATCAGAATAGTAGTAGTGGCAGCTCCCTGCCTCCCCCCCCCCCCCCCGTCCCTATTGAAGTTAATGCAAATATGCATACGTGCTTAAAACAATTAAATACGTAACATCGATGAAGGGGAAGCAGATTGAACAAAATAGATAGAGAAATTTTTAAATCGCGAATAAAGAGGAAAATCCAGAGAGGGTGGTTCACCCTGTTAGGGTGTTGTATTAATTTCGCAACATGAGATAACGTTGATTCGGAGCTGTTGTGATATTTTGAATCCGCAAAAACATATAAAACAGGGAAAAGGCAACGGCAATAGGAAAATTAAAATAAGGGATAGTTCACCCCCTTAAGGTTGCTATTTTTTAAAAATATGAAAACATGTGAAGTTTATTTTAATGTTTTTATGGAAATAGAACCCCTTCCATTTCATTATATTAACTCCTTTTTAATGTAGGGTGAGAAACAGATAAATGCAGGGGTGGTTCACCCCCTAACTTTTTTTTTTCGTTCGCGTGGTAGACTTTTCATCGCTTTGGATAAGAAACATTTTGGTTTCTGTTTTATCGAAATCAGTTGAGTGCTTGTTGGTGAAACTGCAAAACCACCCCTTGACATGTCTTATTTTGAAGGATGGTTTCACCCCTTAACACCGTTTTTCCGCCGATAAAAAAAAATACGTGTCTCTTAGTTTCGAATGCTCTTTCACATACAGGAGTTTCAAGAAAATCGGAGGCGGACACCAAAGTAGTGTTCCTTGTAAATGCTATTTCATTATTATGGAAAATCTATCCAAAGGGGTCCCGGAAAAAATCATTCTTTTTCGACACTCACAATGGCAAATTAATTTAATAAAAGTGAAATATCGAGATAAATCAAGCAGCATTCTTTCCATCTAAGAGTAGATTTAGCAAGAAATTTATTCAACGTAAAAGAATTTTAAACAATGGCGGAAATCTCGTAAGAAAAAAGATGTTTTTTAATAAAAAAAATACTATAAGTCAACTACTATTTAGAGCCGAAACTTTATCCAGCAGAGCCTTTCTTTAATAGAATTCTATTTATGAAATTGCTTGATACGTTTATTCTTGATTAGTTTTCAATTTTTGACAAACCTTCAAAATTACTGCATTTCCAGAAATTTCCTTTCACATACATCTGTACGGTTTTTTGCTCATTTTTTAAAGGGATAGCTTTTGGGCCATTGAACAAATCGGTATGAAACCGGAGCCATTCTCTGAGTCTACAAAAATCCTATTTGAACCCTCTCTACCCTCGGACAATGTTAGTACCTTAATTTGCTATTGAGTGCTGACAACTTGAAATTTCGTAATTTTTGAGTTCGCACAAATCGTAATCGATTCTCTAAATTTTACGCCATTAAAATTTTCTCTGATTTCAATATGCATTTATATGTACTGATTTATTATATTATACTTTTAAAAACAATGAAATTTTTTTTAATTTACCTTTCGCTGAGCTGATCAAAACGAGCAAAAAGTTCGTTGAGTATTTTGACGAGTTCACTGGCGCTGTAAGTCGATGAGATTGCCGTAAATCCGACAATATCTGCGTAAAGTATCGACACATTCTCATGTCTTGACATGTAAATTTTTTTGAATTGAGTGTCGAGCGAAGCACCAAGATCTTCTCTCATTTTAACTGCCACATGTTGAGGCAATACGCTGAGCAACAAACGCTCCTGTTCGGCACTTTGCTCCTCAATAATGAGCTGAACTTCAAGGCTTTGACGTGTTTCGAGAAAAGCTCGACGTTGCTGAAACTCGGCGAGGGAATAACTTGAAGCTCCGAGTGCAGCTGCACATGCTGACAGCGAGACCGTTATTATCTGCCAATTAATTATAATTCGGCTGTACCAACGATTTTTCAATTAATAATGGGTTCTAAAATATACACCGGCTAGTTATGATTTGTTTCGCTCGAAGTTGGTTGATTCAATTATTGCCATTATGTTCAAAAAATATTTTTTAACTTATGAAATTTATATAATGCAAAAATTCAACAATAAGCAAAGAAAACTAATACACTGTAAAAAAAAATTATTTGATCTCAGTAATCCAAATTATTTGAGTTGTATTTACTGAATGCAGGTAGATTTTTCTTTGCGATAAATAAAAATAGACATTGCACCCAATAAACCATTTTCTTGATGGCATTCATTTGGTCCAAATAACCTAATTCATGCGTACTAATCAAATTTATTTGGTGTAAATACATGAAATCTATAGACAACAAGGCCAAAGATTTATTATAAATAATTAATATTTTTGATTCTACCGTTTTATTTACTCAACACCAATTCGAGTGATTGGATAAACCAAGATCATTGGAAACAAGTAATCGAATTTTTTTTATCCTGATGGTGTTTTCTTTTGGCTCAAGAAAAAACTCTTAGATCCAATAATGTGATATCTCGAAATAACAAAAAATGATAATTTGATACAACTACTAGATTTATTCAATCGGAACAGTCTATTTTGTCCACCGAAATAAAACTGATTTGTTATTTTAATACAATGTTTTCCATTTCAAAAATCAACATTACTTAACACAATTAATTGAGCTTTCTCGTCATAATATTTTATTTGGCTAACCCCAATTCGAGTTATTAGCTGGAAATATGAAATATTCTTGATAGAATACACTAAAATTATTGGTCACGAGCAGTTTAATTTTAAAAATCTTGAATGTCTATTTTCCCAGTACAAGGAAAATTTCTTTGATGAAATAACGTGGTAACTTGAATTAAAAAAATAATTATTTGTTATAAACACTTTAAGTCTTCAAAATTCTGTTTGGTTGAGCCTAATGAAAATTACTCAATATTCCCAGCAATACAGCTAGGATCATTTTTGCAATTATTATTATTTAACATTTTTTTAAAAAGTCATGTAAATCTCTAATTCTCGTATCTGTTCTTAATTTTTTTAACCATTGTTCTGGTAGAGTGATTCTTTAATATAGAAATAAATAAAAATTAGCGAATGTCTTTCGATACTTGGAGTGAAGCATAAAGTTGAGATTTTTTTTCTTACAAATTCGAATTGTACACTCCTTTAAAGTGTGTATATTTTGCTTAAATTTTGTTTCTAAGCGATCACCTTACGATATTTTTTTCTTTACTAAAACGAATATTAATGCGACTTTTCATTACAATAATGGCTGAAACAAAATAGTCAAAACAAATTTCCATAAACGTTGCTTCATAGATCATGTATCATGTTTTAACTTCAAGTTATCATGTAGATGATGGTGTAATAGGTAGCGTCCATGCTCGGTAGGTCATATATAGGTAGGTAGGTCTGATTGAATCCCCGTGTAGGTAGGAAAATTTTCCGCAAAAATTAATGTCATGAGCGATGGACATAATGAAATACGATCAATAATGATAAAATACGAATTTATAATCGAAAAAAAATTAATTTTTATTTTTAAGTTTGAGAATTAAATAATCGAAGGCTCCGTTCAAACTCTCATTTATTTGACTACATCAAATCAATTAATTATTTTCAGTAACCCGTATATTCTCATTGATTAGCCGTGTATATTCTTCTTTAATTTCGAGAGTCTATTTAAATCGTTACTTCTTTGGCTGAAGTAAATCGCTTTTGGTTTTCAGTAACCCGCTCATTTTCGTCTTGTGACTGTGTATTTCTCTAAATAATTTTGTATTTGCTTTTACTAACCATGATGTTTCGATCAAAGATATATTTACTTCATCTGAATACTGAATTACTAGATGATGTACAAATAAATAATTTACTTGGATCAAATAAATTTTGTTTGATTCAAACAATTTTTTTTACAGTGTAGTTTAAACTGAATAGAGTGTGTAATAAAAATGAATAATTTCTGGTAAAGAACTAACAACCAACAGAACTTTTTCTTATTTTTTCTTTTCTTTTATTGCGATAAGAATTTTGCAAATTCTTATCGCAAAGAATAAATATTGAATAAAATGATTATTTGAGCAAAGGTACGAAATGTCGATGTAAACAAAGATATTTTTTTTTATACACACCGAGTTCGGCTTAATTATAACATTTCAAACACAACGAAGATGTGAACGTACAGTATCGAAAATTTATCGATGAAACGATCTAAAATAAACGTATAGAGTCCAAAAAAAAGTTCGATCATACCTGAGAGCTTGAAATAATGTCTATAAAAAGCGTTTTATTATGGAATTGTATTTGCTATAGAATAGTATAACTATGGATCTTTAGTTCTTGTATTCCACACTATTTTCCTCTTGGTACACCGCGTCCCTCGGCATCCCTTTTAAGCTTGTGACAGCTAGGCTCTCTATTTTAAACTACCATTCACCGGGACCCACTCGAGTGTAACTAACGAACATGTACACGTGTCAGGGATGAGAATTGGCTCGACGTAATTCGCTTTCGTTACCCTCTCGTAAATTTCGTTATGCCCTCTAACCCCCTGAGGCGATTCTTGTTATACTCTTCGCTCTTTTCCAGTTTAAGATTAAACAAAACATCATAATTTCACGGTGGAGAGAAAGAAATGAAAAATTGCAATACAGTGAAGTTTGTTGAACCCCCCGGAAGAACCGAAAGGGACTTGAGGTGCTTTCCTAACAACCCTTTAACCATTGGACCCTTAATTCTCACTTAACTTATTAATTAGGAAGTTTGAACAATCTGGTGAATCTTGTGGGAAAGACTTCAAACTTACCAGAACTTCGATGGGTGTCTGGGTCGGAACTTTAGCGAGACCTACAACCGCGACGATGTAAGTTGTCGCTGTACCAAGTGCCAAAAAAGCACAGTGGAGTAGTCTAAGTGGTAAGGTCGCGAAAAGTAAATAGAGCAATAGGAGCAGCCATCCGAGACCATCTCTGGGTACAACTTCAGTAGATTTGAAGAAGAGCTGAGCGAGAAGTTGTCCGGTTGATATGTGCCAGGCCAAATGTGGCATCGCTGACCAAAGGGCATCTCTTGCCCGAGTCCCGCTCTCGGCAAGTGCTAAAAGAGCCAAATTCAAGCCCAGAAATACAGCCGTTATGCCTCGAGCCGGTAATTCAGGTTCCGGCGATGCCAGAGTGTAAATATCAAACAATATTGCTGACAAAAGAAAACAATGGAGTCCACCGCGTCTCTGTTGCAACGAGCTTGCCCTGTAGAGCTTTTCCAGCTTGGAGCTAGAAAAACTGGTCTTTAAGAAATTGGAAGGACGCCCGGACTTTAGGTAGGACTCCTCGTTCGGTGGTATCGGACGTTGCGACATGATCGCTTCCTTTTGATACCTTTTGTCACAATTACACGTGATAATATACTCGCAGATTCAGTTTTTTATTCCTTCTACCCTGATCCCCATATCTCCGAGTTGATTCCCTGAAATAATCACTGAGTTGTCCTCATAGCAAAGCCGATTTTTTTCACCACTTTTCCCCTTGACACTTCATCCCTCGAAAAAGGCATTTGACAACTGACGTCACACAATTAATCACTTAACTTTTGCGTCAACACACTCGCCGTCGTATTTCTGAAGGAAAGACTTCCTGCCACTTGATCTCTGACCTACACTCTTATTCAATTAAAGCTTCCCGTGATGACAATCAAAGAATTGACAAGTTCACGTTCCGGCGCTGACCACTGTCTATTGACTTATTGTGATAGTTGATACTTGGAACTTAAGTGGCACGTCCCATTTTAGCGTCACAGGACACACGTTTCACATTTTTGTGCAGGTCTGCTGGTCCTTAAATTGTTAGGAAGCCGTGTTGCCTCATCGTTAACAGAATTAGCTTGATCGGTTTCTAATAAACTCAAAGGACGATTATACTATTTGATATACCCAAATACCGGAAAGCCTGTAAACAGGGATTTGGCACATTCTCATTAACTGATGAAACTAACTCTGCTTTGGAGCTCCTACAGGAACTGTTTGGTTTTGCTTAATATTTCTTCCAAGATGTGTCCGGGTGTCCTTTTCCACCGATGATCGAAAGGACACCCCCGCACAATCCTTGACTCCGCACTTCGTTGCTGTCCTTCCAAAAATTTAGTGCTCGGATTGCTGGTATAATTTCCTTAATGACCACGAATCTGGCAATCCTCAAGACTAGGCACGATTATCCCATTAATTGGTCAAGTTTTTATCGCGTTGATTACTTTCTATTCTGGTGATTAAATAGCGCTTAGTGCAGATGTATTGGTGTCTTCCAAAGTTACGAGGTGGAATGGGCCGCGGATGATGTTGGATGTGCACCGCCCGCGTGCGGGGGACTGGCCGGGTTACTACCAGCAGTTCTGGCCTTCTTCGTAGCTTCCTCTCGTGCTCACCGAGCGCGTTTCACGAACGTCGCCGCCGTTTTTCCCACTACCCCCCCCCCCGCCCCTCCTTTCCACCCCCTGCGAGTTTTCACTTCCATCGACTGCCCCACCAAACCACCCTCTTCATAATTTTCGCTCTCTCATTTCCTCTTTTGCGTAGTTCCTGGGGTTTCTTCGTTCAGCTGTACGAAGCCTGCGCAGTGAGAGCCATGGTGACCCACCCCGCGGATGGGTCGATACGAAACCACCACTGATCCAACCCTGATGTGTTCTCCCCCCCCCCCCCCCTCTCGCCCTATCTGTCTTTTTCTCGCAATTTAGCCGTAGCTTGCTACTCTCTCCGGCAACGTCAACACCAGAAAGGCGGGTGACGAGGATGAAAAACAAGGCTTGACGGTTTTCCTCTTCAAGAGGAAAAAATGAACGAACATCAAAGGACTACACACAGGAGTCTCGGAATGAGGAACCGGAAATCTTCGAGCTTCCTAAATGCTTAATCATCTTAAATCAGGATTATAGATGGATTGGAATATTTTAGACGTACTCGCTGCAGAATAAATACTGAGTTTGTTGGTTTTCTGTATCAAACATTTAGGCAGGTATTTCTGATCTGGAATCCAAAAAGCAGCAAAACATTTGACATTGTTTTTAATGAGTCATGATATATACTTAATCCTGTTTGCAGGGTTATCTTACTGGTTGGCAATGTCATGGGGCTAAAAGTTACAATTTCCTATCCAATCCCCTTCAGATTCTGAATTCCAAAATTCCGAAATATGATCTCCGCTTTTTCCCAAAAATTGGCTATCGAAATAAATCCATCAACTAGAATGTGGCAGCCATGTTTATTTAATTGGATTGTTCTCTTTCACAGGGGTGGGCAAATATATTGCATGTTTTCCCTTTTCCGTTTACACCTTGCTAATCGAGAATCAGAACGAGGGATAGAAAAAAACAAGCCGTATATAGAATGAGATTGCTTTCTTTTTTTGCCCCCTATGTCTTGTTTTGTTAATCGTCTTTGTGCTTTTTCTTCAGTCCTCCCCTACTTTTTTCTTTCACCCTTTTCATGTACCTTTTTTCCGTCATCACTGATTCGACTGTGTTCCGGTGTGTTTACTTTGCTAAATCTGACACCCCCGAGCTCTTCAGCTATTTTAGGGCACCTTTCCTCTTCGTTTCGTTTCGTTAAGCTCACTGAGGGAGGGGGGGGGGGCAAGTTTAAGAAACATGATTTGACAGTTTAAGAAACATGATATCGTTGCCGTAAGCGCTAAGAACAGGTTTTACGTAACCTGGGATTACTTAGAATCACTTTTCAAGAAAAAAAGTGTAATATTTTTATAAATCTTTCTCAGCAATTACAGACATTATTAAAGGACTCGTTCAGCTCACCCTTCCCTGGAAGTAGCACTCCTCATTTATTAATTGTATTTCAGTTACAGTTTCGATAACCTCATTGAAAGTCATGCAAAAGTAAAGGGCTGCTGATCCATAAACAAACTTAAGCTACAGAAAAAGGAAGAAAAAAGAGGAGTTTCATGAAAATAATCGGGGTGCTGCCAGAGAAGCGATTGCGTCTTTCTGAAAAGAAAACAAAATCGTTTCGCGAATTGAAAACAACAAAAATTTGAAAAATTCAACTATCAAAATACATTCTTTAATGGGAGAGCGGTTGGTCCGGTGAATAAGGACTTGGGCTCACACACCGCGGGTTCCGGGTTCGAATCCCGGCTAAAACACTAATAAAAATTTGAAAAACATTTCAGGTTTTTCTGCTGCAATCCTGGGTAGTTCGGATTCCACCTTCATAAATCCATGCCCAAAACACCTCTCTATAATGCATGAGCGGTCGGCGTGTACGGCTTTAGTGGTCTCCCGTGGACGATTCTCATCGTGCGGATGGTGGTCTTCTAGCCGTGCACTGGTTGGATCATTGCATCACAGCTGAGGAGGTGCCTGCCTGAGCACCTCTGGTGTCCGTGCTTGAGCGTGCTCGCATTGCCACCCGAAGAGATTAGTCAGGTAATAGCTGTATCGGCAAGGTTTTCTGAAGTTTCCCTTTGCCCTCGGCAAATTCGACACTGTGGAGGAATAAATCGGCTGCAGCCGAACATACGGGGGAATGGGAGGAACAGTGGAGGAATAGTCGGAAAGGGTGGCAAGACTAAAAGCGAAAGACCCTGGGCCGTGGAAATAACAATCGTAGGGGGCGATTGGTTACAAATTCCATTAAAAAAAAAATAAAAAAAAATCTCTAATAAATTGATTAGTGAGCGAGAATAATATTTTTTTAAGAATTTAAAGTAAAAGCTGAAAATGAATTTAACACAGTTCTATTGACACGATACATTTTGTTAAATAAAATTTATTTCAATTTGAATCAATTTAGTTCTCATAAGATATTTATTTAATAAAACTACTCTGTTTTGACTACTCGGAATTACAAAAATAAAACAATAAAGAATATAATACTATGGAAAACATTGTGCATCACCAATAAAGTATAAATTAGTTTTCCTTTATGGGCTTACATACACCTAAAAAAGTAAACAAAAATCAATTATTCAAATATATTCTTATTCGATAGTGGCATTCTTTACGTATAATAGAGTGGTCCTTAATTAGGGTGTTCTTGAATTTGGACTTACAAAAATATGTGCCGAAATTTTTTTCTCAATATCAACAATTACCCGTGCTCCAAGGTGACTTTTTCTCCATTTAAATAACACGTGTTTTTTGAGGTCTTTGCCCTTTTTTCTCTTTCCCTGCACACTCATTATTGTAAAAATATTTCCTGCTTACAGATATGTTGAATACGGATACAACAACGTAAACGAATGGTTAAAAGTCATTAACTAATCATCATTACATTTAATCCATACGTAAATAAAAATAATAAAATAATTTTTGCTAAAATCGCGCCTGGAGTAATTTATCATCTTATAATTCCTATTTAATCAATCCCTTCATTAAATTTATTCATTGGTGAATTCATTTCAAGATGGCTCGATGTATAGAAAGTTTTATTGCAAGAATACAATATTCTATATATAGTCATGCTCACTTGAAACGCAATGATTGATTTTTTGTAAAACTCACGTTCGAATTGACCGACTCGAAAACGGCAAAGTCGTTAATTGCAGCAAATTTGATCAACTTTTGAATAAGTCTAGTTTTGTTTCGATCGGATGCGAACTGACCGTTTGGCTGCCGGGTTGGTGAAAAAGTGCGAAACGCAACATCGTCAGATTGTCGAATACCTGATGTTTTGAAAAAGTAGACACGATCAGCGATATGTCATTGCAAAGGGTATCTTATGTCATGAAAAATCTGCCCTGTTATATTTTGTGTGACGATTCTAGGCCGAGTTATACCCGCTCAAAACAAAAACCGTTTTTCGATGATAGCTCAGGAGCTACTCCATCAATGTTGGCCGGATTTTGCGGGACATCATTTTTTTTTATAATCCCTTACAACCTGGTGAGCCTGCCTCTCCCAGGATATGCTTTTGAAGTAGAGATCTTGAACCTCCCGTAGAACCACGCCGAATTAAGCATTGCAACTTGTCACAAGGTGTAGCTGACATGTCATCGAAAAAAAAAACATAACCAATAGTCCCAGAGAGCCTAAGGGAAGGAATTAATTTCGCGTTTCAAAAAAGTGATACGATTTTACCCTTCTCAAAGCACAAGCTGAACGTTAAAATTCGAATTGTTTTTTCGAAACGCGAAATCAACCCATTCCCGCAGGCTCTCCAGGACTACCAGGAGTGCTTTTATCGCGTTTCGAAAAAAAAAAATCGAGTTTACCCATTTCGAAGCACGGGATGGATGCGAAAAATCGAACCTTTTTTTCGACACGCGGAATCAATCTCTTCCCCTAGGCTCTTTGGAACTATCGGGGATGCTTTTTTCCGCTGGAACGTTAGCTGTAAATTAGGATAAGTTGCAATACTGAATTCGGCTTGGTTCATTTTCAAAAATCGATCGGAACGTTTTAGTGCACTGCGGATGGTTCAAGATCTCTACCACAGGAGCATATACTGAAAGAGGCGAGCCCACCATATTGTACGGGATTATGAAAATTGATGACGCCCAAAATCCGGCCAAAATCGATCGGTTAGATTCTTAGCTATCATTGAAATAGTATTTTTTGCAGTGCCTGTCCCGAAAGTGCGATTTTCGATTGATGTATAGCGTGCAAAAAGTGGCTGATTTCTCAACGATCCCTCTATTTATAGCTTTAGAAACTCTATTTATAGCTCACTTTACCGCACTGATTTACGAAAAAACCTCTTTTCACACAGTCGATAGTTTTTTGTTCAACAATTTTGGACCCATATGAGAAACTTGAATATAGCGGAATTCATGCAACACGAAACGTCAACTCAAGTGTCATCCTTATGATACACAATGAAATTTCGCTCGGTTGTTATTGAATCTCAAATCGCATTTTCAAGACAGACATTGCAAAAAATAATGTATGCGACATGTACAAATAGAAACAAATTAAATCGCGCGTAAGTTGCTGCATTCGCCTCGACTTATGGTGTATTTCATACTAGTACTCGTGCGGTTACAGCATTCGCCTTTGGCTCGTGCTGCATATCACACACGTACTTGTGAAAAATGCACCATAAGCCTTCGGCTCATGTGGCAAGCTCACGCGTGATGGAATTCATTGCTTTCTGCACTTGTAGCATAAATTACTATTATGTAACAAGTGCGGAAAACGACGAATTACATCGTGCGTGAAGTTACCGTATGAGCCGAAGGTTTAAGATGCATATTCGCACAAGTACAAGTACTGTAAACACAAGAGTACGAGTTTCCGCACCAGTGCGGTAAAGTAAGACAAAAGACGAATGGTTGAGAAATAAGCTACTTTCCGCACGCCATACATCAATCGAAAATCAAACTTTCGAGGCAAGTATCACAAAAACGAATTTTGTTTTAGGGGGTATAACTTGACCTAGAATTGTCGCACAAAAAATAACAGAGGTGGATTTTGTATAGCATAGGATACCCTAGGATACCCATTACGTATAGGATGACGTATTGCTGATCGTGCCTATTTATTTGAAACATCAAGTTTTCGACAACCTAGCAATGTTGTGTTTTTACTTTTTCACCGACTCGGCTGCCAATCGTCAGTTCGCATCCGATTAAAATGGGGCTACGCTTATTCGAAAGCTGATGAAATTTGTTGTGAGAACTATTAAATTTGATCGAAGAATTAACAAAATAGAGTAATTATAAGACGATAAATTACTCAAAGCGCGATTATAGCAAAAATATTTTTTATCATGTTCATTTACGTATTGATTAAATGTAATGATATTTAATTAATGACTTTTGAATGGTCGTATGCGTTGTTATATCCGTATACAACATATTTATGAGCATGAAATATTTTAAGATTAATAAGTATGCAGAGAAAGAAAAAAAATGCAAACACCTCAAAAACACGTGTTATTTAAATAGTGAAAAAGCCACACCTTGGGGCACGAGTAATTGTTGACATTGAGAAAAATCCTTCGACGCACATTTTTATTTATTTATTTCGAATCGTTCTGAGGGATACGTGAGTCTAAATTCAAGAACACGCTAATTAAATACCAGCCTAATGTAAAACTAATAAAAATTTTCCAGGAATCGATAACATATTGCAAGTATGAGAAAAAAAATTATTTTTAATTTGAAATGTGTTTAGACCTTTAACGGACAACACCACTGTGACGGCTTCAAAAAATCGATTTTTTGAAAACCATTTTAAAAAATCTAAAATACTTTTAAGATTGAAATGCCGTTGGACCCAGGTCGAAAAAATAATTATTTTCGTAGATATTGAATATTTTGTGGAGCGGTGCAGCGGTCCGCGACGCTCGGGGTGCCAACTTTGAACGCGTTTTTCTCAAAACCACTTTTTTGAGTGCGGCACGCAGCAGAACTCGAGCAATTTGTATCCGATCGACTTCAAATTTTTACTGTATCAATAAAAGTAGATTATCTAGAGAAGTACATAAGATTTTTTCGATATCTCAATAATTATAAAAGTTATAGCCTATTTTCGACGAGAAATTTTGCTCAAAAATCATTCTTTAATTTCAAAGGCGTGCCTATTTTTTAAAAATCAATATTTTTCCAAATCCCTATGTACTTCTCTTCAAAATATCATATTATTAACGAAAACACTCGGTATTTTTTTTCAGATTGACGTTGAAGAGAGTTCTACTGCGTGCCGCGAACCACTGCGGAGATGACGCGAGAGCTTCCCCAGCGTCACCATGCGGCGTGAAAAATGTGAAAAAATGTTTTTTGATACATTAATAAATAAGGAACAAAACCCAAAAAAATTTTTTCGAATATCTCATTTTTTCCCACAAAAAAAATTCTTGAAAAATGTGAAAAAAATAGGGGGTCACAGTGGTGTTGTCCGTTAAATACCTCTTTCTTAAAATGATGTTTTTGAAAACGGTAATCATTCTATCTCGAAAACTAAACAACCGATTTGGATGAAATTTGCCATACACACTTTTTCTGTCTTTGTCTTTGTCATGGGATTTTTTTTACCATCGAAGTTTATTTTATAATTAAAAAAACGAATAAAATTTATAATTAAAAAAATGAAAAAAAGGCTAGTTTAAATCCTGGCTATGACAAAGACTAGTTTCTTTCGACAAATTTAAACAACAAAAAGGTTTGTTTTGTTTTTGAAATAAAGTGTATACAATCGAAATCGTGGTTAGCGCCAATGATGTTTTGCAAAAAACTGTTTCGCCAAAAACTACAACCACAGCTCATCTAATGTTTTTTCTTAATGAAATTTTCTAATTTCATTGACAACAATATATATCTTCAAATAAACAAATAGTTGTTTCAATAGATGAATTTTTTCGGTACAAAAAAATGATTGAAGTTGATTCTATTTTTGGCACCTCCTAGTGTATGTAACCCGTTAAATTAAAGTATACATTTCATTTAATGGCTTGTTTTGAATTATGTTTATTTGAATGATTGAATAAATATTTTTGAATTAAATTGAATTCATAATAAGATTTAAAATTCGACTATGTTGAAAAATAAAAATATGACAACTTATTGTTGTGTTGTATTTTAGAATATAACTATAAAAAGTGTTCCTTTTAATATTTGGGAGTTTATACAATTGAGAAAAAATATGAGACAATAGACCAGCATTGAAGAATATTTAGTAAAAATGTCAAATAAGATGCTCGATAGTTTTAAGTATCTCGTCCGATACTACGTAACCGAGTTGATACATTTCCTTGACAATTTTAGGTTTTTTACTCAAGGAATTGATCCACTTGTAATATTTTAATTCTTCTCGAGTGCCGCCATATTTTTTTGGCAAATTTGTTATACCGACGTGTTTATGAAGATTGGACATATCGTCACCATGAAAAAAAATACGACTTCGCATGTTCGTGTCTAAAAGAGGCCTGAACATAGCAAAAATCACGTCGAAAACCCAAGATTGATGGAGTATGTGAATGGCGTGAGTTTTCATGGGAAATGACGAGATCATTAATGCCATTACCATACTGGCGACCTGAAACAAAACAAAAAAATTAATTATATCCGATTTTAGGACTACCAAAAATATTTGAGAACCCACTTTTTCGATTATTTCCCAGGAAACAATTACTTGTATTACATGCTCTTACAATTCAATTTTTCAGAGTCATATAAGTACCATAAATTAAAATTGAAAAAAGATATATCATTGTTGAGGTGCGCCTGGACTATAACTGATAAATTATTATGATCAACACCACTAATATTACTAGTCAATATCAAATTTATGACTGGGGAGTAACTCGATGTGTCACATCCCATTTTTACTATGACTTTTTTTTTGTTCTTATTCAAGACGAGATGTGACGAGGCTTACGCTCCTTTGAGTTTAGAAATATTATCGATAATATTATATAGCTCTCTGTCGCGTTTTGTCTCTGTGTTGGGCCCCCGAGTTCTTGTTCCGAGCCGGATCGTGGAACCGTCGCCGCGAGTGAATGTGGGACGTCGTATTCCGCCGATGCGGCATCGCGCGATCCGCGGAATACGACGATCATCCCTGGGAACGAGACATTATTATTTTGCTTATTATACAAAAAACCCCACCGGGATGGCGGCTGCTCGAGCTCTCGTCATCCCTGTGGCGGGTAAGAAGTCAGTTCCGATTTAGCCACGGTTCATTCCTGGGATCGGAGAAAAACTCCGTGTTAAAGCAACCCTCGCGGTGGTGTAGTAAGACCCGGCTCATTACCAGGCGAACCCGCACAGAGATATGTCTCTAATTCGTTAATCAACTCGCGAATTACCCAGTTCAGCGCGTGGATTACCGTATCCGACGGGTTGCATTCGCGACGCGACAGAGTCGCAATCGTTCAATAATAATATTAATTATCCTTATTATGCCACGTCGTCTTGTCCTCTAGATCAATAGGTTGCCAGTTGCTCGATCCACCACAGATTTTAAATTCATTCAAAATTCGAAGCTGCGGCCGCTGAGGGCAGTACTGGTCCTCAATAACGTCATTACGTTGTTTTGTGCGATCCATGATAGTCGTAAAAATAATTTATGTTAGGAAATTAAAAGTTTTGAGTAATTTTAAAAGGGAAAAAGATGAGTTCATCATCGGAAGAATTCTCAAGGAGTCCTTCGAGGTACAGAGGGAATCCATTCGTAGACAAATGCGACGCCTGGAAGAGAAATATAGGCGATCGTGTCCCTGAAACGGGCGTTCAAGATCGCGTAGACGATCAAGAAAAGACGATTTACATGATTACGACAAAGAAAATGGAGAGCGTATCGCTGATAAATACAGACGAACATCACATGTTAGTCGTAAACGTTTATTTTTTGAGGAATCAAAGGAGATCTTCATCTTATAATTCTGATGAGGAGAGTGGTGAGCATTATCTGCGAGATAAGTCACACTCCAGTCGAAGAATTCAGTTAAGAATACGCGTGAACCACAAATTGCGTACAAAAGGGTAGACAAAGAGGACGGTGTGCATTCTCTGCGAGATCCGTCACGTCCTAGTCCCCATGCAGATGAGTTGGTAAAACAGATCGAGGGCCAGGAAAATACATCACCTCCAGAACTCGATGATTCGACATTAGGGCTGTTGGGAGAGGATCCGTCTAAATACGATCAATCCGGTTCTGATTTTTTTTATTTGGCAGTAGCGAAACGTTGGTCAAAAATATTACAAGACGGTTTGCCAAAGGATCAAAAGCGTGAACTCTAGATAAAGTACCCAATAATTGTCTTCTTACAAAAGCATCAAAACTAAACCCAGAAATAAAGTCAGCCTTATCACATCTGGCGATAAGGAAAGACAGTTATCAATATGACGCCTAGAATCAACTGGGAGCTGGGATTAACGCGATTGGCGCAGCCTTAACTGAAGTGTTAAAAGCAGAAAATAGTACCGATCAGGAGATTCACTCGGCAAAATTTATTGAACGATTGGCCGATGCAGGTAGGATTTTGTCAGATTCGCATTATGATATGTGCAAGACAAGGAAATCGTTCATTATTCCGGGATTAAATCCCATTGTGAAGAATATCGCTGATGAGAGTCCGATTGACATGTTGTCATTCGGGGAAAAGTTTTCTAAAAATGTTAAGGCCGCTAAAGTTATAGAAAAATCCACTAAGGATTTGATGAAAGAAGGTGAATATCGGGAAGAATTACCCTTCTGTTTTACGATGTGTGAAAGGTTATGTTATTTCTTTCGATAGGCATATGCATTAGTTGAAAATAGACAACAAAAATTAACAAAACGAGAAATGATTGCTTGTGAAAGGGAGATTTGTAAGCTGCTCACAAAAGGCGCAATCTTTAGATATAATCCTTGTGAAAGGCAATTCATTCCGCCGTAATTTCAAATCCCCAAGGCCAATGGCGACATGCGTTTTATTCTGAATTTAAAAGAACTTAATAAGTTTATTTCAGTACCTCATTTTAAAATGGAGGATAAGTAGACAGTTGTTCGATTAATGCGTAAAGATGCGTTCGTGGCAACGTTAGATCCCAAGGATTCGTATTTTTTGATTCTTGTGAAAAAAAAAATCTCAGAAAATTTCTTAGATTCACTTTCAAAAATAAGTTGTACGAATTTAATTGTATCCCACTTGGTTTATGCACAGCACCATTCGTGTTTACGAAATTGATGAAACCGATAGCCCAATATTTGCGATCGAAAGGATTTGTATCAGTCTTTTATCTGGATGATATCCTTTTATTTGGACAGTTAGCTCATGAGTGTCGTAAAAATGTACGGGAAACCTGGAAGTTGATTGAAAAAACAGGTCTAATATTAAATATGGATAAATGCAAACTTGAACCCGTGAAAGAAATCAAATTTCTCGGCTTTCTTTTTGATTCGGAAAAACTATCTCTAATATTGACGCGAGATAAGAGAAGACAGATATATCAGCTTGCTATGAAATTTCAAAACATTGGTCGTTGTAAAATCAGAAAATTTGCTGAATTTATTGGAGTCTTAGTAACTGCTAGTCCTGCCGTTAAATATGGGACTGTACACAAAAAATTTCGAAAGAAAAAAAAAATTGACGTTAAAAAGAGCAAATGAAAATTATAATAAAGATATGGAGATTTCGGTAAAATTAGTTCCAGACTTAAAATGATGGATAGATAATAAATGACGTGTGTTAATTCAATAAGAGAAGACCATTTTGAAACGACAATCTTCAGTGATGTATCGTTAACTGGTTGAGGAGTTACCTGTGAATAAAAACGGACACACGGGTTTTGGGATAATCAAAAGCGTAAGGAACATATCAACTCTCGAGCTAAAGGCGGTGTTTTACGGACTAAAATGCTTTGCCAAAGATAAATTCACGTGTAAAATATTACTTAGCATTGATAACACAACTGCGTTATCATACATAAACCGCATGGGTAGCGTTCAAATTCCAAAATTGTCAAATTTAGCAAGGGAAATTTGGCAGTGGTGCGAAGATATATGGATTTTCGCATCGTATATTAATTCTCGGGATAATAAAGACGCAGATGAAGAATGAAGAGCAAAGCAAAACGAAACCGAGTGGGAGTTAGCTGGTTGGGCATACGATGAAGTAAAATTTAGCTTCGGAAATTTTTATATAGACTTATGCGCATCAAAAGTAAATACGAAGTGTGAAAAGTTTGTTTCCTGGCATAGAGATCCGGAAGCTTGGGCGGTTGATGCATTCACTATATCGTGGAATAACCTATATTTTTACGCTTTTCCACCGTTTGCAGTAATTTTGAGAACAATCCGAAAAATAATTTTTGACTAGGCAATCGGAGTATTGGTGGTACCATCCTGGCCCATGCAATCGTGGTATCCTCTGTTTCAAAAATTACTTGTGGCAGAACCAATTTATTTTGCTCCAAAAGATGATTTGTTAATTAATAATTGCAAATATTATCCGTTACGAAACTCGCTTTCCCTGGTTGTCGGGAAGTTATCGAGCAAGCGTTTGACTTGAAAGAGTTCCTCATAATTCTATACCGGTAATGATGGCATCGTTATCGGAGGGAACTATTAATTAGTATCGAAAACCATTGAATCTATGGTGAAAATTTTGTCAAAAGAAGAAAATCAATCCATTTCAAGCTCCAGTTGGAAGTGTTCTGGAATTTCTAACAAGCTGTTTAAACCAAGTGAAAACTTATGGTACGTTAAATTCGTATCGATCAGCATTAGCACTGGTAGTTTTGGACGATATAGGGCACCAGCCCATAATTAAAAGATTTTTTCAAGGTGTAGCTCACTTACGTCCACAGTCATCGAAATATGACGAAATTTGGGATCCTGATCCAGTATTAGATTACCTAAAGACAGTTTGGCTAAATCATACGGTAGCACGGAAGCTCTAACTCAAAAGCTAGTCATGTTATTAGCACTAGTTACAGCACAAACAGTACAAACTATTTCAAAGATTAGAATAAGTTGCATAGAAAAACATACAGAAGGAACTAAAATAAAGATAATAGATCGGATAAAAACGTCGGATCCAGGAAGAAATCAACCTTTGTTATGTCTGCTAGTTAAAAAAAAAAAAACAGCCGAGATTGTGTGTAGCAACGGTCTAGGACCATTATATTGAACGCTCGAAAACAGTAAGGACTGAAAATGAAGACTTTTTATTATTGACTTACAAAAAACCTTATCGAGTGGCAACGACACAATCAATAAGTAGGTGGATTAAAAATGTGATGGCCGAAAGTGGTATTGATGTAAATACTTTTGGTTTACATAGTACGAGACATGTTGCTACTTCGGCGGCATATCGTCGAGGTGTAGACATTGAATCTATTAGGAAGGTTGAAGGCTGGACTGAGAAATCAAGTGTGTTTGCACGGTTTTATAATAGACCTATTATTGAAAATGCAAGGGTGGCTAGGTCTATTATCAATTAATTGGGTAAAATTTTATTATAAGACAAAAATTGCTAATATTCATGTCAGTGTTTGATTATTGTAAGTATTGAATTTTCTCAAATACAAATTGCATTAAACTTTGAACAACTACCTATTGATCAAGACGACGTGGCATAATTGTACGATCAAACGAGCTTACCTTAAGTGAAGTTCGATCGTGATTATGCTAGACGTCTTGCCCGAATAGATCAAACCCCCCCCCCCCCCTATTTATTCCCAGCCCTTTTGATATATTCAAAATGTAATTTGTCGACTTTCAAATGTAATGACGTTATTGAGGACCAGTGCTGCCTTCAGCGGCCGCAGCTGCGAATTTTGAATGAATTTAAAATCTGTGATGGATCGAGCAACTGGCATTACTACCTATTGATCTATTCGGACAAGACGTCTAGCATAATCACGATCGAACTTCACTTAAGGTAAGTTCGTTTGATCGTACTATTTTCCTTCATATAACAATATTTATTTTATATAATTTCGGTTTTATTCGTGCTCCGTAATAATTATGCCATTTTCGACGGTAGATACTGCGGTGTATAATTCGACAATAATGTTGTGTGCAGGAGTGACACGCGGGGAGAATTATCCCCGCGTTGAGCGCTGCGTGTGTGTGAGCGTATGGACGTTAAACGGATTATGTAACAGCGCCGTCACGGCAAACCAATTCATAATTCAACCAAATTATAAGTAGTATAAGTTTCTTTTAATATATAATATTCTGCTTTTTATTCACCCTAATCCATCTTGTTTCGACATATTTATTTTTCAATCTACCTGACCTTTCCTTTTCCATCAAATCTTGAGAGTGCAGGGGCCCGTACGGGACCGCAGGGGTAAAGTAAAATCATAGCATTTATTTTCTTAAATTATATTTGTACCGCGAGTACGGATTGGTGGCAGTGGATCTTTTAAAAAATTCTTTTGATAAAATCTTTCGATAAAATCAATTCAATTTGCTATTATTCACATTTGTTCGACCTAATTCCTAAGTCCCTTCTGGACGTAACAGAAGTTTTCGGTTTCGATAGAGCATTTCGATGCGCTTTTTTGCGCTGAACGCGAATACGATTGATAAAATTGCCTGTCATGTCAGATTTTTGCGAAAATTGAGGTGTATGATAAAAAAAAGTGGCTTAGGCTATTCTTAAAAACTTATGGCGCATAAGCCCGATGTGCTAGGAGCTTTTGATACGTCAGATAAAGTTCCAATCTTGTACTTTGAAGAGCGATTACTGTGAATTCCATCTCATGTGCCGGTGGAACACTGTCAATGCTTCTTCGTAGTGGTGCACGCGCCTGTATATGAACGAGCTATACGGGCTTGATCATAACACTAAATATCACAAAGCATATTTAAACATCAAGTTTTAAGAAGTAGATTGACATTTGGTTTCAAACATTGGCCTCAATTCGTATAAAAATCTGGCGTACGATGGACATTTTTAAAGATCAGATTCGTGTTCAGTGAGAAAAACTCTATCGAAAACCTAGTCACTTTGCAGTCGAAAAAAACTATAAAACCATTGCTCGGTGTAATTAATAAATCATAATAACTATAATTCATGATGAAGTTAATAATTATGTAATCGAAATATTAAACTTAACGTAAGCAAGTTCTTAATCAACATTAATAGGGTGAATTGTCCATTGAAAGAACACGTAAGGCACACGCCAGTGGTTTTGACATTGGAATAGCAAATAATTTATATATATATTTACAAAAAATACGTATTACTTGTTCAAAACTAATTAAACTTTATATGGAATTTTTTAAAGTCATTATGGTTAGATTAATATTTAAGAAAATTAACAATAGTAAACGTCATGTCTGAAATCCCAATGAACGAACACTTTATCCATTAAATGAATACTCCCTGTCCATTGAATGAAAACTCATAAAAATGCATTTATATCGAGACTTTAAATTATACTTTTCAGTTTTTCCTTTGCACATATTTACAATGTTACAGGGATATTACGTGAAAAAATATTACCATATGAGCGCATATTTTACACTTTTTTGGAAAACTTTAGACCGGGTTCAATAGATCGTCCGTATCATGAACATTCAAAACCGACTGTTAACTGCAATTGCTGAAAAACGACTTCGGTCAAATGTTTCTTTTTTTATGTAAAGTATAATGGGGACAGCGCCGTGCTATGGCACATAATGGTACATACATCAATGCAGTTTCCATAATAAAAACATATATCCAGCTGCGTTGCCATGCAATCGAGATTGTTCGATAAAAATAATTTTGTTCATCATTGACTGGTATTCCATCAATGGGCAATTCACCGTATTCAATATTGAAAAATTAGAAATAAATAATTTTTATAATATAACAGCAGAGCATTGATAATTACTATTGCTTCTTTTGAGTGTTTAAATACCTGGGGGGTTATTGTCCAAGCATGAGCCATGGTAATGCCCTCAAGATCAAAAATGACTACACCTCCGAGTATTTGTGCAATTGGTTCGAGAATTCCAAGCTCCAAAATAATGACAGTCGCCTTAAAAAGTTCTTCGATCCCATATTTTTTTGGATCCCAATTTCCAATTCTGTAAATCATCATGCGACGTCCACAACGAGTTCTGTATCCTGGAACTGTCATCGCGTCATCGTCACCAATATGTCTCATTTTTAAGGGATTTACACCTTGATGAATGTCCGGATGTTCCTCCTTGAAGTCGTAATACCTCACTACCTGTCAATATTTTCGAAATCATTTTCATTCCCATTTGACTCACTTGGTTTCGTTTAAATCAATTTGTATTTATTGATCAATTCGGGATTATGTGATCAATATTTTGAATAATGAATCAATTATTTACTCAAATGGAATGCATTTGTATTACATTACAAATAATTCGATTCTAATTGTTCATTAATTTTGTCGAAATTTCAATTAATTGAATCATCAATACTTATCATCATCATATCATGATTGATATTATCAATAAAATTAAAAAGATATTTTTGATTATGAAAATAATACATTAGAAAATAAACTACGTTTTACGATAAGACAATTGTATTCTGGCGTTATTTTTTTTTTGTTTATCAATGTGACGTAAATTCAAGGCACTGAAACTATGTCATAATCTTGCGAGTCATACAATTTGTTTGAGAGTTCAATTTGCCTTGGCACTATTACGCAATTCTAGACAGTCTCTCAATGGATATGGAGAAGGTCCTGTCTCACAAACTGGCTCGTGTAAATACTTTTCATCGTAATATCTCTCCTATTACATGAACAGATTCCCTCCCATTTACATTTCCATTCTACTTCATGATTCTTTTTCCTCTATTTTTCTCTATCACAATTATTATTTCTTCCCATCTTCCAGACCTGTTTGTTTGAATTTAACTTTGGAATAATATTATTGAATGTTTTTCGGTACATAAATATTACATAACATGAGAAGCAATGTATAGAATATTTTTATAACAAATGAGACGCGGTTACAATAAATTACAAGTATTATAATTTTGATTTAAATGATTCAGTTACTAAGTACATTTGATTAATAATCTCTCAGGAAATCAAACATTATTTTAATAACGTGCATTTCGTCATGATTTAAGGAGTTAGGCCACTCTAGAATTTTGGAAAAATCGAATTTTTTTTGGCTCAAAAGGTGTCTAAGGGTCTTAAGAATAAGATACCAAAATATTTTGGTCGGTTAAAATCTCTAAGTACCCTAATTTTTTATTCTGCCACAGCCCCTCTCGGTTCGCTCCGAGCGCCTTTTGTTGTCACTATGACGCACTGTAATTTAATAGCATTGAAGACGGTAAATCGGCAGGGGATAATGAAGGTATTTGCTACCTATTGTAAATTCTCCTAAATGACTTCTCGATTTGGTTAGTTTCACTATGAACATGAAACTAGCCTGGCCACTGGAAACCCGCTTCGGCCAAGGATCGAGGATGACTATAGATGTCAGTTGAGGCCGTATTGCGACAGTAGCGCCGAAGGCGATTGCCACGCCGCATCACGACGCTGTTACAAGGTGAAGATGGCAGAGACACCACAAAACATATGAAGCGTCTGTGTAGATTTAGTAGTCTCTGTGTAGTAATGTAGTAGCACAGCTGAGCTATTTAAAAAGACGCCATTCACACGACACTTGGCTTTCTTTTTGCTTACTCGCATCAGTTTTATTATAATAATTCCAATAATAATTGATTGATTTTCATGATGAGTGATAATATTTATCGTGATAATATTTATCGTGATAAAAAAGGATCAAAAATTGCCAGTGGATTCAGCAAGAGACCGAAAAGGTTACGAAAATGACCTATGAACCATCATGAATTGGAGTCGCCCGATGATTTGTATGTCAGCATATCGGTAAAGAAATTGAAGCTATCTGAAGATCTTTGGAAGAAGTGGACGAAGCTTTTGGCTATCGTCTAATAAACTTCATTGCAGTTTTTGCTGCCATTTCGAACGTTGTTGTTTGCAGAAAATGCCAATCTGAGGTGAAATTCACTGAAAGTGGCAGGCGAGGCTTATAATTTAAATTAGTTGTGGCCTGTGAAAATTATGAGAAAACCGAAATACCAAGTTGCCCATTTGTTTCCAAAGGTTAAGATGTTAACCGCAGAATAATTCTTGCCATGCGCGATTGCTTGGTATTGGTCTGCAGGGAATAACAAAATTTTGTGCACTTATGGAATTACCCCGGCAAATCTTTCATTCATTTTATGACAAAGTTGTTCAAAACATTGTCTATGCCACGAACGCTGTTTGTAAAAAGAGTATTTTGAATGCAGCGAAAGATGAAAAAGCATTTTCCGCTGAGAAAAGGGAAACAAATGGAATCATAGTATCAGGCGATGGCACATGGAGACAGCATGGATTTTCGGCTTTGTATGTCATGACCACTCTTATTGGCTGGTACATCGGCAAAGTAGTAGATTCTGTAGTGAAATTGAAATATTATAAAGCATGTGAACATTGGAAGAAAAAAGAAGACACAGAAAAGTATGCGGAATGGGCAGAAAATCATAAGAGCGAATGCCAAGCGAATCACGAGGGGTCGGCTAGAAAGATGGAAGTCGACGCAGTTGTTGAGATGTTCCAGCGCTCTGACACTTTATACCAGGTGAAATACGCAAACTATATTGGTGACGGCGATTCAAATACATTTAAAGGAATTACGGATGCAAAGCCTTACGAAAATTTCACAGTGCTGAAGAAAGAATGTATAGGTCACATGCAACAATGAATGGGTACTCGTCAACGTAATTTGACGAGTACCCAAAAAGACGAAAGGCCTTGGAGGAAGGGGCAAATTGACTGACAAGCTTATAGATGAATTATCTATATATTACGGATTAGCTATTCGTAGAAATAGTGGTGCAGTAGAAAAAATGATGAACGATATATGGGCTACACTGGATCATAAATTATCTACTGATGAAAAACCGCAGCATGACAAGTGCCCGATAGGATAAGATTCGTGGTGTTCATGGCAAAAAGTTAAAGCTATGAATGACTTGGACGGTTTTATATAACGGTTTTATAACTGGCTTATGTTTATGTGTAATGAAGTGTATGAAGCTATAAAGCCAGTGTATCAAGAACTTAGTAGTGACGATCTTCTAACTCGTTGCATCGGCGGCTTTTCGCAAAATAGCAACGAAAGTTTAAATTCGACTATATGAACATTGGCTTCAAAATTAAGATCGAGTGGCATAAATATAGTCGATTTTGCAACAAATATTGCTGTTTGTGTATATAACGATGGCCTTTCCTCAATTATGCACATAATCGATATTATGGGTATGAAAATTTACCCAAACAGTTATAAAATGTGCTTGAAGGCAGACGAACAGCGCATCAAGAGTGCCAGGGGTTACATCTAGTTAGAATTTTTGAAAAAATCGATTTTTAATTTTCGGCGGATTCTTATAGTATAACCTTTCAAAAATATTCTCTGAAAATTTCAAATCAATCTGTTCAAAATTGAGGGAGTTACGGCCGTTTTTACAGTTAGGCTCCGCGAGCCGCGCGACGTAGGTATAACGGAGCAGGTGCGCGCTGCGAACAGCGATGGTCTTTTGTGGTGGAAACCTTTGTGGTGGTGTGTGGTGGAAAAAGGAATGCATTGGCCATGCCCAAAAGCGAATGGGACGTAGATTACGCGAGTGTGTAAAAAAAAATAAAGGACTTGGCGGCAGAAACAAGCTAACCGGGAAAATCATTGATAAATTGACGGTATACTATGGTTTAGCTATTCGTCGTAACGCAGATTCGATGAAAAATATGAAATTTCCGTCACGTACGTGGATGATGATCCACGTACGTGACGGAAAAAGGTAAAAAGCGCGTGGACACGGCCGAGCGCCACGCTCAATCTAACACTCGCGAAGCAAGATTATCGCGAAGACAACATCAAATTGAAATTTTAGAGGCTGCTACATTTGCAGAAGGATTATTGTATGGGCTGGGCATCGATGATTCAATTTAGAGGTAATAAATTACACTTTACCTATGTATATACCCGACTTCAATCTTTAAACGCGTTTTTCTCGAAACGACTTTTTCAGAATCGGCGACCACGATATCTCAAAAACGAGTAGATCGATTTACCTGAAATTGTGCATACATTTTTTTTATATCAAAAGGCAGTCTTTAATCGAAGGATTTTTTTTTTCGATGCATACTTTTTTTTATATCAAGGAAAATGAAGTGATTTTTTCACCGAAATTTAGATTTTCACTTTCGATCGGTGACCATTTTTCAAAAATTAATATTTTATCAAATCCTTCGATTAAGGACTAGCTAATGCGATACAAAAACTAAATTTATTTAGTTTTTTGATTTCAGATGATTGGTTGAGAAGTTACAATGGTCGCCGCGGAAGGCCTTTTTTGAACAGCGGTCTGGGCGATACACTATATCGTTTACATCTATGAATTTTTTCCAATAAAAACATTATGAAACATACTCAAAGATATACCTTTTACTGTGAAAAAAAAGTTCGAAACCAGCAACCATTTTCCCAAAAAAAATCACAAAAACACGCCTTTTTTTTGGCCGCCAACTAGGTGTAATCCGTTAAGAGCGCACAGAAAGGAAATAGAGGACCAGAACATCAATATGGAAGGCCAATTGTATGGTGCAGACATAGCAAATTAGAAGTACATAAGAATTTGCTATGTTATTATTATACTGAAAACTTTAAACGCGTTTTTCTCGGAACTACGTTTTTTGAACTAGCCGGAAACAAAACTCGAACTTCATCAATCGATATGAAAATTTTACTATACATTCAAACCTAAATTCTCCACAGAAGTACGTGGGATTTTTGCGTTATATTGCATAGTTTTTTTTGTTATTAACAACTATCTCATAATTTTTACCTGAAATTTTTTCATTTTTGAAAAAGGCGCCATTTTGGCAAAATCAATATATCAAAAAAATTCTACATACTTCTATAGCTGTTCTTATATATAATCGAAAGAATTTTGATTTTTTGTTCCAGGTTAAAAATTGCATGAGATTCCGGCCGTGGACCCTCTCGAAAAAAGGTGTCACCGGAAAAATGCTGTGCAGCCACCATTTTTTTATTAATCAGTGCGAAAAAATTATTTTTTTTAGTTCATTAATAGTTCAATAAAGAACTATCCACAGAATTTCGATTCATTTCATAATTTCGCTAAAAAAAATCCTAAAGTATGCCGAATTTTTCTGGTTTTAGACTGGCCTAATCCCTTAAGAACAGTTAATCTCACCAATGTCGACTTACCAATCTATGGGCACGGTTCACGTTGAAGTTTCGTGCTCTCAAGAATCTCACAAGAAACGCGTCATCAACCCTATGAGGGGTGCACTCACCTCTTTCTATATAAAACAAATTAATAATTCATCGCAATTCAGTCATTATCCATGTACTTAAATAACCATTAAAATTCAAAGAAATGAATATTAATCATGTAATATAATACTTCAATTAAAATTAATAAACGACAATGAAATTCAGTAATTACATTATTTTTATTTTAGAAAATTTCTACGATATCATATTGAAAGTTTTCTGAATAATTACATAAAAAGTTATTAGATTAATAATTGTAATACTAATAATAATTAATGAATTGAACAAGCACATTATGTTGCTTGTTGTTTTTCCTATCACGTATATAAATAATTGTAAAAATGATTAATAATTACCATATATCATGTCTCTTAGTTCTTGAAGCGTTTGACACTTGACCTCGTCGGTTTCACCGAGTTCGCGCCGCGCATACTCTATCACCTCAGGCGTGGAGGGTTCATTAAGATCCAAGTCGAGCTCCTCGTCCTCGTCATCGCTCATTTCACCGTTTTTCTTGTTTTTCTTATCATCGTTTTTCTCTATATTTTCTGGACTTCCAGCCTCATCCCGATCATCAGCCTCCAAAAGAATACTCGACAAACGATCACCACGATCTTTTACTCTTGGTATTGGATTCTCAATTATATTCTCGTCGTCCCATTGTTTTTTCTTATTATCAATTAGCAAAGACTCCAGATTATTTGTCACGTCCTTCAGACTAAAACAACATTTTTTTCAAAACAAATGTCCAACCGGTTTGTCAATGTGGTGTGCCTTTTTCATATTAGGGGTGGATTTTTTTTTTAATTCAACTTCTTTCAGACTTATCGTTATGAAGTTATTTTTGACATTCATAGAATTATTTCCAATTTTTGAGGGGTTCTTTCTTATTATTTTTAATTGTTAGTCTAACGAACCAATTATTTACCTGTCTTCAATAGTTTTTTTGTCGACAATATTATCATCTCTATTCAAAGCGCCTTTGGTTTCGATTCGAGACATTTTTCAGACTTTCTTTGTTTTCCTGTCATCAATGAGTGCAATCAGATCAATTAAATAACGATTATCAATGAAAATTATATAGCCTATGTTATCAAATTAAAACGAATCCTACATCGAGTAAAATCTTTAAAAAAATACAATATACTCATGAAAAGCGTTTTTTTAGTGACAAAAATATAATATTGTTTTGTCAAATTTTTTGCTCGTCTACAGAAAAATTTGGTACACACTATCGATCTGCAGACGACAGCTCAAGCTATTGATTGCTCATCAAGAAAAATTCCTCAACTGTCCTGTTACGGCAGACTGCAATGTTTTGACTTTTTTCTAATTCTTTTTTCTTGTTTCATTATTATTATTTTTTTTCACTTTCGTTCGCGACGTTAATATATTCATAGACCGTGGTCGTTAATCACAGCAAGATTGAAAGGAATAATTATTTTACCGGTTCTAAGAAAACAAGAAAAAAATGGAAGAATTAAAATACTTGTCGATGTACGTCAAAATGAATATGTGTATATAAACCACATCGCTTATGGCAGATTGAGAGGCAGAGAAAAGACTAGTTTTTTTTACGTCTGTGCAGAGAAAATGAACTTTTTACCAAGAGAAAAAAATAACTCATAACAAAAAATTTAATACCTGCATTGACAAAATATTAAATATTTTTTCAAGAGTTGCTTTCTCACATCCATAAAACCAACTTTTTCAACCAGTCAGAACTGTTTGTCACCCACGGGAATCCTGGCTGATGTTTCTACCAAATTGACAGAATAATAATTTATGGATGAAATCAGTACCACGTTGCATAAATATTTCGCGAATGATGGAACGAGTCTCATCAGCCTCGATTACTAATGACGAAAATATTCGAAAATGTATGTATGCACGGTGAGGTAATGCAGTATCCAAACATTCCGAACAAAATCATTTGTTTTTTTACGCTATTTGGCAAACCCAGTTTTTCAATTATTTTTGTTCCGTACCTAAATATTTTTTGATATTAAATATATTTTTATTTCATAACACGATATCAACTTTTTTTTTAATTCAATATTATTCAATTAGATATAATGGAAATTTACATACTATAAATATCGTAAAAACATATTCGTAAAACGGTTATTAGAAATATCGTGGCTCCGAAATTAAATATTGTTAAATTTGTCAGAATTACAGCTATGCAGCTAGTGCCGATACTACTATCGTCTCTCCCTCTCTCTCTCTCTCTCTCTCTCTCTCTCACACACACACACACACACACACACGCGCACGCGCGCGCGCGCGCGTTCGTTGGGCATTGGAAAAGTGAGCGCTAATTGCATTCACACTTGAAGGCAATCTCGCCCGAGTGAACCAGAGACCACAGTTTCTCCCTCTTTCTCTCTTTCTCAGATATACATATATATATATTATTCACGGAAAGCTCATCGCGGAAATGTGATGGAAAAGCCATTCCCAGAGAAATTGCAAATCGAGGGTGAAGAGCGGAAAATAGGCGGAACAAAATGACAAAAAGCTGGCGTACATCGTCGTGAAAATGGAAATGGACCGAATTGTACCATAGCGATTGAGGAGAGGATTAACGACGCTCTAAAATACATGAACTAATCAAAAGCTCAAGTGTCTGCAAAATATTGTATTTATTTTAAACATCAAAACTATGAAAACGTTTTATTAATTTAAATAATATGATAGAATTCGAAAACGAACAACAAATTATTATCTATTTCCTCCGCTATTAATATTGATAATGTCATTAATGATGAATGATTAATGATAAATTTTTGAAAATTTATCTTGTGCTTATAATAAACAAAAAGAAAAATTCAAAAAGTGAAATTGTTAATTAGACCGTTTCAAAATGGAGTTGAATATAACTATAATATTATGCTGTATAAAATTCAACGAATTCAATTAATTCTATGATTTGGAAAACATAATATTGCCTTTTTCAAGAAATATACAACGAGTATGCAATGTGGAAAAATATTGCAAGCCTTGAATTTCAAAGAGTAACGGAAGAACGGAGCTAGGGAGGAAATTTAGGGAAACGAGGTCGATTTGATTATTTCGTCGAGCCCGGAGAATCCGATTGCGAGTGTTTGGGGACAGCGCAAGAGATGTACAACGGAAATTTATTCCCTATTTACTCTCAAGAGTTTAACTAGAAATTGTATAAAGACATGTTGAAGTTTGTATATAATTAACGTTATAAATATTATAAAAGATAAATTCTTTTCCTTTCAAATATCATATCATCTCGTTTACAAATCAAATTATATATTTAACAGCAATTATCTATCAAAATTTCAACTTGATAATAATAAAAATATCTACAGTGGGATTAAATGCTTTGAAATGTTTATTTATCATTAATTATGTTATTGCACCAAATTAATTATTTTAAGAAGGTTTTTGAGTGGTTCAAATGACGTTTGTTTAGTAGGACCATTTGATTGTAAAAATAAGAAAGAACAAATTGTTTTATTTAACGTGGGATTTGAAGGAAACGTGCGTTATAAGAAAAACCACGCAAAGTGGAGACACGGTGGTATAATACCGAACACACCACGGATCATTGCGAAACTTGGTCAGGGTCATCCTGTTGCATATCCGCGAGAATCTCCTCGTATAGTTGCTTTCACTGACGAGAAACAGAGTGAGAGAAACAGAAAAAGAGAGATACAATCTAGGGGAGGGAGTTGGATGACGAGTTCTGCGCTCACCCACAAGGCCCAGTAGAACTTAATGTTATTTCTAACGTGAAAACATATTATTCATCAACCATAACTAATGCGTTAGTACTTTTCAACCTAAAAATATCCGAATGGATCCAAAAATATTTTTTAATTTACAAAAAAGTATGTTTGAACATTTTTTAAAATTATAATCAGATAATATTTTTCAGCCATCGACTGTTTTTTTTTTATCACAATAAAATATCTTTATTCATTACATATCTTATCTAAATCAAATTGAACGTTTCTTCAACAACTCGAAGAATTTGTTTTAACATTCGACACGAATGAATGAACAAAATGATCAGTGGAAATTAACAAATCCTATTAATTTCTCCCACAGAAGTAGAGAAGAGTCCCAAGTAGAGAAGAAGAGTCCCAATTAAATGCTATTGAATTATGAAACGAAAAAATCAAATGAATTTACTGAACCAACACCTATTTCGGTAACATTTTTTTACCATAAAATTTATCACGGACTTTCGCCAGGGAAATCTACGAAATTTCATAAATATCAAGAAGAAAAAAATTGAATTTGTTCGATATGAAAAAAATATGAAAAAATCCCAAAAAAATACTTGTTCAATTTGTCGGTATGACCGATGCGTGACGCGTTTTAAGACCGGTGTAGCGATCGCGTTGTCGGCCGCACTGACGATCGTGGATATTTCAGAGAGCATAGTGAAAAATCCCCCCTTGTTCCCCCTTCCGCCCGTACCGACCCCACCCTCTCGTCATTTTCTAGCGAAACACTGATAGAACATGCGCTTAGTTAGTCCGAATACCCTTCCGTGTTTGTTAATAATCCTCGGCTGTGTTGCCCCTCTGAAAGTATTTGAGAAAGTTGTAGCTACTGAACACTGCAGATCTCCCCCTCCCCTCCTTTCCCCCGCTCCATAGACCCCCATAACCGCGACTATTCACCTTTCCAGCGAGCTGAGAGTGAGAGTGAATACAAAAGTTGACTTGGAACCTCTTAACCAATCGTACCCTATACATAAATTCACCTTTTTTCATTTGTAGTCGATAAAAGCCGATAAAAGGGGAATGAACTTTTTATATTCGAAAATTTGATGTTGGAATCATTTTTATTTAAATTCCTAATGCGTTTTGGGTATCGAGCAGCCATTGTGGGTCAGACATTTTTTTCATCAATCATTCAAAATCAGCATTTGCCCCAGTGACCTTAAAAGATATGAGTAACGTTTTTAATTAATGTCGATGTTTCTTATATTTCCGGCAGCCATCTTGGGCAAGAAAATTTTTAATTTTGGAATGTTGAGCCCTCAATTGAGTCACTGAATCCAAAAATGTACTGGTTTCATTATTGATTGCGATTTCGATTTTTTTTTCTATCTTTAGCAGCCGTTTTGAATTAGCACGTCCTATTTATGATGTCATAACTTGGATTTTTCGTATTTTTCTCGTCGTTTTCCTTTTAACTATCATTCGAGGATTTTGAAATCAGAGAGAATGTTGCGGTCGGTGCGATTCGTGCAACGTTTTTTTCTTTCTATTATATATTAACTCTTACCTAACAATCCACTGTATATTCGTTTCTATTTACGAGTTAATTTATTCACGGATAGAACTATTTTTCAGTGTGAAACAATTTACTTCCTTTATTTTAATCTTCCTTAAACATCTGAACAATAATGAAATCCAATTAACGTGCACATGAAGGAAAATTTTTCACCTTTTCATGGTTAATTAAAAGTAGTTATTTATTTAATAATAAATTAAAAAAAGTATTCTTTATTATTCGATCTACGACCGTACAATGATAAAGATCATTTTTATCATACTAATTAAATTAGGATACACGAAAAAAATATCCTTTTCCTGTACAGAGTTGACCATTGAATGGTCACTGAATTGAACTTTCCTGAATTTCATTTTCCTGTCCTATATTTTTAATACAAATACGCTCTATGTACAGAAAATCCACAGGGATTAAAGGAAAATAAAAAGTGCTATGTGACCTGTTCTGCGTAGCAAATCGTTCCCTGGAGTCGATGACTGTCACCATTCAGAACGAGCATATCGAGAGACTCCGTATAGAAAGTACGAGAAAAACATCAACCCGAAGAAAAACATTTTACTCATTATTTTTATTGTTTGCCTTTATTTTATTGGGCTCTTGTCCCCACGAAAAACGACACTGAATGCTGTTAAAATGAGTGGTGAAAAAAATGCGAGGAAAAAGTCGTAAAATGTCTGATGTGTCTAACCAATCGTTTATCCCATCAAACTAAATGTCGAGAGTTTAACTCAGCATCCTCTTATATTGAATATACAGGGTGGTCATCATTAGGGGAGACCGGGGCTAGTTGGCAAACTTTTTAGTCTATTGCTTGTAAAAAAGGAACTAAATAATATTTCAAAAAACAAATTGTTGTTCTGTATAGAAGCATTCTTCCACTATCTGAGATAATTATTTAAGATTTTTTATGAAATACTAAGTGGGTTATTTGATCAGTTTTTTTGAAAATCCGTTTTTATGTCAACTAACCACAGTGTCGGGATAAGTTGACTTAAGGTATGGGGCAAGTTGACTATAGTACGATTTTTACCTGATAATTACTACAATTAACAAATTAATTAAGGCAATTAATTTTACCTGATAATCACTACGAATGAATAAAAAAACGGATGGTTACCAATAATATTTATTTAATGATTCAAAAAATTAACACAAATGTTTACAAGAATTATATTAAAGGTTATTTTTGGTGATAATTGTGGAAAAAAGGAGTATTTAATTCTTTTCACTAGTTTCCTTGTCGTCGTAATCAGAATTACAATTTACACATGTGTCAACCAACCCCATGCCAATGTTGACCTATTTACCCCGTCCCGTTTTTTTAGAAACAATACAATACGCGAATTATAACAAAATGGCGAATTATAACAAAAAAATCCCCCACGGGAAAAAAACCTGGGCAAGTACATTTGTTGATTCCCGTTTCTATTTATTTCCACAAAAAATCTTACCCCCCTCCCAAGCCCAAAAAAAATTGAAGATAAAAAACCAGCAATGTTAATCGTGAAATATCCGGCTGAAAAACCAAAATGAATGTAATTTCCACTTTATTCACACAGAAAAACAAAAATTTGAACATCGAAAAAAATTAGTCAATTTAAGACGAGAAAAAAAGAAAATGAATTAGTGTATAAAAAGAATTAGTAGTCTATAAAAGAAATCTACAATAAAAAAAATTCAACATCTAATTAACGTTCAGCAGTAAAATTTATGATATCAATACTAGGATAGGACAAGTATTTCATTGGTGTCTGAAAAAAGATTAATATCAATGTACCAACAACGATGAGCATGCAGTAGGTATATTGCTTCTGGGATCTCCCAGGTAAAGTAGCTACAGGCAAAGTCAATACCTTTATGGGTGACGCCTTGCCCATACGTAGAAACATTTTAAATCATTTTGGCTATAGCACGGCCAATGTTGTCAAATAGTCTCCACTAATTGACCCAATAAAATATTATTCTCTGTGCCGTAGCTGAAACAACTAAAAATATTCATAAATCGGCCGAAAACTTAACACACATACGCAGGAATATTGAATTACTTTTTCATTAACATTCATTTTTAGAAATGTTTTGAATTATAACTATGTTTAAGTCCCGATGTTCAAGTATCGTCTGATTTAATATCGATGTCAAGCTAAGTCTTACATTTGATCCTGCGTATTGATAATGTAAAAGAAACTTTAATTTATGTCCATACATGGTAGCACAGGTTATTACTTTAGGCCACCAGTTATTGTTTGATTGGTAACAATTTGATAAGCGTTCACCACCGTACATTGAGCGTATACGCACAGAGTACTTGTCCGGCCCATAACTTTTTATTAAAATTGCTCATTCAAGTAAATATCAACGATTTCTCTCAAAAATCAACGTGCTTTTTTAGCATGTTGATTTTTTATCGGAAAAAAAATCCAGATTCTTTCTGGTATCTATGCTACCTGTTGGAATAAATTTTCACTCATATTTGATTGATGCATATTGTAAAAACTTATTTCATCCTGCAAGATGCTGAATTTGAAAAACTGGATGTAAAAATTTGATTTAGTTTAGAACGCAGCGATAAACCTGTTTTGCCAAACTAAATATAAATATCTCTTGATTGGCCAAAAAAATCCATATCTTTGTTTGAATCTGTGCTACGTATTGGAATGAATTTTAATTGATATTTGATTAATGCAATAGTACATATTAACTGAAAGTTTATACTTTCGATTCACTTATATCTGGCAACATCAGATATCTATCAGTGCCCTGAATGTGAGTACTTATTTCTTTCTGGAAGACAGCGATGAAGCATTTTTTTAAAGCTAAAATATAAGAATCCCTTGATTGACGCAAAGAAAATTCTGGTTTTTGCTTTTGTGCTACCGAATGACATGAATTCTTATTTCGATTTTATTCTATTTTTTTTTGTATTTTTTATAGATTTTCGATATAAAGAAAGTTCTAATTCCGAATCCTAATTAAAACTCGAAGTTTATTCCATTTACTGTAAGAGTGAGTCAAGTCTGTTTTTCCTATTTTTTTTTCTGTAAGAACTATTAATTATTCAGAAAATAAATTTTTACATTACAATAGTTTATTACAACAATAATTTCATCGTTTAAATCTTAATCGACTATTATTATAAAACTTGAATCTATTTCTCTGATTATCATTACAATAGTTGTATAAACTTGAACCTTTGCCACTGTATAAAGAATTTAGTCCTTAGGAAACTATAAAAATTCGATAGAAATTATTTAAGAAATAAAGAGTATTGTCATTACACTTGATTCACCAACATAAGTGTCTTGTAATCCTCATATGCAAGGAAAATAAAATTTTTTATGATGTTGAAGTCTGCATCGTTTGGATGCAACGAAAATCCTTATTTTTATAAAGCCCTGAGTTTATTCGCAGTACTACGATAATTCAACAATTTTTATTTCAAACCTAAACACTAAATCTGTGAAAAAATTGACACGATTTCAAACGTTAAAAAATAATTAATAAAAAAAAATTATTTTCATTTCCTTCCAACGATGCCAAATTCAATATCATAATTTCTTATGTTTTCGTAAGGAATAGCAAATGCACCATTGCTTTAACTTCAACAGTTTTTTTAGATCACATTCACGAAGTGGAGAAACTCAGCACAGTTCACAGCCTGCAGCACCTTCAGTATATTTAGAATTTTGATATATATATTTGTTGCTCTCAGCAATGTGAATTTCAATATAATGAGAAAAAACATGATCGGAAGGCCAGGACTGAAATCATATAGAAACATTTTTGGAATTCTTTTTTTCAACAAATCATATCACAATAAATATTGAATATTTACATTTTTTCCTGACCAAGAGAGAAAGCCTGACCAAGAGATACCAATAAACTATTGCTGATGTTTTGATCCTTCGACTTGTTGTGAAATATGATCAATGCTCACATAATCAGTGAAACCCCAGTTGAATATAAAATATGTAGTGAGATGCCAAAAAGAAAAAGCGAAGGCACTTAGCACGGCCTACAGAATATTGGGGGTTTCTTTTTTTTTGTATTTCAGCAATGTGAATTTCAATATCATAACAGTGACCGGGCAACTGAAAACTAAAATCATGATTCCACACCAAAAGTAATTTGTACAATTTTTATAATAAACATTTCAGTAACATTTATTGTTTTTATAAGTTTTTATTTATGGACATATCATACATTTTTCTCACACATGTTTTAACACATTCACTTTCACAAAAACAATTAATTTTCAGTATCACACTGAACTATGAAGAGAACTGTTTTTTTAAATTTATGATTCTCCATAACAAAAAGATAGCCACCATGAAAAACGAACTTTGTTCCCAATAGTATTACTCTTGGAAAGCAAATAAAAACATAACCTCACCAGCAGGTGAGGATATATTTTTCGCCGTGTAAATATTAACATGCATCATCATAGGTATTAATTTTTTTTAACAAACGAAAATATTTTTCTCGGTATTATTGCACATTATATTCACTGAATTACGATATAGCCCGCACGCACGACCCACACTTCGTAATTTCAAAACTATTTATTTATTTCCTTTTTCCGTTCGGTGGGGCCTCAGTGTATTGGAAGCGATCCACCTGGCCTCTGGATCCCCGTATCGGCCAATGGGCAATTTCAAAACTCCGTTCAAACTTTCCGTGCTATCGATACAGAGGAAATAAGTGGTCACAGTTGCGATCGATCAGAAACTTGTCCTTTCGGTCGCCGGAGACCGGCTTTGGTAGAAATGGGTTTTAATGGGCATCAAAAGGCCTTTGCGTATACCGACACGGAAAATTCTTGAATGTATATAGTAGAATTAAGCATAATCCTAAGCTTGTGCAACGTTTTTTCTCAGCAATTACGCAGCCAATCGTGCTGATTTAGGCTCAATCGAAAGAGCATCACTGAATTAGTCAAAAGTTCACTTTTCAAGCCGCCAAATGATTCCTACACTCTACAATTAGCGAAAACGTCATAAAATGTTTACCCCCACCATCGCGAATTGCTTTATTTCGAGATAATATACGGAGCTCTCCAACAAGCAACACAGAGCAACACTGTGTCGCACAAGTGCGTTCCAACTAGAGCACTATAATCCGGACACCATACGACACTGTGGGAGCTTTCCAACAAGCAACACAGAGCAACACTGTGTCGCACAAAATGCGTTCCAACTATAGCAATATAACCCGGGCACCATACGACACTGTGTTACTCTATGTTACACTATATCGGCTGGTGTTGCTTGTTGGAAAGCTCCCTGAGTTACTCTGTGTTACACTGTGTCGGCTGGTATTGCTTGTTGGAAAGCTCCCATAGACTCGGCTAGCGCTCGGGACAGCAGACGACAGTGCTGCAAATGTACACTTGTCCCGAAATTCTACCAAGTATCTCTTGATAATTGGAAAGAATTATTACGAAAAACTATAGTTCAATATATGTACTTTTATATAGTGGACAATTGTAACAATTGGAAAAATGTCCGAGGCAGGAAAAGATAGAAAAGATCAACAAAAAATTTTACTTTGGTACCTGGATTTTCGAAAATCTTGACGTGTCGCTCAGACGTATTGCAACACATGAATAAACGAGAGGTTACAATGAACATAATAAAAAACGCGCGTATGTTTACATTACGTAGTTTGGATGTTATTGTGAGTTAATCAGCTTATCCCGATAGCCAACTAGCCCCGGTCTCCCCTACCTTTCAAGTATATCTACTTTTTTTATTCATTTTAATTCTCGATATTGGTAGGAATGAAAGAATTAACGGTCAGCTATATGGGTTTTTATTTTTCTTTAAAAACATCCAATTTTTTACCTAGCTACAAAATTGGCTATTAATTTTTTATGCACATTTATAAGTGGTTAATAATTTTTAGACTTTGTATATAAATATAGTTTTTCATTCCAGGTAAAAATAGTTAATTGTAATGAATAACCATGTAGATGACGTGGATACAAACTTAAATTATATATACATATTTTTTTCGAGAATATCTAAATTCTGGTTTCTCGACATTGCAGCAAATTTTTTACCCTTTAAAGAAGCAGGTTAATTTTTTCCTTCACTTCTCTTCCGTTTTTCTTGAAATCTTTGCCTATTCACTTTCTGAGCTCAGTATCCTCGAGTATTTTTCCACGAGCATAGAAGTTTTTTTTGCTTTCTTTCTACCATCTGGGAGTGGAAGATTACCGGAGGTCCCGCGAGTCGGAGGTTTGAACTCCACTCGTCGTATCATGGTAAAAACTTTTTCTTCTTCGCTCCAGACATTCTTATGCGAATTTTATAATAATTCCCGAACACTGTATATACAGCCTTGGCCAAAAGTATTAGGCACCCTGTAATTGTTCTATCCGGACAAAAAGACAAACATTTTGATAAAAAAAAAACATCGTAAGCCTATTTAGCAAATAGAATTTTAAAGCGGACAGATTCAGTTCTATTTAGCTTTTTTGTTTAATATGAATGATTTTTTTTTGCACCCGGTACGTAATTTTGAAAATGACTGTCGACTTTCTCACTCTTCAAATCGGGTGCTGAGCTTCAAAAAATTGTTAAAATGACTGTTTAATCAGAAAACCTTGAAAAATATATTTTCTTCTTTAATTTAGTTTTTTGGGAAAAAATCGCCATTTGTTTTCGCAGAGTTATTCGGTTTTTTCCAGAAAAAGGCAGGTATTCGAAAATGCGGCGTAACTCGAAAACTACGAGGTTTGAAATAATTTGTGCAAAGAGTGAAAAGTTTTATTTTATCAATTTGGATTCACATACATTTTTTTAGACTTTTTTGAATTTTTTTTGTTGCTATTTCTGGTTGACAGTCGACGATTTGTCTCATTAATTTATTAGCGTAACTTGAAAACTGAAGGGTTTCGACCAAATTATTAAAAGCAGAAAATGGTATATTATTGAATTTTTAACACCTCCGATAGCCAAATGACGTTAGAAAAACACGCCAGAAATGCGTTAGCACTCCGGCGTATCGTTCACGCTGTAACGCCAATAACGTAGATTTATATTTCGCTATTTTCATCGTTCTTTTGGGTTAGCAACTAGCGTTACCGAATGACGCGCGATCGACGCAAAGATGACGTAAATTCAGTGCTATTATTCCAACGGCATTCTAGCGTTAGGTTGTGATAGCATCCTAGCGTTAGATTATCACAGCATTATGGCGTCAGGTGTTAACAGCATTATACGTTTAAACAGCATTGTAGCGTCATGTTTTAACAGCATTCTAGCGTTAGATTCAACAGAATCTAGCGTTCCGTTTCGATAGCACATGATACGATTGGAACATAACCGAACGATGGCGACACTGTACCACCACAGATCAGCATAAGTATCGACTAATCAAATATCTGTAAGATTATTCAATTTACTAGCTTTGAATTGTAACGTAAAATAATTCGATCAAGACAAGAAACTACCAATTTTCTGCATTAAAATGAAATAATCGACAATAATTTTATTTATTTACGTAGGAAATTTATTTTTCAGTCGAACTGATCCGATCTTCATAAAAATTTTCGTTGCCAATCAAGTTAACTATTTGAGTAATTTATTCGAAGAACAGTATATTCACCGATTTTCTCGGACAAAAATTCTTCGACATATCGAGAACATTGAAATGAATAACCTGCAATTCAAAAGGTATCAATATAGTACCTTTCAACTTGCTTAGGTAACACTGTATATTCTCAACAGTGTTAGCCCATGGCAGTTTCAAAAAAAGATAGAAATAGCGGAAAAACATATTCCCTCCGAGACGCTTGATGTTTCAGGAAAAAGGAATGATGTTAATTCTCTGATGAAAGGGATTCAACGTGCAACTTTTATTTGTTTCGAAAATTCAACCATGTCGGAGAAAAGTCTCCAGCATGATTTTCACCGTCTGAATGACCATCGGTTATCGGGTTACAGACGATCAAAGTGGGAATTACCTTTTTTACGTTTATTGCGTACGATAAGAAAATGGCAAAATACAGCATGAATGCTGTGAAAAAACCTGAGACAAGTACATTTACGTCCCCCAAATAGTCGTTCCAGTAAAACCCCTTCCGCCAAAAAACGAGTGACCAAAAAAATTCACTAAAACCCACGCTAAGTTGTTCATATAAAGATCCCTCCGCACAAAAATCCTCTCTAAAAACCAACTCATCATAATAAGTTATGAAAAATCGTCCTCAGAAAAAAATTATCAAACCCTCAAAAAAACCAAATCCCCCATAAAAATTTACTAAAACTAACACAAAGTCGTCGGAATAAAAATTCCCTTCTACAAAACCTGTATCCAAAAACCAACTCATCATACATCATTTTATGGAAAAACGCTTTCATTATCTTATCAAAAAAGTCAAATTGTACACATAATTTAAACCTCGTAGATATTGGGAGTTCACAAAAAGTTGATAAATAAATAGAGATCTTCTAAAGCATATATGGCCAAGTACGTGCGATTATATGATGTTTTATAAAATCTCCAAAATATTATGTTGAAATACCATTTTTTTAATACATGCTTTATCACAACGAATTATCCTATAATTTTTGGAACTATAAGAACTCTCAAATGTAATTAAAAGCTGCTACAGTAGTCAGACGTCGAGTTATAAAATAAAATTGCAATAGCCTCCGCCAGTTCGAGCAGTGCTACACTCTTATGTATATAATAATTTTGATATACCTACTGTTTTCTAATTTACGTTTCATAACATCAAGTTATTATTTTATAATGTAGCATTACAAGAGTCCTAAAAATTTAGACAAGAGTCACCGCAGCGGCTCGATGACGAGCGGATCGAAGTATTAAAAACATAAAGAATTGCATTAGCCTGAGCAAGTTTAAAGGCTGTCGCACCCTCATTTGTAGTATTTGTGGTATAGTTTGATTGGTAACAAATTGATAAAAGTTTACCATCGTACGTTGAGCGGATACGTATAGAGTACTTGTCCGGCTCGAAAATTTTTCGACTAGTTAAGCTAAAAATATGCTTTTCCGGTAACGGAAAATTTTTCAATCACTCTGATCATTTGAAAATCTCCTGGTGCAGATTTAAATTTGAATCTCCTGGTGCAGATTTGAATATCTTGCCCGCCTTGAAACGCAATCAATTGATGACCGCTATTACATGACAGGCTTATTCCAATTTTGTGCGTGTAAATGGTACCGGATTATTTGTTCCGGGTTTACAATACTGTTTATAAACGTACTTTAACACCGGTTTTCACTCCATTGGATGTTACAAAACCGGAATGAGCGTGCCATGTTACAGCGGTCGATAACGTGGGATATATTCCACATGACCATTCATTCATTGATAGCAATTAGTTAGAGAAAAGGCAGCTGATTTGGGATCGCTGGCGGTTCATAATACCGAAAAAAAGACCGAATAGGGTTCTGGTCTTTTTAAACGTTTAATTTGCTGAAAAAAGACTCAATTAAGTCATTTTTGTAATTTTTTCTAAGTTTTTTTTTTTTAATGAACCGACAAAATCTGTCAAGTTAACACCCCGATTTAACCGATTAATTTTGAAACGAACCCAATTGGATCTTTTTTTCGGCAAATTAGACGCCTAAAAAGATCGAGAATTTCGGTCGCTATGATCCGCCAGGGATACAAAATAATCCACATATTGTCATCCCAAATTAGCTGCATTTACTTTACTAATTAAGACCAATTGAGGCATCAGCTGAGCCACAATCATGGGAGAGAAATGGGGTTTTTTTATTATGTGTGTATGTGCCTGAAATGTAAATCGTTTGCGAGAGATTTGGACGCGAGATTTTTGTCAACCATTCGCGTGCCTTAGCGTTTTAAGATGATTTGTCATATATAAAAAATTGATGATAGATTGATTTTAACTAATGTAATAATTTGTATGAAACATTTTCGGGCCGGACAAGTACTCTGTGCGTATCCGCTCAACGTACGATGGTAAACTTTTATCAATTTGTTACCAATCAAACTATAATACAAATACTACAAATGAGGGTGCGGCAGCCTTTCAAATTGCGCACGCTCACGCAATTCTTTATGTTTTTCAATACTTGTCATCGAGCCGCTGCGGTGACTCGACTAAATTTTTAGGACTCTTGTAATGCTGTATTATAAAGTAATAACTTGATGTTATGAAACGTAAATTAGAAAACAGTAGGTATGTCAAAACTATTCTATAAATAAGAGTGCAGCACTGCTCGAACTGGCGCAGGCTATTGCAAATTTATTTTATAATGCGACGTCTGACTACTGCAGCAGCTATTAATTACATTTGAGAATTCTTATAGTTCCAAAAATTATAGGATAATTCGTTGTGATAAAGCATGTATTAAAAAAATGGTATTTCAACATAATATTTTGGAGATTTTATAAAACATCATATAATCGCACGTACTTGGCCATATATGCTTTAGAAGATCTCTATTTATTTATCAACTTTTTGTGAACTCCCTACATCTACGAGGTTTAAATTATATCACCTCTGTACAATTTGACTTTTTTGATAACACAGACACATAAAAAAAAGTTGGTTTTGCGGCGGATACGACTATACTTTTCCTACGTATTTTGAGCTGCTGAATCGATATTCGAAGTTAAAATTGAGATCCTATGTACCATTTTTTTGATAACCTCAAAACACGGTGTAAATAGGCCATTATTCTCGTTTAGCGCCATCTAGAGCGCTTTGGGAGGGTCCGTTGGCTTCATTATACTTAGATATTCACATGTTCACATCAGATCATAAGTATCAACATTGTAGGAACCAAAAAGCACGGATCCAGGACCTGCAGAACCCGTATATTTGGAGAAAACTACGAAAAAAAACGAATTTTTTAACGCCAACACGTTAAAAATACTTCTAAGACTTATATATCTGTAAATTTTTTCACCGACCTATTTCATACTTTCGAAAGCTGATATTACTCCACCGAAAACACTCCAAAATATCTGGGACCGCTTAAAAATGTCTATCGCCTTCTCCTAGTAGTAGTAGTAGTAGTAGTAGTAGTAAATTATGCGGGTGAGGCCTCTAGGGTCCCTGACAAGCACCTAGATCCAAAAGGTTCCTCTGTGCTATCCCGCTACTCGACTAGGTGCCCCTATTGTGCTATTAGCCCGGCTTTTTCGGCCGGTGTGCAAAATTGGGTTATCTTAAGGTGGGTTAGTTCTCTGAGTTCAATAAATATTTTCACCCAGAGTTTGTAACGGGAGATGGCGAGAACACAGCATCGGCACAAGATGTGTGGACTGCTCTCTTCCTCCTCCTCGCACAACCGACATTCCCTACGGTCCTCTAGGCCCAGGGTGTGTAGGTGAGATCTGAGAGCGATGTGACCCATGAGGAGTCCGATTCCCAACCTCAGTCTTGCCCTCCCCAGGCCCAGCAGTTCAGCAGTTCTCTGCGGTTTCGGACTGTTCATGCATAGCTTGGCTTGCCTGCACCCCCCCCCCCCCCCCCCCGTCCACTAGAGTAGGACGTGCTGACGTGGCAGCTCGTCTTGTATGATGTGTTTGCCAATGGCAAAGGGGACTCAGACCACTTGGCCTTTTGGTTCTATCTCAGTTCCCAGCTTGGCCAGTCCGTCGGTCGTTTCGTTACCGTGAAACCCCTGATGGCCCGGGATCCAGGTCAGGGTTATTTTGTTGTTCCTCCCTGCCGCCTCTAGCAATTGCATGCATTCCCATACAACGGCCATACACCTCCCGCGCCTCCGTGGGAGTCGTCCTCATCGCCCCGGCCCCTGCATTCAGGTAGTTACCCTGTAGGCTAGTTAGCCGTTTCTCATAGGCGACCCTGCCCATAGCAGGCCACCAGACTATCGCAGCGTACATGAGTCTAGGGAGTAGTATCGTCCTATAGAGCCAAATAGCAATCCTGGTTTCTAGTCCCCCGGTTTTGCTCATTGCTCTTCTGCAAACCCAAAAACTGATATAAAATTTGTTGCACTTTTCCGCTACATGGTGGTTCCAGTTAAGTTTAAAGTCGAGGTGGACTCCTTGATACTTGACTGTAGTTGAGTAGGCCACAGCGTCATCACCCATTACCAAAGAGTCGATGGCAGTCGGCTTATACTTCCTAGTGAAGATCATGGTCTGGGTCTTCCGGGGATTTACCTCCAGACCTCTGGCCTCGCTCCATTCTAGGGTGACCTGAAGTGCTCTTTCCATCAGCTCCTTCAGTACCGGCAGGAAGTTGCCTCTTACCAGAATGGCTATGTCGTCAGCATAGCCGTAGGTGTTGACCCCTATCCTGTTTAGTTTGACGAGTAGTTCATCCACGACTAGGCACCAGAGCAGCAGGAAGAGTACTCCCCCCTGCGGACAGCCCCTAGCCAGTGTCCCACTCAAGGTTATCCCGTTATGTCTGACAGTCAGTGATTTGCCTCCCAGCATGCTTTGTGTCCAGTCGACGAGTGCTTTAGGCGCACCGTGTCTGGACATTGCTTCTTTTATAACCTCGTATAAGGAGCTATCAAAAGCCCCTTCAATGTCGAGGAAGGCCCCCAGCGCGTATCCTTTTGCTGCCAGCTGACTCTTGACTTTGCCCACTAGGTGGTGTAAAGCAGAGTCTGTCGATCTGCGCTCCCTGTAGGCATACTGAGAGCCGCTCAGCGGGTACTCGCCGAGGGGTCCGCTTTTTAAGTACCTGTCACAACCTACACAAAGGAGGTCAGGCTGATAGGCCTAAAGTCCTTGGCCAGTACGTGGCTGTTCCGGCCCGGCTTGGGGATGAACACTACCGTAGTTCCTCTCCAGGCATTTGGAACATGCCTGTGTGCAATACTGGCCCTGAGGATTTTTGTCAGGGGGCTACAGGAGGCACCAGTCCCTCTTGTAGAAGGGCTGGCAATATCCCGTCTGGCCCTGACGATTTGAAGGGGTGGAAAGATCTGATGGCCCACACCCTTTGAGAAGATGATTCTCGCTGCCAGGGTCCATTCGCGGGGTGCTTGGTGGCCCCTCGCGCCTGTGCCCGGCCTCAATGCGTCCTCTTCGTTGGAGCGGAATCTCGGGAAGTGTGTCTCCATGAGATGATGGAGAAATTCCTCGGTGTTTTCTGTGTATGTTCCGTCTGGTCTTTTCAAACATCCCAGTAGGGGTTTGTTGTCCTGGCAAAGGATCCTGCTAAGTCTGGATGCCTCAAGAGCGCTCTCGACTGTTCCACAGAAGTTTTGCCAGCTTCTACGCTTTGCAGCTACTATTTCCCTGCTGTATCGGCATTGAAGGTCTCTAAATTCCCTCCAATGTTCCTGCAGGTGGGTTCTTTTTGTCTTGTTAAAGGCTTTTCTTACCGCTGTCCTGGACTCCGCCAACTCCCTACTCTACCAGGGCGTTTTGGTTTGTCCACGGACGAGGGTCTTTGGGCAGTTGGCCTCATAGGCGTCGATCACAACATTAGGCAGTTTGGCCGCCGCCTGTTCGAGGTCTTCTCTGTCCCTAAACTTAGTGGGAATGCTGGGAGTCCAAACCTTGAGTGCGTCCCGGTATCCCTCCCAGTCTCTGCGACGGCGGCGCCATTCGGCGGCCGGCATGTGTTGCAGATTCATGTGGATCTGCCGGTGGTCTGAACCTGAGGGCTCCTGAGAGACCCTCCAGTTGTTGACCTTTCCGAGCAGGCCAGCTGTGCAGAAGGTCAGGTCTATTACCTCCTGTCTCCTAGAGTCCATGAAGGTGAATTCACAGCCTCTGTTTAAAATAAGAAGCCTCTTGCCCATGACAAAATCGTGAAGGCTCTCCCCCCTTCGGTTGGTGTTGGTGCTACCCCAGCCAGTGTGGTGGGAGTTAGCGTCGCATCCAACGAGGAGTTCTAGCCCCCTAGTCGCCGCGTATTCAGTTAGGTCTCTTACTTCTCTAGGGGGAGGAGGGTCAGTGGAGTCATAGGGCATGTATGCTGACCCAATCAGAACTTTCACTGGCCCGCCTGTCCCTAGGTCAACTTTCATTAACATGACCGTGAGGTCTTCTGAACTCACCTGAGATACAAGCGTCGCCTCCAGCCCCTTGGAGATGATGCAAGTCCTCATCCTTCCTTCGGATGGGGCGTGGTAGATCCTCCCGCATCCTCCCAGACCTTTGATGGCCCCATTCAACAGCCAGGACTCCTGTATGAGTGCCAGTCCCATCTGCAGTCCTGCCATCGCCCTGACCAACATAGCCAAGGCGCCCCTGGCGTGGTGCCGGTTGATCTGAATGATGGGGAAACCGGGGAAAGGCATCCCTAGCTGGTCTCTCCCTCGTCTACCCCTGGAGTGGGCACTGGCCCAGGGAGGGGTTTATGGCCTCGGTCCCTGTCCTCATTCAGTACTTTGATAGAGGCGCGGCCCAGCCCACAGAATGGTCTGGTAGCCGCGCCCCCTCAACACTTCCAGCGACTTGTCCCCAACAAGGCAGGCGAAGTGGGCGCTCGAAGCGTCCCTGCTTCCACTGCCCTTGGCGTCAACCCAGTCGCTGGTGGTCAGTCCCTCATTTTGTCTTTCTAGGAGCTTAAGAGCCTCCTCGGTGGAGATGTCTGGCTCCTCTGCGTGGACTACCACCCGATGACGCTTAGGTAGTTCATCGAGTGGCAGCACCCGCAGAGGTTTGTCGTCCAACTTCAACACCAAGGAAAGGCTCCTAAACCAGTTCCCACTTTGTTCGTCAGTGCACGTGATGACGAAGGGCTCCGTCCCTCTCCCAAAAATCGGTGAAAGTGGGGGCTTTTGTACCCTGGGGTAAATCCAGGATACGCCCTCTGATCAGTTTCCTGATCATGTCCACCTCCCTCGGCCCCAGGCGATTTTCAGGAAGTCCATCAGTCACCATCGCGAGCTTGATAAGGCCCTTAGTCGCCCGGGCATACGTCCCTTGATCTGAGGTCTTGGGTTTCTTGCCCTGGTGCTTGTTGGAAAGGCTAGGCATATCGTGCTCGGGCCTAAGGCGTTTAACCGTCCCGGCCGTCGCATTTCCCCTTGAGTCCTTCTTGGTCCCTGACGGAGGGGGCTTGGTGGGGTCATCCTCCCTCTCCGCCTGGCGTTTTTTGTTATAGCGACGTCTGGCAGCGCCGCTATACCTGACCCGGGTTTTAGGTTGATCCTTGGGAGGATCAGTCTTCGGCTTCGTGGGTTCCTCCGGTCGTTCACTGCCAAGGGCAGCTGTTCCCTGGAGGAGCCTCTCCATCTCCTCTTCTTCATTGATTGGGGATTGTAAGTCGTCGCACATTTTTGTTCCCACGAGTACCACGGTGATACGGTATCACCCGGTCAGAGTCGTGAATGACCGGAGCTTGGCTTGTTACTCTCGGATGTCGCCTGGTATCCGGAGAGGCACCGTTAGAGACGCAACTCCCTTGCGCCATGCAGCCCTCGGCACGGTAGCTAACACATCTTGGCTTGGGTTATCTTAGTCAGCCGCGCCCAGCCCCGCCCCGGCCGAAACCCCGTAGAGGTGGCGTTCCGTCCCGGGCGACGCCGGACGCGGCCTTAAGCCCCGCCACCGCCACCACATCGTGGGGGCACTGCCGCGGACGCGACAAGGTGGAACCCCATCGGCAGGGTCGCCTTCTGCTATAACGCACCTTTTTTTCTTCAAACGACCTATTTAATGGATTTCTTTTGCGTTTTATGCCTTTCCTGGTTGTTTCCCTCTTCAACATCCAACAGAAATCTGCCATCATATTAATATCCCAACATCCCTGATATCGATGTTCCATTTCTTTGAGATCTTGATGGAAACGCTCTCTCTGTTCTTCACTGTAGACACCAAGGTTTTTAGGAAATGCATCCAGGTGAGAATGTAGGAAGTGCAATTTAAGATTCATCAAACAACCTTGTTTACCGTAGTTGATCACCATTTCCCTGACGATTTCTTCATAATTTGGGCTTTTGTTATTGCCTGAAAAGTCCTCAACGACTTCTTTGAAACTGCACCACGCGGCTCTCTCTGAGTCGTTCATTGTCGTGACAAATACTTCATCTCTCAACATCTTTCTGATTTGTGGCCCATCGAAAATCCCCTCTTTTAACTTAGCATCCGAAATGTTCGGGAATTGCTGTTGAAAATAAATGAAACAATCTCCCTCTTTCTTTTCACAAACTGCTTCATCAACCCAAGTTTAATATGCAAAGGGGGTAGCAAGATTCTGTTGGGTTCTACTAAAGGTTTTTGGATGATGTTGAGTGCTCCAGGATTCAGATTTGTTTTATTGGGCCATACTTTATCCGTGTAATAGTTTTTCCGATCCCTGCTATCCCACAGATATAAGAAGCAGGGATTTTTCGTAAAGCCAGACTGCTGACCCAATATCATAGACAGTATTTTTAAATCGCCACAGATCTGCTACTTATGTTCGACGTAATTGATCTTCTTTAGAACCTTCTGAATGTTTTCGTAACTTTCTTTTAGCACCACTGAATGGGCTAGCGGTATCGGGGCATAAAAGTTGCCTATGTGGAGCAAAACTCTTTTGAGACTCCGCTTCGATGAATCAAGGAACAGTCTCCATTCGTCTGCCTTATAAGATTGAGGCTTCAGTTCATTGATCAATCCTTCTACATCGTTGCAGTATACCAGTTCTTCCTCCTGAGAGTAATATTCTCGAAACTTCTTCTCTCTATCCCGATATACTACAACTTTAGTGCCCTTGGCTAACAGATTTTTTTTTCGAAAAAAAAAAATCTGTCGGCTAACAGATTTTTTTAAAAGAAATCCATTAAATAGGTCGTTTGAAGAAAAAAAGGTGCGTTATAGCAGAAGGCAATAGACATTTTTAAGCGGTCCTAGATATTTTGGAGTGTTGTCGGTGGAGTAATATCAGCTTTCGAAAGTATAAAATATGTCGGTGAAAAAATTTACAGATATATAAGTCTTATAAGTATTTTTAACGTATTGGCATTAAAAAATGCGTTTTTTTCGTAGTTTTCACCAAATATAAGGATTCTGCAGGTCCTGGATCCATGCTTTTTGGTTCCTACAATGTTGATACTTATGACCTGATGTCAATATGTGAATATCTAAGTATAATGAAGCCAACGGACCCTCTCAAAGCGCTCTAGTTGGCGCTAAACGAGAATCATGGCCTATTTACATCATGTTTTGAGGTTATCAAAAAAATGGTACACAGGATCTCAATTTTAACCTCGAATATCGATTCAACAGCTCAAAATACGTAGGAAAAGTATAGTCGTATCCGCCGCACAACCAACTTTTTTTTTGTGTGCCTGTGTTATTGATATGCAACCTCCCATTTTAATAATTCTTGATCAAAGAAACAACTTCTAGTGTGAGGGTAAAGGAAATTTCACACCGAAAATCTTTGATCCAAACGAAACCGAATGGGTCCCTCCCTCTCAATGTGAAATCGTAGAGGATTGTGGGATAATTGCTGTTAAAATCCGAGAGATTCTACTTCTTGGAGCTTTTATTCTCTTCTGGAGTTCGAGCCAGCTCCAAGCCAGGAATGAGCTTTCGATGCGTCTGAGCACAGTCTTTTACACTGTTCGAAACAAAGGAATAATGATAATAATACAGTCTAAAAATAACTCGAGCACCGGTTGCTCCGCAAAATAATCTCGAACCAAAGTCTGGTCTCTAAATTCTCTTATTGGTCCTTCTTGTTGCTGGAAAGTTGGACATGTTTTATAGCTGGTACATTGTTTCATATAGAAGCACTCAACCAATCGAGACAAAACCAATTGCAAAATATTCCTCACGTCGAATAACCTATTTAACATGTCCAATTTCTTATGCACCCTTATTGCAGGGGGATGAACCACCCCCTAATATTCATAATCTTTTTGTATAAAAAAAAATTATCATCCGATTGAAAAGCAAAAAAAATTAAGTTGACATATCTTTAGATTTTTCCCAGAAAAAAAAATTAAGGGGGAAAAACATTACTAAAATCTCAAATTTAATTTAAAGTACCGAAATATTTTTAAAAAAATTTTAATGGTTTTATTACCATTGTATGTCGACTTCAATGCTAAAAAAACATTTATTTCGCATATACATCAGCTGTTATCATAATTATATTAAGAATTGAATATTCTTACATTCTTTAATTTTATACTGAAGAATTGGTGTTCGCTCTTTTATGAAATGTTTTGAAATTTTATTACCGCATAATACAGAACACAATAAATGCATATTTCTAATATGTAATATAATTAAAATTATTAATATAATTAAATATAATAAAAACGCACATCCTGCGCAGTTAAAACAATAACGCATTTATATATCATAAGGCCTTTCAACAGTGTTCATGATAAATTTATATTTTAGACCATTTATGAAAACAACAAACTTAAATATCAAGAGCCGCCGCAGCGGTTCAATATCGCAGAATGTAAATAAAGCCGGCTCAAACTCTGCCACACTCGTATTTATATATAGTCATACGTGAACGTGAAAAAATCCGAAAAAAAAAATCTGACGCTATGAGTTCTTGGTGATATCAGATTAAGCCGCCCACTTGAGATAACAAAGCTAAACCTGACTTTATATTACTTTAGAAGTTTAGTTGCTGTTCGACTGTTGATCTATCATTTTCGTATCAGCTATCGCGAGTAACGTATCGTTATTAACATGTCTATCAATCCAATGAATGTAATAAGACTCTTGCTTCTCACATTCGGGGTAATGCATATTCCTGACAGTCCTATTAACAGTAATGAAATGGAATTAAAAGAAAGTTTCGAGAGAATTTTGAAAAACGCTATGACAGAATTCAATAATTTAGAAATCGTCAAAGATGCGACATTACATTTTCAAGAACCGTTTAGAGATGTCATAGTAGAAGCTGTGGAAGATAATGATGTCGAATGGGGTCTTGGAGAAGCTCCATTAAGCCTCGAAACATGTACCGGCGATGAAGAAGGTTTGAGCTACGACTACAAAGAGCGGTCGAGTACTGAAGAAGTGCAAAAACGAAACAAAATAGGAAAATAGAAACAGTCCTACACCGTTTTAAACAAGTTAAGTCAGTGCGTCAGTTAAGACGCTGGGCTCACCAGATAAATAAAGGCGGAACTTACAAGGAGAAATTGTCGCGCATTTCTGAATATACAATTAATAATTTCAAAAGCGCCATAGACGCAGGACTCATTGTGCACGATGTTGATCTTCGAAGATGAGCGTTACAGGCCCAAAAATTGATTGGACATGAAGACATGCGTTTCAGCGCTTCGCCAACATGGATAAAAAAGTTCAAAAAGTGCATCGAATAATAAGTAGAAAAGTTAATAAATTCGTAACAAGAAAGACCCTCGAATCAAAAAACACATTATAAAACGATGCTCATAAATTTGTCACTGAAATTCAAAGAAATTTGTTCAATTGAAAATTAAGGAATATGGGTTGAAAAATATTTATAATTCCAATCAAAGTGGTTTCCAATTAGAAATACATTCGGGGCGAACTTTAACAGAAGAAGGCACAAAACAAGTAGAATGCCTTGTACAATCTGTTTCAGCGACAACTCATAGTTACACCATTCAGCCAACATCAGGTATGTTGGTATGTGATATTTCGATTATAAAAAATGGATCTCCTATTTATTTAACACGTATTCATTTATAGAACATTTCAAAGTATGGCTTCGAGAAGTTTTTTCCCCAATCGTCGGTGAGAAAAGGGTCCTTTTAATAGACTCATGGAGTGGACATTGCCCCAGAGCTGTCATCGAAGTTACAACACATAATAAAGAAATTGTTACAATGATTATACTAAAAGGGACGACAGGGAACATCCAGCCACTTGATGTCTTTGGATTTAGAATTTGAAAAAATTATGTCATTCATTTTTCAGACAATGTCATGTTACTTGATTATGATATAAATTTAAATTTGAGAAATAATATAATCAAATTGCAGTCATTAGTACATAATCAGTTATCATCCCCAAGGTACGAACATTTATTTCGATATGCCTGGTTCAAAAGTGGGTACATTGAAGAACGACTTGAGCATTTTGAAAACCCCGTTGAATTCGCTTTTGGTATATCATCCCAAATACAAGGTGAAGTTGAAGGCTGCAAAAATGTAGCTGTAATAAGATGTTCATGGTGTTAAAAGTCACTTTATTTCAAACATTTTTTCGAAGAATTTGATTACTGTTCAAAATATAATCAAACAATTTAGGAATAATAATATAATTGAAATAAAAATATGAATTGAAATCTATTATTACTACTCGAAGATTCTGCCGCCTAATACTCGAGAGTTTAATACTCGAGAACCACTGTACCGATTTTAATGAACCTGCCACAATCCATTTGAAAAAAAAATTACTAACATGACATTTCCATTAAAAAAATCTACCTTTCGCCGGCTAAATGTGGTGCATGCGAAGCTCGCAGACACAAGGCTCGTGTAATTTCCGGGTAATTTTGTGTGGAAAAGACTATAAAAATATAATATAAAAGTTACGTGAAATGATAAAAAAAAAGTTAAAGTAAAAAAAAGATAAAGAAATGATATAAAAAGGCGCAAAACTGATGAATTTTTAGTGATTTTGAATGGTTGAAAAAATGTGAGGATCTTGCGGTTTCGTACACTTTTTTCTATGTTTTTATGTAGCTTGTTTTTATATACCTTGAACTTGGAGAAAATGCAGAGACTTGAATGGCTTCCAATTTTTCGTCGAGTGCCATAAGGTTTTGTAAAAAAAATAGAATTGCGCAATGTTTTTATCAAATAATCAGCAGAAGGCCGCCGTCAAAACGGGTATGCTCAGTTCTTAAAAATTGCCCTTAAGCTTCCTGCATGATCATCAGTTACGGAGTTACAGAAGATCGAAATGGGAGGTACATTTTTCTTGCTTTGGCTACGGAGAATGAGGTGACAGAAGTAGTCCTGAATAACTTCTAAAAAACGGTTCATAGCTGAAGATACGGTCTTCAAACCTTACACAACAGTTTCATTGAAAAAACATTTGCAAATTTCCAAAGTGGGTGTTAAAAAAATTTGTTATTATTTTTCACACTTGGTAGTTAAAAAAATGTCATTTAAGAATAAAGAAAGCTGAATGGGGATTCGAAAATTTAGAGATTCGGAATTGAAAGAAAATCTGAAGTTTGCGTAAATTTTAGCGATCCTTGGATTTTGTGGACCACTGTAATAGCTTTGGTTGTCATAAGCGTCTACTCGAAATATGTAAGACATATGACGCTCAGTGAGACCATAGATATAAACATTTCTCACGTAAAAAAAATTACTTGAAATGGTTGCACTATATTACTATTGTACTGCGATTGCGAAATAGCAGATTCTTTGCGCCCCATTTATGCCAAGAATAAATATTAAAATGCCGTCAAAATTATACCACCGTGACATTACTGTGAACGCTAGATACACGCATCGATCTAGTGCTATGACGGTACAATTTTATTCGAGCGAGTAAATTGAAGCTTCTTGCTTCGGCCACAGAGTGGCGCAGAACAAAGTCTGTTCCCGAGCGCACATCATCCACCTGGAGTGCATATACTCCAGCCGGCAGATGGCATATACGGCCGGAGCCGAAGCACATCGTGACCATCCGAAACGCGCGACGGTCTTATACACATTTTTTGAAACTGCCATGGGCTACAACACTGTTGAGAATATACACACGGAGAGAATTTTACACGAAAAATTACTATGTTCACATTGCGTCGTGGAACCATGTCGTCGCTTTTGAGCAAAATTTACTATGTTTTGAATAGAAAAATATAGCAAATTTTTTCACAATGGTCGACATCGTACCACGCCGCAATGCGAACATAGTAATTTTTCGTATAAAATTCTCTCCGTGCAGTGTTACCTGAGCAAGTTGAAAGGTACTATATTGATACCTTTTGAATTGCAGGTTACTGCGTTGGATATTCTCGATATGTCGAAGAATTTTTATCCGAGAAAATCGGTGAATATACTGTTCTAGTGATATTCGATTTTTTTAAAAGAATCGATTCTGGTATCAATCCTGTATAGTACTTGTAAAAATCGATTCCATTTAAGTATCAGTGGCTTAACGGGAGGAACCAGTTTAGGAGGCCGAAATTTTGGTGTTTTTCATGAATTTTTTTTAACAGGGAAGGAATAATCAGAATTTGATTAAACTTGGAAGATATTTTATTCATGTTTTGAAGTACACTTTGTAATTTTTTCCAGTAATTTCTGCTGGAAATAGTGGAGTTAGAAGTTGCTGTCCATGGACGACTTTTTTCAACTGGTGGGCATTCTAGCTCAAAAAGTTATTGACCAATCGTTCTGAAAATTTGTGTGAATATTCGTTATTCAATTACGGTCTATACGAACCTAACTCTGGGATGATACACTGAGAAAAAAGACACTAGTTCTCGCAACTATACACGTATAGTTGTCCGCTCTATGGTAAAATGTACCAAAAAATATTGTGAGGACAATTATGTTATAGTTAATTGGACTATATCTGTAGTGTTCATCCAAACATATAATCCCAATGGTGTGGATAACCATGTGTTATTTAAAAAGGACTAAAAATCATAGTAAAACCCCTTACAATGATCAAATAATCCAAGTAACATTATAAGTAAGTTACTATGGATATGAAAAATATGGTATACTGTAGCATATTCATTTTTGGATTGACCTGCACTGAATTTTACCATTTATATGGTAATTAATATCTTTTAATGGATAGGCATTATTAAAATATCTCATAATAGTAACAATTTATGTAATGTCGCGGAGACTTGTGTTTCTAACTATCAATGACTATTTGTTGTCGTTATATCAACCATACCGCAAGGGATATTTATGCCGTTCACCTGAGTAAAAGTACGACGCGACAATGTTTTTTCTGCAAAAACGAAGTATTAATTAAACACATCTTTCCAGAAAGTAAAACGCACTTTTGATGTGTGATAATTAAGAACACGAGCAAAGTAAATTTATTAAAAAATCCAAAAATGGTATCCTCAAAAAATATCAATGGTCCTTACAATAAATATTACCGATCACACTATTTTGTATCCGCAAAAATGAATGTTACTATTAACGTATGTGCACATCAGGTTTTCTTATTAAAATGTGATAAATCTGACTAAACATTTTCATCTTATAGTAGCAATATAATATGTTTATGGCACCAAGGAAATATCTAGTATGGTCTACTTTAAATTTTTGCCAAGCGTACCATGAGTATAGTCGAGAGTACTATTCCTGATCGTTAACGGTAATATTTATTTTAGGAAAAATATCACTATTATTTGGTAACAAATACGCAACATATGTTTGGCAAGATCATTGTTGCTGTTAATATACGCGCGTAATATAAACGACTTATAAAATACAGTAAATGCAACCATATTTTTTTGAGTTAGCGTTACCTTAAAAGTATTTCTATCCTCTCAGGGAAATATGCAAATATGGTACTGTGAACCATAAATTTTTCTCAGTGTACTTCTTGCTTCGAAAATTCTAATGTAGAAGTCTCCTTCGAAGAATAAGTACCGCTCCGAGTGGTGCGTACCCTAACGCGCTCAGGTAACAAAGTGAGCGTCCCTCAAAAGCACACGTAGACTGCTAAGATCATCATAAAATTTTAGTATGATACTTTTAAATATGTATACTTTCGAAAAATGCAATAAAAAAAAAATCGATTTTTTGAAAATTCTAATTAGGGTAGACCCCATAAATTCTAACCGTATGATGTGCTATCGAAACGGAAAGCTAGGTGCTGTTGAAACCTAACGCTAGAATGCTGTTAAAACATGACGCTACAATGCTGTTTAAATGTGATGCTATAATGCTGTTAAAACCTGACGCCATAATGCTGTTATAATCTAACGCTAGAATGTCATAACCTAACCCTAGAATGCCGTTGGAATAGTATCAGTGAATGACGTCATCTTTCCGTCAATCGTGCGTCATTCGGTAACGCTACTCGCTAACCCAAAAGAACGATGAAAATAACGAAATAGCAATCTACGTTATTTGCATTACAGCGTGCCGGAATATGACGTGAATCTAGCGTTAGACTAACGCTGGGCCCTTCTGAATGCCAGCTTTGGTTATCTGGGGCATTGCAATTTTTTTAGAATTCTTATTTGAATTTTTTTTCATGACTATTTCTGGTCTGGTTTTTTTTTATTTTGGTTTTCAATTCTCAAAAAAATCGAATATCTTCCAAATTCAAAAATAATATTAACGAAAATGAAATATAAACATTAACACGTATTCTATGATGATTTTTATCAAATGTAAATAATATTTTGTTGGACCACCTTTGGCCTTGTTTACAGTAGCAACTCTTTTGGACATAAAGTGCACTAACAAGAAACATTACTTTGGTGTCCCCCTCCAATTTTGTTGAAACTTCTGTATATGAAAGAGCATTAGAAACTAAGATACACGTATTTATTTTTATCGGCGGAAAAACAGTTCTAAGGGGTGAAACCACCCTTCAAAGTAAGGCATGTCAAGGAGTGATTTTGCAGTTTCACCCACAAGCACTCTACCGATTTCGATAAAACAAAAACCAAAATGCTTCTCATTTAAAACGATAAAAAGTCCACCATGAGTACGAAAAAAAATTAAAAAATTAAGGGGTGAACCACCCCGGCTGTTATCTATTTCTCAGCCCCCATTAAAAAGGGTGGATCCATTTGAATGAAATAGGTTCTATTTTTAGAACAATAAAGTTCACGTGGTTTTGTATTTTTTCAAAATAGCAACCTTAATCGGGTAAACTACCCTCACTTGAATTTCCTTCCCGCACTTGTTTTTTTTCTGTTTGGAATATCTCTGCTGATCTAGAGTCGTGGTAGCGACTCGAGATCGAGACAAATACATTTAATATACTATAAGGTCGAAGATGATGAGTCGCTACTAGAGTCTTTACAGTAAGCAGAGTGATTTCGAACAGTTTTTGAAAGTTGTTTCGGCGATATTTAAAGAATTACAGCATTTTGAAACATGTTGCGGGTTCACGTATTTTTTCTTTTTTTTTCTTTCGATTGTGACTATTTAGAACTCTGTAACAACTCTGTAGAACTCTGTAGAACTCTGTAGCCTAACGCATATTGGAAATATTAATACTTCATTCTTCCGAATCATCAAAAAAATGGTGCGTTTTTCATACACATTTTTTGACGTTTTGCGGTCGCTATCTAGTGACAATAGTTGTAACTAGAAATCTGGTGATATGTGAGACTGTGTTCGTCGATGTGACAGCCGATTGACTTTTCTTCATGTAATAACTGTGAACAGGTCTGAGTTCAAAAAGGTTATAAAGATCGCGGATGTGAAATTCTATATTAATGGTGACAGTTGTGAGGTTAAAAAAATAAGGTTCTAAAGATCGCGGATGTGAAAGCTGACGGATATTATTTTCAGTATTGATTTTGGTTAGTAATAGATAAAGAGTAATAGTGCGAGAACTAATAAGTATTTTTCATATCATGTAATAATCGTGACAGTTGTGAGTTGAAAAAGGTTATAAAGATCGCGGATGTGAAATTCTATATTAATAGTGACAGTTGTGAGGTTAAAAAAATAAGATTATAAAGATCGCGGATGTGAAAGCTGATGGATATTATTTTCAGCTTTGATTTTGGTTAGTAATAGATAATGAGTAATAGTGCAAGAACTAATAAGTATTTTTCATATTAAGGATATGGATTAGTCGCGTGAGTGCGAGAGAGATAGGTGCAAATTTCGAAGTGGACATTTTTTCACATCGTTCGTTCAATCATAATAAAGAATTTTCAGCCCATTTTTGCCTTTTTTCTCCGTGGGCTACAACTTTTTTATTTCGATCGGACGAATGTTGTGGAAAAATTTTACTTTCGAAAATCCGAAGCGGACGAAGTGGCTGATCCACCATTCAAATCCTAAATTTGTATGAAATTTTGAACTGTACCGAAATAAACGGAGTGATCTTTATAGTAAGTTATACAACCCCGATAACCAAATGACGCTAGAACAACGCCAGAAATGCGCTAGCATCGCCGTGTGTAACGCAAATAACGTAGATTTCTACTGCCGCATTTTCATCTTTATTTTGAGTTAGTGAATAACGTTACTGAATGACGTACTATTGACGCAAACGTGGCATTATTCAGTGGTGTGCGTCCAACGGTATCCTAGCGATAGGTTGTGGCATCATTCTAGCGTTAGATTTGAACTGTACTCTAGTGTTAGGTTGGAACGGGATTCTAGCGTCAAGTTTGAATAGCATTCTAACGTTAAGTATGAACAGCATTCTAGCATTACGTTCTAACAGCATTCTAGCGTTAGATTTTAATGAAATCTAACGTTCTGTTCTAACACCTTTATACGATTAGAACCTAACCTGATGGTGGCAACACTGTGCCTTCGCAGATTAGTAACGATTTAGTTATCGACCAATCAAATGTTTATCCGACATTAATATTGTTATTTTTTTCAAATTTAAAATACGAGGACCGCAGAATGACGATTATTTCACTTCAAGGTAGCAAAATAGTTTTTTTATATCAAAATTTTCTTAATTAAATTTCTTTTACAATTCAAAATGAGCTAAATGAGTAATCTCATTTTAAAAAAAATAGAGCTCGATCTTTCAAATAATTTTCTCCGAGATACATGAAAACGTCCAATTAGGTAACTGGCAAGCTTAAGGCATCTTCTCACTTTAAGCGCCTCAAAAATAGGCTGTTTTTGCGATTTTTTTTCGAGGATTTTTGCTTAAAATTATGGGATAAAACGGATCCTATGTAATAAACACATCTTTCAAGTACATGAAAAAATTTTTATTTTATTTTTTTAAACAATTATTATAATACATCAGTAGCATTGAAAAACCCGTGTAAAAATGTTATGGTCGTGGCTTGTTGATGGTATCTCCGAGACGGGTCGTCTGAAACAAAAAAATAAAACTGTTTTAGATTCAGTATGTCAGTGGCTATAGCGCATATCATCAGATTTTTGATATTCGCGAAAATAACAAAATGGCGCACGTTTTTCGAAAAAGTAAAAAAAAACCACGATTTTTTTGCAGTTTTTTGTAAAAAAAAAATTCTTAAAATCAAAATTTAAAAAATCTGATGATATGCGCTATAGCCATAACTATGAAGCATATGTCATTCAAATTTCATGACAATCGGCCGGATAGTTTCCGAAATTTCATCAACAAAGCACCGAAAAACCTTGTTTTGAGATAACTGCGTTTAAAGTTTTGGAGGGATCGCCGGGTACTCTCAGGTAGTCACCTAACGGTCGCCAAAAAATGTAGTTAGACTCGTCCGATCTTTATGAAATTTCGAGATGACATTTTTGAAGATATGTACTTTCAAAATTTAAAAAAAAAAAAAAATCGATTTTTTTAAATTTCCAAAGTGAGAAGACGCCTTAAAGGGAAGCGAACCTTTCACCTATACTGGGACAGTATGCAATACAGGTCAAAATTGTACATGATCGTCTTTTCAGACGGCTGCAATGTGTTTCGACTCCGGCAATATATGCTCGTCCGGGGGACTATGCGTACGCGGGCTGAGTCCCGACGCTCTGCGCCACGCTGTGGCCGGAGCGAGAAGCTTCAATGCCCGTACTCACTGAAATAAAATTGTACCGTCATGTTGTTACGTGGCGCTTGGTTGATGTGTATCTAGCATTCACAGTAACGTCACACTAATGCAATATTGACGGCACTTTGATATTCACTCATGCTGTAAATGAGGCTCAAAGTATCTACTCTCTTGCGACCCAATGGATGTAACGCACCTATCCCCAGTAATTTTTGTACGTGAAGAATATCGATATCTGCGTTCTTACTGAGCATGTCGTATCTTGCATGTCTCGGGTAAACAGCCACGACTGTCAAAGCACAAAATTCAAGGATCACTAAAATTTTCGTTTAAAGTAGGTCTTTTTTGAAATCGTAAATCGTCAAGTTTATAAATCCCCGTTGGGAATTTAATTTTTGTTTCATAACTTTATTAAAACTACGATGAGTGTCAAATAATAAGGATTTTTTTTTCATTAACCTTTAGAAGACGGGAAATTTTCAGTGCAAATCGATCTCTTTCAAATCGTACAATTCATATATAAATCGAATGTATAACTCAGAACGAGTCTCTGACCAAACAGGTGGCCCCTAAAGGGACCAGTCCCGTCCTCTAAAGGTTAACTTTGGAAGTGTGCATGGCACAAATTTTTTTTTCAATGATGTTCCATATTGTTGGAAGACCAATTCCTCATTTTCCGTATTCAAAGCGAAAGAAAACGTACTTTCTAGTTCGATGGTCTGTAACTCGGCAAACGACGAGCATGCAGGGAGCTCTAGGGCAGTTCTCAGAGCTAACCATTTCCTTATTAGTGGTCTCCACCTGCTTTAATAAAAAAGATTTGAACATTTTCAATCCGTCAAAGAAAAAAAAATTGCCTATTTGTAATCATCTATAAAACCTTATGGTAATGCGCAGAAACAAAATTCATTTTTCGACGTTTTTTTCAAGCTCAAAGTACAGATATAAAATGTACGAAACCGCAAAATTATAGGTCTTCAACGGTTAAATACGGCACCTCTGTTAAAATCATTGAAACTCACCTGTTTTGCGTCTTAAACCTTTTTCTCATTCTTGGAATTTTTTTATTTTGTATTTTGTTGAACAACAGAAACGATTCGAAAATTCAAAAAAAAAATCAATGATAGTGATAAAATCGGTTTTCTTTATTGATTGAAACTTGATAAAAAAATTGTGCAGACGCAGAACAGGTTATTTTTTTGTAATTTTAACAGAGGTATCATACATGACCATTATGGGCTTATAGTGAAAAACATCTAAAAGCCTGGAGGTTTTGCACTTTTTTTATCGATACTTTGAAGTCGAAAAAATACAAGTACTCAAATGCTTTCATATTTTTTCACGAAGTGCTACGAAATTATACAAAAAATTGAATCGAGGCTTTTAAAAAAAAAATTTCAACAGCTTTGACTCACATTTTTTAATTCGAATGAGTAGCTAAAGGCAGTTAAAAAGGATACGTTCAGCAGTCAAGAACTGTCTTTAAGGCGATCTATCACTTCTTCGCGTTATTCGTGAGTATGGGAGAAATAATAGCGAAAAATCAGATTCTCCCTGAGATGCTGGATATTTTGGGAAAAAGAAGTTACACCTTATTCTCTAGTGAAGAGAGAACAACGTGTTAATTTCATTTTTCTCGAAAATTTACTTGTGTCCGAAAAAAGTGTCCAGTACATATATCATCGACTGAACGATCGTCATATATACACAATAGACTGATGCCAAAAAAAATTTTAATTTTTTTTCTTGCGATTCACATGCTACTGTTAGACATTCATGAAACAAAATTTCTGTAAACATCTGAGCTCAATTATCTAATATCTATAGAGGTGCCTATATCGACTTTTATGTATTTTTTAATTATTTTAATTTTCAAATTGATTTCATTCCAAGTAAATATGATCACTGCATTAAATTACAATATAAATCTTGTTCGACTGCTGTTTTGCTACGAAGGAGGTTATCAATGATGAAAAAAAAAAATACAAAATAGAAAAATTGCCTAACTCAAAAATAAACCTGACACTTGAAAAATGTATACACGAGAATACTAAAAATAAAAAATGAGAAAGCTGATTGTAAAAAAACGGTGGTGAACTGGAAATAGTTTGAAATAAACAATTTTCTGAAATAGTTTAAAAAAATTTTTTTGAAAAACAGAAATACTCCCGACTGCAAAGATTGTAACGACCTTCACTAAGAAAAAATATTGTTGAATGAACAGGATGTCTCACTATGGGTTTGCAATAAAAATATGATGATTAGAATATTTAGATCATACTGCATATTTCTTCTGACCGAGAATACTGCGGTTGAATCAACGAAATATCTTTGAACAATAACATCAATGCTATTGAATCAACTTTTTTCTGCAAAAATAGTAGCGAATTCCGAAAAATGCGACATAATAATTGAACGAAAATGAAACAGATGCATACAAATACGGTTTGGGGAGATCGCGACCTTTAATCGAAAATTTTTCATTTTCAAGTAACTACTGAAAGGAGTTTTTAGGATTTTTTTTAGATTTTTATCTCAACCCGTTTAAAAGTAATGAATTTTTCAAAATTTCGCAAGAAATTTTTTGCAATGCTCATAACTTTTTCAACGTCAGAGATATGAAAATAAAATACAAGATGATTTTTTTCACCTTGAATGGTAGTTTCATAAAAAAAATACAAAAAAATTATCAAAAGTCAGTTTCATATGTTTCTTTCAGTTTTAATCCAAAAATATTTTTTTTTCAAAACTTGGACCCTTTTGATTTCTTTGAAAAAATTCACCATTTTTCTAGACATATTTTCACATGTCTCGAAAAATTTACAGCTCGTGATATCCATACCTTCTATTTTTTTCTCATTTTTTATCACGTATAAATCAGTAATAAAGAGTTGTCAAACCTGGATTATATTTTTTTATTGTTTTTTTTTTCCACTCATAATTCCATTCCTCAAGAAATTATGAATGAAAAAAATTAATAAATAAATATTGGAACTGATTTCCATGTTTTTTTCAATTTTCCACCAAACATTTTTTTTACAACTTAGGCCATTTTGATTTTTTCTAAAAAAATTCAACATTTTTCACGACACATTTTTACACGTCCCAAAAAATCCGCAGCGTGTGATATCCATAAATTCTATTTTTTCTCAATTCTCTGCCATGTGTAAACGAATGATTATCAATTATTAATTCTTATTCATGAATATCATACGCTGCGGATATTGTGGGACGTGTAAAAATGTGTCGTGAAAGATGGTGAATTTTTTTAGAAAAATCCAAATGGTCCAAGATGTGAAAGTGAATGTTTAGTTGAAAACTGAAAAACACATGGAAATCAGTTTCAATATTTATTTATTTATTTTTTTCATCCATAATTTCTTGAGGAATCGAATTATGCGTGGAAAAAAAACAATAAAAAAATATAATTCAGGATTGACAACTAATAATTATTAGTTTACACGTGGTAAAAAATGAGAAAAAAGTAAAAGGGATGGATATCGCAAGCTGTGAATTTTTCGGGACATGTAAAAATATGTCTACAAAAAAGGCGAATTTTTTCAAAAAAATCAAAAGGTCCAAGTTTTGAAAAAAAAAATTTTTGGATTAAAACTAAAAAAAAAACATATGAAATTGCCTTTTGATAATTTTTTTACGAAACTACAATTCAAGACGAAAAAAATTGCCTTCTATTTTATTTTGATATCTCTGTTGCTGAAAAAGTTATGAGCATTTAAAAAAATTTCGTGCGAAATATTGAAAAATTCATTATTTTTAAACGGGCTGAGATAAAAATCTAAAAAAATTCCTAAAAAGTCCGTTCAGTAATTACTTGAAAATGAAAAAATTTCGACAAAATCAAAAATGGTCGAGGTCACGGACTGGCCGGTTTGGCATGGAATGCCCCACATATATATGTCTATAAATTTATGTTTCATTAATATTTCAAGTATCTCATTCCAATCCATACATAACATCAAGAAAAACAATAAATTGTTACAAGTTGTACCTTATTCTGTAATGAATAGATAACAACGGGTAACTTTAATTTTTCTCGAAAAACTTAACTCTTTTTTTCTTTTAATTTTCTTTTAAAGAAAATTGTGCAGCAAAATTTTTACCAACTGAACGATTGGTAGAGCGTCTTAAAGAACGCTTCAGTGAATAATATCTACGGTCGCCGTTTAACAGCTAATAGATATTTCTATTTCTTTGCTGAAAAAACGAAGTTTCAAAGGATCCAGATTTGCAATGAGTTGGTGAGCTATTTCTTTTCCGGAAAGGGAGCGGTAGGACAGTATAAGTTAGGGATCTTCTGACGTAACATCACGCGGAGTAAATACTCTACACCCCATTTGTGTTATGAATAGTTATTACAATGCCATAAATATTGCATCACTATGACGTTACCGTGAACGCTAGATACGCATCAACCAAACGCCACGTAACAACATGATGGTACACTTTTATTTCAGTGAGTACGGGCATTGAAGCTTCTCACTCCGGCCATAGCGTGGCGCAGAGCGTCGAGACTCAACCCGCGAACGCATAATCTCCCGGACGAGCATATATTGCCAGAGTCGAAAGACACCGCGGCCGCCTGAAAAGACGGTCATGTACCAAATTTTAAAATACCGCGGGTTATATCCCGGGTTGCGAATACAGTTTCTTAAGCAAGTGAGAGGTACTACTTTTCGTACCTTTCGATTTGCAAGCTATTGAATGGGGATACTAAAATGTGTCTCGGACAAAATACATGTCCCAGAAATTTAAAAAATTCTCTATTTTTCTCCAAATGAGGTTAATTTAAATAGTTAACTTCGTATTGTAATGAAAAATTTAATTAAATGAGGAACATTTTACTAAATTACACATTTTCTACATTCAAATGATAAGTTAACTACCATACTATTTTAATATACAAAATTAGTATTTTCTTATCTTAGTTGAATTATTTTTCGTTACAATCCAAAGTTAGCTAATTGAATAATTTGGAAATATTTAATTAGTGAATACTTGTGTTTACCTGAGATGGCATAATGTGATAGCACCGTTCGGTTAGATTTCAATCGTATGATATGCTTTCAAAATGGAACGCTAGAATACTGTTGAAACATGACGCTAGAATGCTGCCATAATCTAACGTTAGAATACCCTCACAAGCTGACGCTAGACTGCAGTTAAAACCTAATACTAGGATGCTGTTATAACCTAACGCTAGAATGCGGTTACAACCTAACGCTAGAGTGCCGTTAAAACAACAGCACTGAATAACGTCACGTCTGCGTTAGTAGAACGTCAGTCAGTAACGTTATTTACTAACGCAAAAGAAATACCGAAATGCGGCAGTAGAAACCTACGTTTAATACGTCATATAATGCTGGAGTATGACCCGATTCTAGCGTTAGTCTAACGCTAGATCCTTTTGAACGTCAGCTTTGGTTATCGGAGAAGTGTCATTTCATTTGAATATACTTACTGGCTTTTTGCTTTTTATAATGGCCAATTAGTCCAAATTTTAATAAAGAGTCTAAAAAATGTACAGAATATCCCTACCTCTGTCAAGCGGTCTGTAACTATGTACGTAAAGGACACTGGAGAGCTAAAACAAGATAAAGAATGTTACCTTAGCCTGGCCGATGTGCCAACAAGGCACAAGCTGCGAGAGTTAACAACATCGAAAATTGGAACACTATGACCAGAATATCGGGTCAAGTAGTCCAAACTAATCCTGTTCATACTGAGCTCATCCTCGGAACTTTTGTGTGTCTTGATTATAACGCGCAGATTAAAAATGTCGAGCAACAGTTCAAGGTTTGAATTTTCACTTAAATAGCCAAAAATTCAAGAATTCAGTAAAATTGACAAACATTTTTACTTTTCAGTTCATGAATCCAACGATTTGCCAGAATTGAAAGATCAAACGAGCCCACCAAAGGCGGACGAAGTTTGATCAAAATTATATGAAGGATTCTCGTTCTCGATGACAGTAAGGAAGAATATTGTAGTCATGCTTGCCATGCCAACATCACAACATTTCAGCGTTTAATTTTTTGAAGTTAGCCCCATTTCTATCCATGGTACCTCCTGTTAGCCTCTCCCGTGTGGTGATCTTCATATTGGTTTGTGTGACGATATGAGAATTATTACACTATATCATAAAGATGATAGTAGGGATAAGATTCCTGGATTGATTCAAGGTGGGATATTATCATCTTCGAATGAGACTTCTTCATATAATTTTGTTCAAACTTCGCCCGCCCTCGGCGGGCTCGTTTGATCTTTCAATTATATTGCGAAGTCTCGTTCTCGATGATAGTAAGGAAGAATATTGTAGATTTTTAGAGTGTGTGATAATTCTCTTCTAAGATGTAAATAATTTTACTATCTTATTGTTTAAATCTTTATTGCTTAATGAACACACCTCTTTTTCTTTTTTTTTTACATTGAATTCAAAATTGCACGTGTAAATTCGTCATTGGGTGCCTGAATAGGTTTATTATAAAATTTAAAAAATGTTAAGGAGCCCTCCGTCCATCCAGCACTTCTCTTGATTATGGCAATATCCACTCCTCTACGATGAGCAGTGGATACTGGTGTATGTCTGGTACTATATGCCGAGAACTATTTTGTATTAATATCAGCTTTACCTATGAGGCTCTTCACCCAATGACCAATAGTTTGTGACGTCGCTGCTTTGTACGGTTTGACAGAAGAAAGGAGTAAATTTTTTATATTCTCATTTCTTAACTCTCTAGTACGATCTAAGTACTCTAAAACCACAGAAGCTACACATACTCCCGGTTTCTCTTTAAATTTTGAAAGTATTAATTCTGGTTGATACGCACCAGGTCGCGAAGTTTTAATTAAATCAGTAATCTTTATTCTTTACCATTTGTAGATCTTTCAATGTTATCGATGTTTATTAATGCTAAAGTTTGCAATCTCTGTGCAGTTGTTAAAGCTAATAGAGTGGCAACTTTTTCTCCTGCATCTTTCAATTTCAATTCTTTCAGTGGTGGTAATTTCTCGAGAAAGTTAAGCACAGAAGTAATATCCCAAGTCGTGGCGTATTCAGGTTTAGTGGGATTTTGTTTGCCCAGCGCCTTTGAAAATTCGCGGAATCAACCCATCTTCGTTGATATTGTAAACAGATATTAATGAAATTGCTGACCTTTATGTATTTAAGGAACTATAACTAGCACTATTTTTCAATTTTTCAGTCAGGAAACTGATTATACTAGAGGTTTTAGCATTGAAAATGTCTAACTTATGTTTATGAGAATAATCCCACCATGATTTTAGACTACTCTCATATTGTTTAAGAGCCGATTCTGCTATAGAATTGAGCATCACTCCTATTGAGCCTTCGGCAATGCCTCTCTTTGAAAATGCACTCCTGATAACTTCCCTGCCACCAATGAAAGTTGGGATGCCAGCGGATGGATTTTTTCTCTGAAAGGAGATTTCAACAAAGAGTTACTTGGTTTGAACGTAATTGTCTGTTCAGGTAGCAGCAACGTGAATAAGGGGTACCACGGTTGTGTGGGCCAGAATGGAACTACTAGTACGCCTGTTGCTTTATCGTTGATAATTTTTCTAAGACAGCGCAGAATTAGTGCGAAGGGAGGAAAGGCATAAAAGTTTTTCTTTTGCCAATTAGTTGTAAAGGCACCGACTAACTCCGCTTTGGGGTCTGGGAATTGCGAGTAAAATGTTTTACACTTTTTATTCACACGAGATGCAAATAAATCTACTAAAAATGGACCAAATTTTTTCTTAATTTGTTCAAATGCATATTGGGAAAGTTCCCATTCAGTATCATTATTAGTATTGCGTGAGGCTTCATCTGCATCAACATTTTTAGCCGATCGGATATATGATGCTTTTATCCATAATTTTCTCACTTCACACCATTTCCAATTTTTTCTAGCAAGCTCACTGAGATGGGGGAATTGTACTCCTCCAGCTTTGTTCATATATGCTATAGCAGTGGTATTATCAAGGCGTAGTAAAATTTCACAACTGTATAAGTCAGAAGCAAAGCATTTCACCGCGAAAAAAGCAGCCAGTAATTCCAGATAATTTATGTGATTTTTCTTTTCATTTTTGTTCCAAAATCCAGATGCTCTTATTCCATTGCAAAAACATCCCCAACCTGTTAAGGAAGAATTGGAGAAAATTTCTTTCGAAAATTTGTGAATTCCGATTGGATTTGAACTGATGAGAGCATGAATTTTCCACCATTCGAGCTCCTCGATCATCTTTTTGTTTATACGAATACTCCCTTCATAATTTTCTCCATTGATTTTTAAAGCTAAATATTTTTGTCTCTCCAGTCTCTTGCAATGTATGAATCTATAGCTCACAGCTGGACAAGCTGCTGTTAATGTACCCAAGTATTTGGCAAATTCCCTAATTTTATAATCTCTATTTATTTTGAATTGATTGGATAAATTTACTATTTGTTTTTTCTTTTTCTCTATGAGATTTAATGTGAAATTAACTGAATCGATAACAAAGCCCAAAAATTGACATTTTTGACTGGCTGTTAAACAACCTTTTTGAAAATTTATGATGAAACCTATTCGTTCTAATATTTATATTATTTCTCTCACATTTTTCTCACAACGAGTCTTCGAGTGGTTGATGACAAGAAAATCATCAAGGTAAAGCACTAGAAAAATTCCTTTGGTTCTCAATACATTGACAATCGGCTTCATAATCTTTGTAAAGATATATGGACTGGAACATAACCCGAATGGAAGGCATGAAAACTGGAAGAGTCTTCCTTTAAACTGAAAACGGAGGAATTTTTTATGATCTTCATAAATTGGAACAATGAAGTGTGCATCCTTCAAATCTATAGAACCCATAAAATCATTTTTGGATAATAATCCCAGAACGGTTCTCATGTCTTCCATTTTGAAGTGTTGAGTTTGGATGAACTTATTGGATTTTAATAAATTGAAAATGAATCGAAATGAGCCATCATATTTTGGAACAAGGAAATAAGATGATATAAATTTTCTATCACAGTGGGAACAATGCTCAATAACACTTTTTCTTAATAATTCCTTAATTTCGCTATTAATTTGCTTTGCTTCATTTTCTGAAAACTTCTTTTCTTTTATGATACAATCCTGGACAGGTGTCTTAACAAAAGGAATTCTGTAACCCTTTACAACAGCTAGGATCAACTTATTAGAAGTAATTTGTTTCCAAGCTTCTTTGAAAAAACGCAGTCTACCAGCTGGTTTTGCTACCTGCATTATCTCCTGGATGATGACAGGTACTTCGTCTGACTGTTCATTCCTTTCGACGTATTTTGTGTCGAATATTGAGTGAATCTCTTCTTGAATTTGAAGCGTTTCTTCAATTGGCCCGACTGTCTGTTGGCAGCAGGGCCCCTAAAGTTTCCCTGATCACGAGGTTTAAATGTTTCCTTTTTTGGCTTATCTTTAATCTCAGAACATGCTTTTTCAATTTCTTTAGCGTCTTTCACCTTATCTTTAAGGTTGTTACCATACAACCACTCGTCTGAAATTATCGCTTCCACAGTTGGCTTAATATTTTTATTAAGATGTGGTGTAACAAATGATTTACGAGCTGTAGATTGTTGATGAAAAACATCAGAAAGAAGCTGACCAGCATGACTCATATAATCTAAAAATGCATCCTCATCTAATCCATCTTCAAGAGGAGCAATGATCATTGAAACAGCACCATCTAATGCTGACAAAGCTGTTCCAATACAGTTTTGGGTTTCTACAAAATGCTGGTCTCTTTTTTGAGCAATATCGGATAATAGAGGAATTATCTCCAAATTAATTTTTGAAGCCTCTGTAAACATTTCACCTTTCCTGTTATATATTTCTAGGATTTCCTTCTTATTCTTTTCAGGAAGGCTCTCTTTCATCCATTTTCCCCAAGTATTTTTCAGCTCGGAATAAAATTTGACTTCCTTGAATTTTGATTCATTGAGATCAAATCCGAGAGCTTTCAAATTATTGTTTTCAATTGCTGGGACTAGCTCCACTTCAAGTTGTTCATCATTATTTGTCTCAATATCTTTCTCATTACAAACATCAGCAATGTTCCCATCATTTTCCTTGTTGTCTCGTAGACAATTAGAAAATATATGGATATAAAGAGACGAACTTTGTAAAAATTGTATGGATTTTTTCAAAATCGGGAGGATTTTGACTCCTTATACTTGTATGGAGTATAAAGAAAGTCTCTTTATATAAAAATCATATGGATTTCGTCAAAATCGTGTGGATTTTGACTCCTTATACTCGTATGGAGTATAAAGAAAATCTCTTTATATAAAAATCGTATGAATTTTTCCAAATCGTGTGGATTTTTACTCTTTATACTCGTGTGAAGTATAACGAATGTCTCTTGACCAAGACATACAATCCTTACCGTGTGTCTCAACCACATTGGTCTTGTCACTCAACTGTTCTGCAGAAAATTTTCCGGGTTGAGAAAGCGCTTCGTGATTATCGGATGATCCTGTCTCTTTTTGAGAAGATGTCTTTTGATGTGCAACTAACGATTGCACTACCTTTGTGAGGTTAGATACTTGATCAAGGAGAAAATCATATTTTTTCTCTTTTTTCTCACGTCGACTTCTTGAACTTGATCTTGATTTTGATCGTGATCTTACTCTCCTTCTTGGCATTATACGCTTAGTTATTCAATTTCTTATTGAAAAGAAAAAAGAAAATACGTAATAGAAACGTGTTAATGCTTCGGCACAATGACACAATATGAAGATCACCATACAGGAGAGGCTAACAGGAGGTGCCATGGATAGAAATGGGGCTAACTTCAAAATATAAACGTTGAAATGTTGTGATGTTGGCATGACAAGCATGACTACAATAGGCCTTTTCATCATAAGACGAGCGCAAGCGTAGGCGCCATGTTCAAATGGCGGTAGTTCAAAAGATTCGTACTGTTTTGATCAACAATGGCTGGGAAAGGGATATTATCTCCAAAAACTAATAAATTATTAGAAAAAACCATCGATGGTGCTTCACTTATTTACGATTCAGTTGAAGCTCATAATTGTGAACAATTGAGAAGGTGGCTAAAATGTCATGGAAGTCCGCAAAAAGGAAAAAAAAGTGAGCTGATTGAGAGGTTAGACATCGATATTTATTTACTATCTAAAAACTTATAAAAAAAATAAAAGTTTACATTTTTATTCTAATTAATAATGTCAATTCATTTACAGTATTTGAAAAAACATTTTAGTTAACGTGAGCATTACTCATGGAAATAATTAATAAAATAAGTCATTAATATTTTGAGGCTATACATGGCATTATTAATTTGACAATTTTAAATACTGAATTGAATATGTTGAGTCGTTTTGATTATAAATAAAAGTTTTAATATGAAATAATATATAAAAAATTTATGAAATTTATAGAGTCAAAAATGCAATTAGGAACAATGTACCAGTGGACCAAACAGTTGACAAAGGGAAATGGCAAAATATCTTAAATACACACAATCAAAGCCCAAATCTTTTGCAAAGTCCAATAATAAATTATCCTAACATTTGGCAACCATTTCCCTCCGACAAAGTGCCTAAGAACTTTAGCTATGGATCTATATATCACTATCTAGTGACATAATGCATACACGACAACAATAGTGATAGTGACATTGAAAATCGCAATAATAATGATCAAAGTCCAAAAGCTGATTACAGTACATCCAAACCATAGAAACGAGGCAAACAGTATGTGGATAGTGGCCATGTATTTGAAATTCTTGAAGGCGTAACATCTGATCAAATGTTTTGCTTAAAATACAAATTTCAAGCTTCTTATAAAGCTAAAGAAGTTCATCAAGTTTCAGTTATGATCAATCCGTCAACTACCCGAGTAATTCATGGTACTTGTGACTGCAAAGCATCGAGTATGGGCCGCTGTTCTCATGTAGCTGCTGTCCTATATGTTTCATTAAATTATTTGGATGATTGTGATGAAGATAATGTACCTTGTACAAGTAAACTATGTAGCTGGAATCAAGGTAGAAAGAGAAAATAACCTCACAAAGTAGATGAGCAGCAGTATAAAAATAAAAATGACATCAGTAAACGCAGGTCATATGATCCTGGACGAAGTTTGACAAGACCTGTAGACAAACATAAAATAAATAATTTACTATCTGACTTACAATTAATAAATGCTAGTCGAAAAGCTCCTTCTATGTGGCAATTGTTACTACAGCCGCAATATGAAGATTATATATTAGATAAACCAAGAAAAAGTCAGTTGAAAACATTAATTTATCGTCTAACGACAAATGTGTGCAATAATAGGACTGGGCCTGTTGATATAACTTTAGGAGCTCAAAGTAATGATGATAAATGGTGGCAATACCGTAAAATATTGATAACAGCTTCAAAAATTAAACAATTTAAGACTGATAAAACAAATGACCAAATTTTTGCTCTAGTCAATTCTCAGCTGTGGGTTCAACAAAATATAACGACTGAAGCAATGCAATATGGTCGAGCAAACGAAGAAATTGCACGTCAAAGATACGAAGACTTAACTTTAAAAAAATTTTCTTATGAAGTTAAGAGTAGTGGCTTGTGGGTGAATTCAAAGTATCCAGGATTAGGCGCATCGCCAGATGGCTTAATTTTGGATCCATTGAGGAATACATCCGGAGTGTGGGAAATCAAGTGCCCAAAAATTTTAGAAAATTATAACCCAACTGACTTACATTTCCTGACACCACAGCAGCGTACTTCATTTTGTTGTACTCCTATTAATAGAACATCCATGAAGTTAAAACGAAATCATCCATATTACTACCAAATACAAACTCAAATGGCAATAACTGAGAGATTGTGGTGTGATTTCGTCATTTGGACTTCAAAGGGGTTCCATGTAGAGAAGATTTATTATGATGGTAATTTCATTGAACCTATACTTAAGCACGTTAGTGCATTCCATCAAAATATTTTGGCTCCAGAGCATTTTGAGATGAGAATCCCACGGCGTTTGATACCTTTTGACTTGTCGAAGTGAATTATATTTCATGAAGAATTTCCAAACCTACTATTTGCAACATGTTTTTTTATTTTTATATTCCTCAATATATTACAAAGAGTATTCGTAACAAAAAAAAAATTTCATAAATCTATTTTAACAATAAAAAAAAAATACAAAATTTAATATATATATACACATATGTGATGCATTACGAAAAATAGATAAACATAATTAGTATATTGTAACATTACAAATGTTATGTGTTTTGAAATTCAAATATATATTACAATTATTTTGACTTTCAATTTATTTTATTTCCTACAGCACCGGTCTTCATTTGATTCGTCGAAAACTATTGGTGTTTGAAAGTTGACCAAGCATGCACAAACAAATATAATTTGTGACATGATAGTACGCATATTTAAAGGTAGAACCGTTGAAAGAAGTCTAAATTTTTTTATGCGCCCAATAACATGTTCAACATATATTCGTTGTTTTCCTATCTTCTTCGTCAAGATCTCCTCTTGAGCAGTTAAACGGTTTCTTCCGTTCAAAAACAGAGGAATATTCAAATGTGCTCGCTTAGCTTCAACTACATCATGAACCGTAAAACCTCGATCTGCTAATACCACATCCTCAGGTTGCAATAAGTCTGCTATTTTTGATCGTTTAAATATTTCAGGATCGGATATTGAACCCTCAAATGCATCAGATACAAAACTAACACACCCATTTGGAGTACATCCTATCAAAACTTTAAAAGTGGTATGGGCTTTATAACTTGAATATAAATTACCTTGGTGTTCAAAATTTGACGGTGATTGACAAAAAAATTCAGCACAGTCTACAATTACTCTTATGTTTTTTATAGAGCAAAATATTTTTGGTAATGTTTCAGCTATTGTTTTCCTACATGGAAACATAAATGGCTTCAATTGAGTAGTAAATTCATTATACAAAAAATAAATCCAAGTTGTACATATTTTTGAAACAAACCCCGTAGAAATATCGAACTTGTAGGCTAAATCTTCTATTAAATATCCCATTCGTAATCTTAATAATACCAAAATCAACTGCTGCAATGATGTTAATTTGTATTTACTATTATTTTCGGTACTTTCATGCTTTGACTCTCGACTACCTCAATAATCTAAGTTTTCGCAAGCTGGGCTCAAGAATCTATGTAAAGCTTGAATTTGCTCAAAATGCAAACTCGTATAAAATATGCATTTTTTTTCATCACTCCGAATAGAATTAATGAATTTTTCCATGGCTGAATTCTTTTGCAACTTAACCTGAATAATTTTATTACGCATCTTTATCGAATCGGTCTGAATTTCTATTGTTCTTGCATTCCTAGCTTCTTCACAATTTGTATCTCCGTCGATTATACTGATTTCAGACGTTTGATCTGGTAATATTTGTTCAACAAAAAAAACATTATCATCAAGTACGTTGTGAACCTCTTCATGAGCTGTTGATGTCTATAACAAATAGAAAAAATTTTCATTAAAATGAATACATTTTTATCATTTTATTTAATTCACACTATACCTGCGTATCTGTTAAAATATTATCCACTTTCGTATATTCAGATCCATTTGCTTTTTCCATATCTACTCTTTTATACTTTTCAAATAAGCTGGTTCTTACTTTGATCACCTAAAAACAGGTTTGAGGTTATAACTCCGAAAATTATATTTGTGTTTAAATTATTTTATACCTTACCTTATTGATTGATTTATCAATATGTTGGAATTCTTGGTAGCTTAAAGGATCAGGATTTTGTTCAGTTGGGCCACTTTCTCCGAGAAAATGTAGTGAGCAAATATAAGTATCCTTGGTAACATCATCAATAGATCTAAAACCTCGGTCACTTCTGCCACATTTTTTGACCCATAATTCACACTTCGCACATTTTGCACACGCTTTAATATGTGATTTGCTTGATGATTTAATTATTTTTTTGCGATATTCCAGACAAGGCTTTGGAAAATTTATGAAATAATATGTATTGGCTTTGAATGATTTGTACCGTGTATCACTTTTACATACTCCATAACAACACCATTTTGTTATTCCTTTTCGTACAGACGACATTATTGCAATGGCTTGGAAATTTTTTTTTTTTAATTAAGAGGCTTCTTACTTTATTTATTTTTCACTTTTTTTACAATTAATCAACCTAAATTAATATTCTTTTATTTTCATTTTTATACGCGGGCACTTTAGCATGGTTGTTTACAAAAAACAGTACGAAAAAGATGGCTGATGCTAACGCATGCGCACAAAAAAATTTTGTGATGAAAAGGCCTATATTCGTCCTTACTATCATCGAGAATGAGACGTCGCAATATAATCCTGTAGGCAGCAATCGAAAAAAATTGTTCTTGACGTCGACAATTCCGTTTTCGTTGATTTTCAAAAGGTTCAAATTCAGGAATCACAGTCTGAGCTTCCCAGAGGTTGTATACCACGTTCCTTGGAAATCTAGAGTCGCGGTAGCGACTCGAGACAAGTACATTTACGTATACTATAAGATGGGGAAGACGAGTCGCTACTAGAGTCTTTACAGCAAACAAAGCGGTTTCGAAAGGTTTTCGAAAATTGTTTCGGCGATATTTAATTAATTACAACGTTTTAAAAGATGTTGCTAGTTCACGTATTTTTTATTTTTTTTTCTTTCGATCGTGACTAATTAGAAATCTGTAGCCTAACACATATTGGAAATATTAATATTTCATCCTTCCAAATCATCAAAAAAGGCGGCATTTTTCGCACACATTTTTTGACGTTTAGCGGTTGCTGTCTAGTGACACTAGTTATAACTAGAAATTTTCTGGTAATATGCGAGACCGTGTTCGTTGATGTGACAGCCGATAACTTTTCTTTAGGATGTATAAGTAAGAGTGACAGCTGTGAGTTTAGAAAAAAGATCGCGGTTATACTAGTGACAGTTGTGGGATTAAAAAGCAAGGTTATAAAAATCGCGGGTGTGAAAGCAGATAATTTGATTTTTGGTTAGACATATTCGAGATCAGGACTTTAAACGCGTATTCGGTGAACATTTAATATCTTTGTTACAAGGTTATAAAGATCGCGGTCAGTTTCAACTTTTGATTAAAGTGACCTTTATTATATTATCGGTAGAACAGTGATAGTGCAAAAATAAAGTTTAAATCAATAAATAAACTCTTGAACAGTGTCTAAATAAATAATTTTTTTTATTAACCCTAGCCCCAACAATCCATTTTTCCGAAAGTAAACTCTAGAACGGAGTCGAAAACGGTGCCTCTTCTCTTTTACCATAAAATGTTCCTTGAATGCAATAATAAAGTTTATTTAGAAACCATTCTTTTTGTTTTTTTTTCTTTGATAACTAAGAGAATGGTGTATGATAAACCCGTATTCGGTGAATATTTGATATCTTTGAACAGTCGCGAGGTTATAAAGATCGCGGTCAGTTTCAGTTTTGGTTAAAGTAACTTTTATATATATATATAGTGTGACATATTTCGCCACAAAATCGCCAAGAAAAAAAACGGAGAGAAAATAAATGGGGGAAAAATAAATTTCAATAAAGAAAACGAAACACAAAATTTGTTGGGAGAATCAAGATAACAAAAATGATTTATTTATGACACAAGAAAACAAAAACAATAATTTAATTAATAGGGCGCCAGTTAATTTTTAACATAAAAAAAATTAACAAAAGAAATAATTCTTATTCTCCTTTTTATGACAAATTATTGAACTTAGTCTAAGGGGTCGCAAACACAATAAAAGGGGGATAATAATTCTAAATAACTGGGCCTAGTTCGGAGCATAAACAACAGATAATGGAAAGAATAATATCTCAAGGACAGAGGGTCCCTGATAGCTCAGGTGTCTTATTTTTATACCCGTGAACTTTCGAACAGTTGGTTCGACGGGGGAGAGCGAAAATAACAAATAAAAAAAACAAAATAAGGACTTAATTCCTTTTACAATCTACGCAAAGCTAAATATTTCTCCCGTAACAACGACAAAAAAAACGGAAAGAAAATTTTTTATCGAAAAGATCGCGAAAATGTTTTGTCCGTTTCGGCCAACGCGTGGCCGAACGACGGGACTTGACTATATTACAGGAAGGGAGAGGGGGAAAATAATACTTCTTTTAGTCACTAAATAACGGCCTTAATTTAACACCGCAGCACTCGTCGCGCACTTAATTAGTCGCCAAAACCGATTAACAACAAAAGGAGATCGCTATAAGGGCCAGAAGGGCTTAACAATTATCAATGAGGTACAAAAATTGTCCAGGGCCACGCGGCGGGCGACGTGTGATGGCCGCTGTACCCGGCGAGAGCTTCGTTCTCGGCGTCGCGAATACAAGGAAAGAAAAATGACTTACTTCGATCGTTGTTGCTCGAATTTTGACTTGGAAAGATCGTCCGATAATTCGCCACAGGTCCTTAGTCTCGCCGGGTCGAATTTCGCAATTTTTCCGCTCGATTTTCCAAATTTTGTGGCCAAGGATTCTAGGAGCTACGGTACGCACGCCGAGTCGTGATGGAGAGTCTCGGAGATTCGCCCTCTCGCGCTTTTCGTGCGGGTGACTCGCTGGTGGGGGGAAATTCTCCTCGCGCGCGAACTCGGTACCCAATCACATGCTTGGTGGCGCTTCAAACGTGGACTCGTTCGTGCGTAAGGGGAGTGGGGAGGGGAGAGGGGACTCTGTTCCGAGCTTGGCGTTCGACTCGATGTGGGCGAAGAGGGCGCTATTTCTCGTTCGTACTAATCTAGCGCGCCGCCGTGTCGTTGGTTTGAACTGGCGCGCAGACTCAAATCTTCTCAAAGTTTGTTGTTTGTTGTCGGTGCTGTGCGAGTCTTGACGCGACAGCTCGGAGGCTTCGTTGACGTTTTCCGTCGTTCCGTAGAATTTTCGATGGATCAGCAGCAGTGGGTTGGTGTCAGTTAAGAACCTCGACGTCTTGGGATGGTATTTTCCTTTCGAGACCCGTGGATTATTCCTGCGGCCTCAAAGTAACCGTGACAGTTGTAGGTTATGTCCTCACGACTCGGTTCCAGTACTGCGATGTTGTTCTTCTTCGGTAAGAGAATTTTTCTCTTACCACCGGTGAGTGGTTTTATTATTCTTCAAATTTTTCTTTTTCAGAACAGGCGGACTTACAGAAGGGGGGGGGAATTTTTCTTGAAATGAGGGGGGAAGGTAATAAAGAAGGACTAGAGGGTTTCTGGGGAAGGAACCAAGTGTTGTTGATTTTCGGGGTCTCGTTGTGGCGAAGATGGAATCGTTGTTGGCTTCTTCGTTTATCCCTGTGGTGTGCGTTGTCTTATTCTTTTTCGATATATTCCAGTTGTTGTTCGTGACCTCGACGGGTGTGCAGGACGCGGAAATACTTTGGACGGTGCTTAACGGAGACAAAATTTTCATACGGCGGGAAGATACAATTCCGAGAACTAGTTTAGCCTGGATCGCGGAACAAATAATACAATTCTGAGGGCTACGTAGGATAAATTATAACAACGTTCAGGATCCCTTATAATAATAATATCGGTCTTCCAACTTTTGAGGAAGACGAGTGCTGTGGTGGTCTCCGCCACGAAACAGGTGAGTATGAATTTTTGTACAACGTTACAATAGATAGAAGAGTAATGTGCAAAAATAAAGTGTAATTTAATAAATAAACTTTTGAATAGTACCTTAATAAATAATTATTTTTTATTAACTCTAGCCCCAACAATTCATTTTTCCGAACGTAAACTCTAGAATGGAGTCGAAAACAGTGCCTCTTCTCTTTTACCATGAAATGTCTCTTGCATGCAATAATAAAGTTTATTTGGAAACCATTCTCCTCATTTTTTATATAACTGAGAGAACGGTATATGATACCACCCTAGGTTTAAATTATATATGGTTTTAAACCACCATAGAGTGGTAGAGACCTTAAATACATGAAAATACTATTTGCACTTACAACCCAAAATGAAATCAAGTGATGCGAAATAATTTTGAGTGAAAAAATGTTTGATTTGAGAAAAACAAAATTCATAAGTACTTCACCAATTTTTTTTTATCTATTGCTCATGAGATATAATTCATAATCAATAAACATTATAAATGAAAAACTCGCGGAGTACTTCGGCCAAAATTATTTTTTCCAATCAAACTTGCTCTCGAAACTTTGTGCGTATACTTTTGTGTTTCAAAATCTCGTTTCGTTATGATTACTTATATTTAAAAACTTTCGGTGCATTCTGATGCTATTCGAGTACTTCTTCGGCATCATTTTTCATGGAATATTTTCCTATCCGTTGATCTGTTGGCACGGATGTTTCGGTGTAATATTTTTGAAATTTTTTTACAAAACTAAAAAAAAAATTCAGGTTTTTACTTGTTCGTTGTTCTTTTATGCGTCGTATCTCCTCAGAACTACTGTACGTTTTAAGTAATTTAATAATTTTATAAGTATTGACGGTTAATTATGAAGATTGAATTCATTTGAACACTTCTTAGATCAATATATCACATTGCATTTTTAGTCCGGATATACACCAGTTCGAAATTCGATCATGTATCCATTTTTAGCCGAAATCATTAAAAAATCGCTTGAGCGACCTCTAAAATTTTTATTCAGCATTCAATTCTTGAGAGAATCACTTTTTAATAAAATGTTACCACATTTTGCTGCAATGCCGAAAAAAATGTCAATTCTTTTGCATCACTCAGATACATACATAATACAGACATGTTTAATTGGCAAGCTATGAATTTCATACCCGAATACGTACACAATATTGACATGTTTAATTAACAAGCTATAAATTCCATATAAAAAGTCGACAAATCCTAGCCAAAAACAGCATAAATGCTGTGAAAAAAGCTGAGACAAGTACATTTGCGCCCCCCAAATAGTCGTTCCAGTTAATCTCCCCCACCACCCAGCACCAAAATACCGATCCCTACAAGAATTTACAAAAACCCGTCTAAGTCGTTCATGCAAAGATCTTCGCACAAAAATTCTTTCTAAAAACCAACTCATCCTACAAAGTTTTATGGGTAACCGCTCATTATCTTATCAAATTAAGTCAAATTGTACAGAGGTGATAATTTCATTCTCGTAAATGTTGTGAGTTCACAAAAAGTTGATAAATAAATAAAGATCTACTAAAGTATATGTGGCCAACTACGTGGGATTTTATTATGTTTATAAAATCTCCAATTATGTTCATATGCCATTTCTCTAATTAATGCTTTATTACAACGAATTATTATCCTATGACTTGGAACTACAAGGGCTTTAAAAAAAAATACAGAATTGCATTAGCCTGCGTGAGCTTGAACGCTGCCACACTCTCATTTGTAATATTTGTAGTATAGTTTTATTGGTAACAAATTGATAAAAGTTTACTATCGTACGTAGAGCGAATACGCACAGAGTACTTGTCCGGCCCGAACATTTTTCATGAAATTTGTCACATAAGTCAACATTAATTTACCATACATTTTGGTCTTAACTAGTAAAGTAAGCACAGCTAATTTGGAATCATAATATGCGGATTGTTTTGTATTCCAAATTATCCTCCTTTCCTTTAACCAATTGTTATCGATAAATTGATGCTTGTGTGGAGCATATCTTACGTTATTACACGGCACGTTTATTCCGGTTTTGTAACATCGAGGGGAAAACTGGAGTTACAGAGCGTCTAAACGGTACACCTGAAATAAGTAATCCGGTACCATTTACACGCACTTTTATACCGGTTTTTACTACAACAGGTTTTACAAAACGGAATAAGCCTGCCATGTAAGAGCGGTCATCAATTGATTGCATTCCAAGGCGGGTAAGATTCAAATCTGCGTCAGGAGATCCGAATGTTCGGAGTGGTTGAAAAATTTGCCGCTAACGAAAAAGCACATTTTTAGCTGACTAGTCGAAAAATTTTCGGGCCGGACAAGTACTCTGTGCGTATACACTCAATGTACGGTGGTGAACGTTCATCAAATTATTACCAATCAAACAAAACTGTGCTATCATGTATAGACATAAATTAACGTTTTTTTTTTAACATTACAAAAGCACGGGATCTTATGCGAAACTTCCTGTTCTTGCTTATTTTTCGTTATTTCAGCCACGGCGCAGGCAATGTTGTTTCATTAGGTCATATAAGTAAATACTATTTGGCAACATTGGTCGCGCCATAGCTAAATCAAAAGTAGCTACTCGACTTAGGATATCCCAGAAGCAATGCACCAACTGCATGCCCTACGTTGCCGGTACGTCCATATTGATATCTTCTCAGTCACCAAAGAAATACTTGTCCTAGTACTGATATCATAAATTTTACTGCTGCACGTAACTTAGATATCGACCTTTTTTCATTTTTTTCTAGACTATTGATACTTCTTACACACCAATTATAAGAGGTATTTTGCTCATCTTGATAACGCTGATTTTTTAATGTTTTGATTCTTGTTTTGTTCTGTGGAAATAAATTCAAAGTAACATTTATTGGGAAGTTTGGTTTTTTGGCCGGATATTTCGTGATCTATATAGTTGGTTTCCCTCCGGGATATGAATAAAATTAGTAAACATAAAAAAAAAAAAATTAAGTGGGGTTTTGGATATTTGTGATATCATAGGGAAATGAGGGACCACCAATGTACTTGTCCAGGTTTTTTCCCCGGGAGGGGATTTTTGCTATTTGATATCACTTCTTTTTCTATAGTATTTTCATATATTTCGCTTTATATAGACTCCAATAGAGTCTGTATATAACAAAAAAACTTACAATATGTTTGCATCATTACATCATCGATTTATTTCAATGTCAGGAATCAGTACTGCGCACACTACTAATTCGACATAAGAGAATGAGACAGATTTTCTACCATAAATTCATTGTTATTGAGGTTGTTTAAATATAGGAGCGTTTCGTTTGTCTGATAAGAAAAAAAGTTGTAATGTTTTCAAAAGAGTTGACTACAGACTCGAAGTATTTTCGAGATGTTAGTAATTCGTTGATAGGTTATTATTCGATTATAGCTTGGCAGGAAGGTGTTATAGAAAAGACCTCAAGTACCAGTTTTTCCCCAAGGCAAAAATTCAGAAAATTAAATACTTTATCATTAGCTTTCAAGTTGTGTATTAGAATAAGGCATTCAGGGGCGAAATGGCAGCGAGGGTATTAGCAATTTCGGTCTAAGCTATAAATAGATAATTATATTTAACTTTATTGTCAGGAGCCTCAGAATTATTATTCTTTCAAAGATGAAATGACGGAAGAATATGATGCATCATCTTTGACTTACAAATTGTTTTATAAAACATAGAAAAAAATTAGATTAGAAAAAAATTCGGTCGAAGTACTTGACGAATGTTTTTTCACTTAATTTATATAATGTATCGGTCATGGTGACAACCTCGCCAAGTACTTCGGCCGAAATTCTTTTTCATCTAATTTTTTTTCATTTGCAATCTTTTTTTTGCTTCGGACTCTTATTGATACAGAGTTTTTATTTTCATTCTGGTTGGTAAAACAACTGCATTTTCGAACTTGATTCTTTTCTCTATCATCATTCAACATTATTTGAAGATTTTATGTCACACGATAAAGCCTCCCGTACTTGGCCACATATATTTTAGTATAGCTCAATTTATTTTATTACTTTTTGCGAAACCCAACCTTAGCTTTTCGCGAGGATTAACTCATTTTGTTTTGTGTGATTTGAATTTATTTGATACATTTTTTGAGAGTGGTCACTTTTCTTACTTTTTGATAGGCTTTGATTTTCTCAGGGATTTTTGCGAGAAAAGGTTTTTGCAGTGTATGTATATTCGTGGAAAAATATGGGAACGGCGGTCAACAAATGTACTTGTCCAGGTTTTTTCCGCGAGAGGGATTTTTATGCATGATATGATTCGTTTTTTCTCGTTCTTTTCAAACAGCTCGCTTTATATAGATTAGAAAAATGTTATATTGGGAAATTATCGCTTATTCATTTCCAAACCCTGACCCTTTCTACTTCGAGTCAGGTTTTTTCCCCATGAAATAAAGGGACACATGTTTTGGAATTTTCAATTTGGCATTTTTTTTATTCTCGATCCAGTCAAATTTTTTTGACAATTCGCTTTACCTTTCTGGAATCAGGCTAAAATAAGTCGGGAACTGGGAGTTTGATACAAAAATTTACAAAGCTTTTGAGGGCTAGATTAGAGCAGTCAGAACTTTTCCATAGAATTTGTAGCTATTTGAATTTGTGTTTATCAAAGGAACATATTAAATAGCAGTATCTCCTTGTCATATTTGTAGATTTGTGGTAAAAAATATTACGCTTATTTCAGCTTGTTGATAAAAATGAAGCGACTTTTTTCGAAATTTTTCATTTTTGATTAATGATAAAATAAAAAACCAGTTTCACGTATGTTTAGAGAAAACATATCGAATCTATTGTGAAAAAAGTTTACGCATTTTTTCATTCTTATTTTTATTAACAAGGTGGAATCATGATTATTTTTCAATACCATTGAAGAAGTTACTACCATGAAAATAAAAAGTTACAACTATTTCAATATTCTCATTGAATATAGAAAAGTTCAAATAGTATGTTATGAGAACTCCAAACCAATATATTGAACAAAGCGGACAAACTCAGACCAGGATCGTACCCAAGAGAATGAAATGAATTTAGTTGTATTAGGCACATTAGCTTTGAGCAAATTTTGATACCATCAAAACCAGAGCGACTGTAGAGGAAAGCCTTTGGAATAAAATTTTTTCAATTTATTATGCCATAATCAGAGCTAAAAAGTGGAAATACTTAGCATACATGTCTCCTCTTCACAAAATGTTCAAAGTTTGTAGATATCAGCTACATTCCAATGATACAAATTTTGATACTATCAGAAGAAGAAGAGCACCTGAAGACTTTCTGAAACAACTTTTTAAATTTATTATGCCACAACTAAAGTGGAAATGTGAAAAAACATAGTGCACTTTAAGCCCAACAAAGTTCAGAAAATTTGGATGTATCTATTGCGCTCCGAGGAGAGAAATTTTAATCCAATCCTAAAATGAGCAACCGAAGACTTTTTGTAATAAATTTTTCAATTCATAATGTACAGAGATAGAAAATGGAAATACTTGGTGCACATGTCGCTTCACAAAATGTTAAAAGTTTGTAGGTATCGGCTACATTCCCATGATACAAATTTTGATATATCTAACAATAATGACCGTGAAAGCCTCAAAACTAGAACTTACAGATATTTTAATATTATCTTTGAATTTTGAAAAGTTTAGAAAGTATGTTATGGATATTTTAAAACAATAAATTCAACAAAGCGGGCAAACTTAGATCAGTACTATGCCCAAGAAAATGGATCGAGTTGAATCGTACCAGTAGCATTATCTTCGTGCAAATTTTCGTACCATCACAACCAGAGCATCCGTAGAACAATTCTTTTTAAAAATATTTTTCAATTCATTATGCCACAATAGGAGCCAAAAAGTAGAAATACTGAGCACACATGTTGCTCCAGGAAATTTCCAAAGTTTGTAAGTATACGTTACTTTCCAATGAAACAAATTTTTATACTTCCAGAAAAAAAGGAACCAAAGACTTTCTGACAATTTTTTGAACTAATCATGCCACAACTCAAGCATACCACACATTGGGCTCAATAAAGTTTATGAATTTTGCATGTAGCCATTACTTTTTGAAGCCAAATTTTAATCCCATCCAAAAATGAGCAACTGAAGAATTTTCATAATAAAATTTTCAAGTCCTAATAATGCCACTATTCGAGCCAAAAAGTGGAAATATTGGGCACACTTGTCACTTCACAGATATTTCAAAGTCTGTACGTATCTGTTGCAATTCAATGATACAAATTTTGATAATATCAGTAAAAACACGTCAGAAGACTTCCTGAAACAATTTTTCAAAATTTATTATGCTACAACTAAAGTGGGGAAGTGAAAAAATATAGCTCAATAGAGCCGAATGAAATTCTGAAATTTTGCATATATTCATGGCATTCCGAAGACAATAATTTTGATCCCATTGACAAATGAGCAACCGCAGAATTTTCATAACAAAATTTTTAATTCATAATGCCACAATCGGAGCCAAAAAATGGAAATACTTGGTACATTTGATGCTTTACAGAATTTCCAAAGTCTGTAGGTATCCGTTGGAATCCAATGATACAAATTTTGATAATATCAGTAAAAAAATATAAGAAGACTTCCTGAAACAATTTTTCAAAATTCATTTTGCTACAACTAAATTAGGGAATTGAAAAAATGTAGCGCACATTGGGCCCAACAAAATTCTGAAATTTTACATGTATGTATGGCATTCTGAAGCCAGCAATTCTTAACCCAACGACAAATGAGCAATCGAAGATTTTTCATAACAAAATTTTCAATTCCTAATGCCATAATCGAAACCAAAATGGGAAAATACTTGGCACATCTGACGCTTCACAGAATTTTCAGTCTGTAGGTATCCATTGCAATTCAATTATACAAATTTTGATAATATCAGTAAAAACACATCGGAAGGCTTCCTGAAACAATTGTTTAAAATTCATTATGCTACAACTAAAGCGGGGATGTGAGAAAATATAGAGCATATTGAGCCAAACAAAATTCTGAAAATTTGCATATATCCATGGTGTTCCGAAGACAATATTTTTGATCCCATTGACAAATGAGCGACCGAAGAATTTTCATAACAAAATTATCAATTCATAATGCTAAAATCGGAGGCAAAAAGTAGAAATACTTGGTACATTTGTCGCTTCACACAATTTCCAAAGTCTGTAGGCATTCGTTGCAATCCAAACATATAAATTTTGATAATGTCAGAAAAAACACATCGGAAGACTTTCTGAAATAATTTTTTAAAATACATTATGCTACAACTAAAGCGGGGAGGTAAAAAAATACAGAGCATATTGAGCCAAACAAAATTCTGAAATTTTGCATATATCCATGGTGTTCCGAAGACTATATTTTTGATCCCATTGACAAATGAGCAACCGAAGAATTTTCATAACAAAATGTTCAATTCATAATGCTACAATCGGAGCCAAAAAGTGGAAATACTTGGTACATTTGTCGCTTCACAGAATTTCCAGAGTCTATATGCATTCGTTGCAATCCAAAGATACAAATTTTGATAGGATATGGAGTATATACCGCCATAGTCTTTTGACATAAAGATATATTATACGAGCCATGTTGACATAAAGATATATCATTACCTACTACGGTTATCATCCAGATGCATCCATATATATCCAGTCTATAGGTATTCGTTGTATTCCAAAGATACAAATTTTGATAATACCAGGATATGGAGTGTATATGGGGCATTCCATGTCAAGTGGGCCACCTTGAAAATTTTTATTTTTTGATTTCGCTCCAATTTTTTCCTATTGTTGTATCCATTGAAAGAACCTTTCTTGATTTTTTTCAAATTTTTTTGTCCATCCATTCACGAGATATGATTTTTTTTCGAAATTCGATGATTTCTTTTCAAATGCTTGTAACTTTGCGAAAAATGGACCAAATTGAGCTTCTTTTTTTTAAATCTTGGTTTTTTATTGCACTTTCCGAAAGTGAAAATGAAAAAATGCATGATGTCCATCTTTTTGTCTGTTCTTTAGCTTGAAGCAAAAAACGTTGATTTCAGAAGGTTCGACATTTTTAATTTTTTTCAAAAAATTCTCTAAGAAACTTTGACCGATTCAACTATTTTTGAGACTAGTTATACCGTGGCAAATTTTTTCCTTCAATTTTTTTCTTAATTTTATAATTTTTTTTTTAATGAAATATTTGTTTACTGGCACAGTAAGCCATTCAGAAATGTAATTTCGTTACATCCAATAATTTTCCATCGTAATTGACCTTGATGTCGGGTATGTATATGAAATATCTTTCGTTTATTCTTAATACATTTACCATAGAATAGGATACACAATAGCGGATTTATTTTCATGTTTTTGTAGTGCACATTCGAAAAGTTATTCTACCTCAGAAGCTTTTGTTTTTCTCGCCCACAAACCACAAAAAAAATTGGCGTGATGGCAAACCAGTATGTACACAATGTTGTGTGTGTTTTTGCGGAAAAAGGGTTCTGATGTAATTATGATTAACCCTTTCAAGCACAGTGGGATTATGGAATCCCACTTTTTCCAAAACAATTTTCCGAGTAGTTGCCGTAGTTTTCTTTCGGTTTTCAAACTTTTTTCCATATTTTGGTATCAATTGCATATTTACGAATAAAAATTGATGTGAAATAATTTGCAATAACTGGTGATTTTGTTTACACAAATGAACGAACGTCGAAAAATAACCATTTTATTGGTAAAAAATCATTATCCCGGAACGTCCTTGAAATTTTCATGCCCAGGTTGGTACTCAGAGGCTTTCGGGGTCACTGATAACGAAACTGCACTTGAAATTTGAAAATTCAAAATGGCGGGTTCAATAGGGTGGACCCAAAATGCAATAAGTCGTTTAACGAAAGTGAAAGCTGGTAGACAGGTGTTTACAGGGTCGTTGATACCGAATCTACACTCAAAATTTGAAAATGCGAAATGGTGGATACAATATAGCCGACCAAAATACAAAAAGTCGTTTAATGACCGTGAAAGTTATCAGCGATCCCAAAAGCTATCGAAAACCAGCTTTCGCTTTCATCAAACGATTTTTGCAGATGGAAAGATAATAAAAAAAAATCCAAAGAAAAAAAACAGGAAAGTATGGCGGGTTTCGGATGATATCTTTATGACAGAGTCAACCCTGTAAAACACAAAGAGCTATTTTTTGAATCCATCGTGGCTAGATCGAAACATTCTTTTCCGCAAAAATACACACAACATTGTGTACATACTGGTTTGCCATCACGCCAATTTTTCTTGTGGTTTGTGGGCGAGAAAAACAAAAGCTTCTGAGGTTGAAGGACTTTTCGAATGTGCACTACAAAAACATGAAAATAAATCCGCTATTGTGTATCCTATTCTATGGTAAATGTATTAAGAATAAACGAAAGATATTTCATATACATACCCGACATCTAGGTCAATTACGATGGAAAATTATTGGATGTAACGAAATTACATTTCTGAATAGCTTACTGTGCCAGTAAACAAATATTTCATTAAAAAAAAATTTATAAAATTAAGAAAAAAATTGAAGGAAAAAATTTGCCACGATGAAACTAGTCTCAAAAATAGTTGAATCGGTCAAAGTTTCTTAGAGAATTTTTTGAAAAAAATTAAAAATGTCGAACCTTCTGAAATCAACGTTTTTTTGCTTTAAGCTAAAGAACAGACAAAAAGATGGACATCATGCATTTTTTCATTTTCACTTTCGGAAAGTGCAATAAAAAACCAAGATTAAAAAAAAAGAAGCTCAATTTGGTCCATTTTTCGCAAAGTTACAAGCATTTGAAAAAAAATCATCGAATTTCGAAAAAAAAATCATATCTCGTGAATGGATGGACAAAAAAATTTGAAAAAAAATCAAGAAAGGTTCTTTCAATGGATACAACAATAGGAAAAAATTTGAGCGAAATCAAAAAATAAAAATTTTCAGGGTGGCTCACTTGACATAGAATGCCCCATATACCACCATAGTCTTTTGACATAAAGATATATTATACAAACCATTTTGACATAAAGATATATCGTTACTTACTACGGTTATCATCCAGATGCATCCATATATATCAAGATGCAGGTTGACCGGGTATTTGTTTATTAATTCATCAAACGCGAGATGATTCTACACCATATTTTGGATAGAAGAACGATGTCAAAAATCTTTTGAAATGGACCAACAATTATCATGCAAGGAACATTTTATGATGTACAAATCTTATTATGGCAAGTGAGGAACATTTTATAATAAAGAGGAAAGGAACCAATAAAATAAATTGTCAACGGTGTAGAGTTAAAAAAAATATTTATTAGACACTGCTCAAAACTCGGCATGATAATAACAAACTTTGCCATATACATTTTTTTGACACTCATTATTAGTTTTATAGAGTTTCTTTTCCAAATTTACATCGATTCACACCAATCATGGTTAACAGTTCAATGTACACCATTTCATGGTTATGGGGACCGTATGGTCTAGAGCACGAAAATTTCACCTATTTTCACGATTTTTTTTTTGCCTTAAAAAATTTAAAAATCGATGTTTTAACTTTTCGGGTTTATTACTACCTTTATTAAGTATACAAAAAAAATTTTTTTTAATTTTAAAAACAGTGTTTATTATCATATAATTGGCATTGAAGACGACCCTCTCGAAAAATCCGATCCGGACGGTGAAGATCGATCCGAGACTTCTACTCATCTGAAACACAAAATTCAAGAAGATTCTTAATCAGAAAGAGTGCAGTTATGGTCGGGACTAGAACAAATCGAAAAAATTAAAAATTGACAAAATGGCGCGCTTTTGAAAAAAAATTCGTAAAATCGGGTTTTTTTTTCACTAGTTTTTTAGTATAAACAATAAGAAATTATTTAAATAAAATTATGATTGTAGTTCCGACGATAGCCATACATGTTGTGAACAACATATCCAAATTTCAAGTGATTCGGTTGAATAGTTTTTTTGTTTTCACCTGCGCAGTGCCGAAAAAAGTCGTTTCGAGATATATGAGTTTAAAGTTTGAGGTACAGATATTTTCAAAAATTGAGCAAATTTTGAATACTTACAGTTAATCCGCGATTCCGGCACCATATAGGATTCCTTCGGAACGTTCATAATTCAAGATTTCCTCACTCCTTTCATTTCTTCGAGCTGTCCGAGCCTCTTTGGAGTTGTCCGTGCTCCTACGGTTGGCGCTCGATACTCGCAGCTCGTCTCGGTTTTGCGCTAGTTGCTCCGCTTGTGGCCCGATTGTTATGCCCATGGTCTCCATTATTTTCAATAGGGATGCAAATCCTTCATTGAATATGCAAGCGGAAATGTGAGTGGCAGTATCAATGATTTTTTTTCCGGCAAACAGATGTTTCGGCGCAAGGTGCCACACGCAAGCATTGAAACTTTCGTTATTGTTCTGCGTATTACTGCCAATACACCTTTCCAATAAAGTCTCTGCTGTCAATTCTTCATAAATTGGTTTTAATATCTCTTGTGCTTCATCGCACAGAGCAGGTGGGTGCTCGTAGGTGTCTAAAGTACCTGCAGCCTCACTTTGACGCCACTTGCACCACGATTCGGAACCTGGAGGACAGTACGAGTGTTGCGGATTTTCATCTGTTGAAATTTTGTGATAATATGCTGCCCATATTTCACTTCTCATCCCTTCAGTCGAATCTGAATTACGTCTAATTGCTAGACCGTAATAAGTTGACAGCTCTTGCAATAATTTATTCGTCAATTGTTGACGCTTCGGTGTTTTATTTATCGATTTCCGCTGTGTCTTTTTTCCCTCTTCTTTTTCTGTCAATTTCTTTGTTGCTTTCTTTATTTGTGCATGTTTTTTTTTCGCATCAACAGCACGTTTGTACAAACGTTTTTTAACATGCAAAACACATTCTTTTTTGCAAACTAAAAAATCATCCCCGTAAGGCTTTGTGTCCAATAAGGCTTTGAACGTTTTCGTGTCGCGGACCGCTCTCTACCTGCGTTATGGGCTGTAGAAGCTGTAATATTGAGAATTTCCGCATGAAAATTTCACAGTATATTCTTGAGATACTATACTTTCGACATATCGAAAAAAAAAAAATCGATTTTTTCAAATTTCTAGACCATACGGTCCCCTTATATATCAAAGAAACGAAAAGAATGATTTCTCAAGAAATCTTATACGAGGAACATTTAATCACGAAAGAGAAAAGAGATCGCTTTCGTTTCCGTCGTAGAGTTAAGTGTGGAAAATAAAAACTGCAGGGTTAACAATAATAAAAAAATACATATTCATTTCAGCACTGTTCGAAAGTTAATTAAAAGCACTTCACTATTTTCACGCCGTCACTTTCTTATTATTACTGTAACCAAGAGTCGGTCGAACCTAACCACGATATTTATAACCTCACAACTGTTCGTGAAAAAACATTAATATTTTCAATACTGTTTAAGCCACGAGATTCCAATTAGTCGCGATCGAAAGGGGAAAAAAATATATCTTTCTTCAACCAAAGTTCCAAATTTATAATGGATATCACACATTTTTTCTAGCCTGACACAAACGAAGAATAATAGACAAGTGGCGAATAAACACGTAAAAACGTTTCAACGATTATAAGTATTATTTAACCAAACTGACACATCCCGCACTGTTTTTACGAAACTTCGATCAAACTTTCAAACCTCAAAAAACACTTTAATAAATACTATTGTCACTTATCACTTATCCTGATTGATTTTTCCGAATTTTGTCACTGATTCCCGATTTTACGACGAATGCGCGTTAAAACGGTCATAAAACGGTTATTTATTACTGTTTAGAACCAAACACTGTTCCACTCGTCCTGCAGTTTTCATCATTTATTTTTTGAATTCCGTTTCACACAGATTCACACATTGCGCATGACTCGTTTCATTGCGCAGTTGCGTGTTGCGCATCATTATGCGCATGCGCACTTGTTCACATCAAAATGATGAGACCCAACCAACGAACACGACCACAGATCACACACCTTTAATGGTATTATCACAGATACAGACACCAACCAATCAGAAACTCGAGTGGCTTCAAGAGGTCTTTGATGGTGTTATCACAGATACAGACACCAACCAATCAGAAACTCAAGAGGCTTCAAGAGGCCTTTGATGGTGTTGTATACAGACACGTCGAAATCCTTCACACAATGATAGAGAAATTGATAATTTTTACCTGTGCAAAGTTTTTTCTCAGCAATTACGCCACCGATCATGCTGATTTTGGGCTCAATCGAAAGCATTTTTGACAATTGGTCTCCAGTCCAATTTTCGTTATATCAAACGACTTCTGAGCTTCGTAATTAAACGAAAAGACATGCCAATTTTACCCCCACCACCGCGAATTGTTTTATTCAGAGAAAGTATAGACTCGGTGAGCCTCGGACCAGGAGACGACAGAGCTGTCAATGCACTTGTCCTGAGACTCTACCGAGTCTCTTGATTTCAGGGTGCCTTATACTTTTGGCCAAGGCGGTATATATAGGGAAATATTGAATTATTTTTGTTTCTGCATATTAAAATTGGCTACGAATTTACTTTTTTCCGCAAGTTGTAGATTTTGATACGATTTTACAATGTTTTCATTAACAAACTTTCACCTCGAGCATTTATATCAGATGTTTTTTTTGTATTTAGTATATCTCGGGATTGGGTGGACGAATCGACTTGTAACAAAGACCAATGGAAAGGGAAAAATAAATAAAAAATGGATCCTCTACAGTCAGAGTTTTTACTCAATCCGTTCCACAGTTTGAGCGGTTTGAAAAAAGGCCGAAAACCGTCATATACGGGTATATAAGAGTGTGGCAGCGCTCGCGCTGGCTTTTCTTAAGGTGATCTATCAGTTGCATAAGTGGGGGATCGAGACTGAAAAGTAGATACACGGTTTTCTCGGACACGCTTGATATTTCGAGAAAACCGTGTATCTACTTTTCAGTTATCGACCCCTCACTCATGCCACTGATAGATCACCTTAATACTTGGCGTCGAGCCGCAACCGCGGCTCTTGATACTGGTTGATTTGATTGATAATATAAATAGACAAAAAAATTGATTCTTAAATTATAAACTTTTCTTTCCTTATTCTTAATTTATTAATAATACATTAATACACTGAAAGTATAATTTTACTCCAAAATTAAAAATAAGAATTTTATCACTAAAGTACTTTTTGCTAATTAATATTATAATGAAAAAGTAAAATGCAATCAAAAAATGTTTTCATTCAATGTCTGTCTCTAGGCAAATATTTTTTACGGTCATACATTTTCCCAAGTATGCAATTAAAAAAAAAAAAAAGAATTTCTGTTAATTGTTTTTATGTTGTCGCATGCGAAGATTTTGGTTTTTTTAACCCCATCAAAAATAATTGTAGTACGCATTATAGAACTGTCGGGATTTTTATTGATGTCGTTCTATACGCATGCTGATTGGTCGTTGACACAGGTGCGTTCGGGGAGTCACTATTTAGGCTACAAATGCTAACGCTACCATTAAGGGAGCTTTCCAGTGTGAAATTTTCAAAAAATCGATTTTTTTTTGCTTTATCGAATAGTATACACTCTTCCGAATATTCCCTGAAATTTTCATGCCGAAATTCAGATTATTTCGGTTACTGTACAGCATTTCTTGGAAGAAGGCAACGGAGCGCTACAGCTGCCGCGTCGGCCGTCTGCCCGTGCGACCGTTATTTCTATTGTCTCGTTCCTACCTGCTCGTGTACCTTCCAACGTGAGTCCGGTTCGTCTTTCAGTTCGGTTTCGACATTCAAAATGGATAGATCTACGAAAGAGAAATGTGCGTGGCAGGATAGAAAAGGCTCGAGAAGCGGACATCCGCGAAATGAACGAAAAAGATCCGCGGGTTTCAAGGGAACAAATCGACACGATATCGAAACGGATCTAACGTTTGCGAGCACTTCGGCAGCAAAAATCTTGAAAAAGAGTCCAGAGTTTGAAGTCCGAATCTTTTCGAAGAAGCAGAAGGGATATTGTATGGACCTGGCATCGCTGATTGACCGTAAGTAAACGATTTACCTAAAATTTCCTCACTTGAAACTTTGAACGCGTTTTTCTCGAAACAGCATTTTTCAAAACGGTGTCCAACTTGGAGGGCAGAGTTTTAAAGCTATCGAGTTGAATTTTTTACACAATATTCTTAACGTCATTGTTTATCGTGCTATGGAAGCTTTTTTTTTTGACATCTTCCTATTTTTTTGTAAAAAAAACTGCCAAAAAAAATGCTAAAATCGATACTTTTTGTTCAAACCGGCGCCATTTTTGCAAAAAAAAAAAAAAGCCTCCATAGCACGAAAGCCAATTATATACCGATCAATAATCTTTTTGTGTTTTTTGTTTCAGATCAAAATTGTGACCCCCAACGTGGACACCACATCCAAGTGCATTTTCTGCAACAATTGTTTCATCATTTTTATAGATATTAATTAATAAATAAATCGATCTTTAAAAAATTGTTTTGTATTCTTCAATACCCAATTAATATACAAAAAAAAACCAGACCGATTAGATTATTTTTTCTTTAAAAAAAAAAATCGCGAAAAACAGCGATTTTTCGGGCTGTCACACTGGAAAGCTCCCTTAAATAGTATTACTATGGGTTATGGTAATATATTTGTTTGAAAACGGCTGCCTCTTGCCAAAGAATTCAAACGTATATAGAAAAATAGGTGTTATGGGCTGACCAGTCCCCTGGCACTCGAGTGTTTTCTTGACTTCCTTATTGGTTCTCGCTACTTGGTCGCGCTAATAGTAATCCAATCCACGCGCATTATGAACCACCCATTGTACCAAATTCATGAAATTCGGAGTACAGCTTTTTTTTAAGGTTTTATTTCAAAATATGAGCTCGTAAAACTTACCGGATTGGATCCATCTGCAACAAAATGTTCAAGGCTGAGATGAGACAAGACAAGAATGAGAAGGCTGAGAGAACATAAGATACAGCAGTTTACGTCGCGCAATGTTTCGGGTTTTCTTTTCAATTGATTTTTTTTTTTTAGTCCAAATTCACTCTGGTAGCGTATTGTTGCATCCTAGTTTTCACAAAAAATTGTACAATATGGCATATTACTTCTGATGTATGGAGCGTTTTGCGTGCTAACAGATCTGGCATACTTTCCCATCCGATAATAGCAAATCACATTGTAAGCTGCGCAAACAATCATCCTCCTTGCTGCTGACATAATCAAAGTTTGATGACTGCATTTCAGATGCAGTTAAGAAACCTCTACAGATGTTGAATTCATGTAGATTTTTCAGAATATCTTGAAATTCATCTTTGCTGAATACTGAGGTTTTTAGACCGAATCGTGTTGGATCTACAGTACGCCCTGCGACATTGATTTGGATGGACGCATCGTACTTGATAAGTACTTCTTTCAAATTGGAAATTTTGAAAAAAGTATTGACTTTGGTACATTTTGGCAGGAATATGTGCATCAAGGAATATTGCATTCAATATTTTGACTCCTCCATTCAGACGGCAATTTCAAAGAAGCCTTTATTTGCTCCAAGAATGATGTAATCGTCAAGGCTGTTATATGCACTTTGAGTGTCGAACTGTTCATGCAAACTTTCCTCATCATCCTTGTTGTCGGTCAGTTGCTCATTGTTTGCTTTTTGTTGGGTTTGTGAGTGGCAAGCATTTGTAGGCACGGCCTCAATCCAAGAAAAAATGCATGGTATTGCACCTTTGCGTAAACGAGGAATTTTATAAGGGCTATGTATAGATGAACATATTTTCAAAAACAAATTATCACATAGTTATATGGTCGAGATAAAAATTTCCGAAGTTCGTATATGGATAATTCAACTCACAACACTCAGAACAGAACTGTCAGAAAAAGTTTTTTTGCAAACCACTTGACCAGGCTTTACCACAAAATCTTTCCGATGCAAAGCAGTTTTCCACAGTTCAACATCGTTTTCGTTTTTCGGAACTGAAAAAAAAGAACCTTTTTAGGATTCGAGTCGTACCCCGATGTACAACCTGCAGATATGCACCGGGGCATCCTGAATACGTTGTCGACGTGGCTATTTCACAATTTGTTAATTTTTATTGTTCACTTTCAAAGCTTTAAGTCCACTAAAATTCACTTCTTCTTCTTCTTCTTTTTCTATTTGACTAGTCCCTCGACTCTCGTCAGTGAGACTAGTCTGGCCACTGGTTTCCCGTGTCAGCCAAGGGTCGAATTTCAAAAGATTGGTGTGCTTCCCTTTTTTTTATATTTTGTTTTCAAGATTATTATATTTTGATTATAGTTTTACGAGATTTAATAGTAAGGAAGACAAACAAAGATAAGTGCCTCAGGCAAGTCGCTAGGCACACCGAGACTACCGAGGCACATCTTTCATTCTATCCCACCATTCGATCGCTGTTTATATCAATGTTTATGTTGTTTTTTTTCCCTCTATGCCTCATGTATGCCTGGTTCTTCTATTTTCGTAGAAGCGGGATACATGAGGATAAATTTCGTTAATATTTTTTAATTCGTTTGATTTTGTGAAAACATTTTTATTTAATATTTTTTTATTGGGAATTTGATCATATCCTTCTAACCCATCTTGTGGGACTGACCGGTCGTGAAATTTTCTGCTTTTATTAACTTTATTATTTAACATATTAATTCATGTCGTTGAGATTTTTCTTTTTAGTTTTTGTTGTTCATTGTTTGTTATTTGTTATTGTTAAATGATTATTTATCACTGTAGTAGATTCTTGTCAAATTTGATAAAAACACGGAAAACTTCTCAGGTGACCGTGCTGGGAGCACGGAACCACGTCTGCCTTTTTTCAGGTCCGATGGCTGAGTCCACTAAAATTCACTTAATGAACGCAACTGAGCAATTTTAACCTGTAAACGACTGTAAACGCACATACGAAGATCGGGCTGGTTTACTACTAGCGCCTCTAGCGGCTGTGACCATTTTAGGGGGACCGCGTTTATACGGGCGAAAAGACTGAGTGCCAGGGGGCTGGTGCTGACTTTTGGGCGGCTTGAACGAGCTTCTACCCCCCAACCACCAGAAGCGCTGCAGGCAAATTTATGTTTGACAGTTTGTAAGTAGGAAAAATGGATATATCTTGATAATAAAATGAGAAGTGTCTGTAATTATCAGAGGAATACTTTCACGATGATTTCATTGAATTTTTTGGTAAAGCAGAAAATTGTCTATAAAAAACTGTATGGAAGTTTTACAGTAAAACATGCGATTTAAGTGTGATCGCTGTTTAAATAAAAAAATCATCATTAATTCAACTTTGAACAGCAATAACGTTTGGATGACTGTTCATAGCTAATTGTTCATAAAGACGAATTTTGTAGGGAATTCGATTCTCTATAAAAATATATTAGTGGGATTTCTGTCTGATTTTTTTCACAAGAGTTGTAATACAATTTGCAGAGATCCGATTATTTTCCTATGCTATTCTTATGGAAAATCTTCAAATGTGATACGCTGATCGAAATAATTTTATTTTAAGCTCTCCTTCTAGGATGCTTCTTTTCTTACTCTAATTCAACTTTTTAGTTGGATGAAAGCGAAAAAAAGTATCGATTTTTTTCGGCACACCCTATTAAATATACTGTTAAGATATACCTATAGTTCGATAAATGTAGAATAAATATTTCTTAGTTTAAAAAATGCCTCAAAATTGGATATTTTTTTCCGTCCAATTATCCTTAAAGATTTTAGATTTCTGACAGACGAAATTCCTTGAATCGCCCTGTAGAGAACGAGACCCGAACTTACCCACTAAAATAATAAAAATAAACTACTCGCGTCTCTCGCGAGTAGGTTAACGTCGCACCGCTCCGAACGTAACATATTGAATATTTTTTACAAAATAATCTGAAATATTTTAAATACCTCGACGCTGAAGTTATTAATCAGCGTACAATGTAGCGTGCGTTACTTTCGTCTGATACAAAAATAAACCATGGAAATTCTTAATTTTTATTAAATTACCTTTTATGAATGCGTTCCGATATTCACTACAAGTTACTGTGAGTCTTATGTATAGGTATACCCTACCATGTAATCGCATGTACTGGCAGTGACTGGCAGTGAATATCAGAACGCACTCTATGTAAACGTAAACATTTTTCAAAATGTAATACAAAAAAGGCAAATTCTGAAACTTTAAGAAAAAAAGTTACAATTTTGGCAAAATAATTTCACCCAATTGTTTAAAAACGTTGTTGAATTATATTCTTTGCATTAATCGTTCAGGTTCGCATAGAAGATAGTTATATAAAAAAAGAAATTTCTTAGTTTTATTGGTCCAGAAAAAAATTGCGTACACTTCATTGTACGCCGATAAAGCTATAGGACGTTCCAAACGTTTCCGAATATTTTGTACAAGAAATTAACTATTTTGTATAAAAAAATTGTTTTGTTGTAAAATGCCGCAAACATTTTAAGAAGATTCGTTTTGTTGGAGCCGAGAAAAAGAACGCTAGAATTATACTTCCTCTCGAGCGTTCTAATTCAGATTTTCCCTCAACTAAATTTATGCAATAATATTTGTTTAATTCATGTGATTCTTTTATTGAACAGTATCATTTATTATTATTTTTAGTTGAGATCATTTATTTATTTTTTAAATTTTTTATGAATATACTGTAATAGGAAATTACGTTTAGGAATTGTTTTGTGGAAATAAATTCTCTGAGAATATAACAATACAGAGAATTGTTAAAAATTTGCGTGTAAAAATGTCATTGATCACTACAAAAGTTATAATAGTTTTTTTTTTAATTGTTATTGCACATTCAGGTAATACATTGCCCATGAAAATCATCATTTAATCGCATGATTTATGAACAATATGGTCACAGAGATTCCAAAAAAATCGGAAACACGACAAATATTTTTCTGAATTTTGTCTTTACATTACGAATTTGAATAAGAGCGAATTAAAGCACATTCTTGACGGAGACGAGGATCTTGTCTGGTATCGACCCCCGGACTTTGAATCGTACCTCCATCTTGACGATAATGAGGAAAAAAACTTGTTGTCCGTGGACCTGTTCTGTATGTTGATGCGCATGGCAAAAGTATGAGTGACCAGGAAAAATAAATTACAAAACATATATACGATCGAATATGTATGACTGACGACTATAATTCAAATATTTTTTTTATATTCATTCTTTGAGACAAAATGATAACACGTTTCTTCTCGATAAACGAATTATAATACAGTAATTATTGATGAACGTGAATGAATCATGATAAAAATAACGTAAGTTAATTGAATTTACTAATTAAGAGTATGGATCAGTCACCCATCCACCCGAATTTTCGAAAGTGTAATTTTTCCATGCCGTTCGACTGATCGAAGTAACAAAAACCTTAGCCCATGCAGAAAAATGGCAATAATGGGCTAAGACTTTTTTTATTTTGATCGGACGAACGATGTGGAAAAATTTCTACTTTGAAATCTGCAGCTATCTCTCTCGTCCTCATGACGGCTCAGTCGGTACGACACATTGCCTTACAGACCTAAAGAACTTGATCATTTTTCATTACATTCAATTATTCATTATTTTTATAGAAATTAATACAATTTTCTCATAGTAATTCAAAAAAATTGAGCGATACAAAAATATTACAAAAAAAACACAACAAATAGAAAAAAATGTATTAAACATTTTTCGAGTGATCTGCTTTCGATTTGAGAGCGATAATGGCGTTGAGAGGGTAGAAAGAGGTAATGAAAAAACCAGTTGATTTTTAAGGTCCTAAATGTATAGTAGAATACGTGTCAGGATCAAGGTGATCAAGTCCTTATTCAATGATCTTGATGTGACTCGATCCTCTTCTTTCGTATGTACGCACGAATGTATATATATGTATATAATAGAGTACGTAAGCAAACAAGAGCTTGACTATAAATTTTTGAAGAAGGGGAATCCCGTAGGTCAGAGCTCAAACTTACGCCAATACTCTTCTTCCCCCTCTCTTTTTTTCTCTGATTTCTTCCCAAGCACGACGTCAGAAAGAGAGAGACAAAGATCAAAAGAAAGAGAGCCATGGACTCTCTATTTCTTATATATGTATCTGATACAAACATCTTTTCATTCAGTTTCATTTCTCGTCGCGATCTGAACCGTGCCTCTATCCGAAATTCATTCAAAACAAAGAACTCAAAAATCGTAGTTAAGAATTTTACATTTTTTTCCGGAAGAGAGTCCTATACAGTGGATTTTATTCTGTGATAACACTTCGTTTTTACTACTTTTAGGAACGGGTTCATTCTTTCCATATTATCATTTTTGGTTGTTAGAAGAAAAAGGGAAACATACCACAAAGTTAGGTGAGTGAAAAATATAAAGTTTTTTACTTTTTTTCTTTTCAATTTTGTGCAACAAATTAAGTGGTGATCTTCCTGAATCGACAATAGTAGGAACATTCCCAGTAATATTAGTCATTGTTGAGTTTTTCGTCAAGTCAATGCCCTATTTTTTTTATTAATTTTTTCAGCTGCCTTTCGTAGTCAAAATTTTCTTGCTACATGTTTATTCAATGTGGTCATTCAAAACTAGTTCTTTCAAACAATTGTTTCTTTACGTATTCTTGTGTTCGAAGTTTTTGCACAATTATTCCCCATGAGATCAAACATCATAACCCATTTTTCTAGTTCATAAGAAACCCTCTAAAATCTCATTTCAGTTATCCAAATTGTAATAAATAAAGTTACAATATTGATATAGTTATTATCATTATTTTTGTATCATACATACATATTCGTGTGAGCACACCTGTATTTTTAAATTTCATCGATGACCACGTTGGCTCAAGAAATTTCCATGACTCATTTAACTTCGCTCGACACACCTGATGACAGTTTGGTACACACGGACAAATATATGCACATGGAGAAGGATTGAGAGAGAGAAAGAGAGAGAGAGAGAGAGAGAGAGAGAGAGAGAGAGAGAGAGAGACAGGGGGCGGGGCTTAGGAGACTTGTACTTTTCGATGAAAAAAACAGTTCATTAATTACCAATCATAGTAATTATAATTGTAATCTGCGGCGTCATTTTTATCATAAAAATCTTTCAAGCTGCCTTTTACAGTCTTTCGCGACGCTGGTATTTTTATTTTTTTTTTGTTTATATTTTGACGTAAGAGGGATTCATTCTAGCAGGAAATTTTATACTCTTACACCTGAAGTAAATACTTAACATGTTATTGACACTTTCGAGCAGGAAGTTGTAAGCGCGAAATTAATAAACTTTTTGTCATATATAGATTTTGCTTATGAGTGTTTTTTTAATCAACTACTTTTTTCGGTACGGTTGATTAAAAAATTCATCAAGCTATTAATTAACAGAGCTGTTCTCTTTTTAATCGTTCTATAATTTCCGCTTTAAATGATTATATCAGTGGCCAGAATAGAAGGAAATACATTCTTTGATGACTCGTCTTCTGTTACGAAACCATTTTTTTGCTTCTGCTCTTTACTTCATCCTTGATACTTAAATTTTTCTTCTACCAGAAATGGCACGAGATTTCTTGCGTGTGGAAATCGAAAAAATGTATGCAGAGAAGATCTTCATTTGAATAATTTTTGTTCATTGAAGATTGAAATAATTAAATAATTATTGTCTCGGATAAATAATATTACGCTCCAGACTCAAAGAAAGCTTATTTCAAATTGGGCAACCGTTCCTTATGCCTATAAAAATAATTATCAATTTTCTCCGGCATAAAATTTGTTATGATAACTTAAAAACATTGTTGTACAACAATTATTACAGTAATTAAAAAATCAGGTGCAGAAAAAATGCACTTTCGATAGGTAGCGTACATTGACAAAACGAAAAATTGTTTTCCACAGATAAACAGTGGACTGTTATCGCTAATTAGTCTCGCAAGCGCTGGGAACATTAAGAGTCGCGGTAGCGACTCGAGACAAGTACATTTACGAAGCGAGTCGCACAAGACACTTTTACCAGAAGGACCGTGATTCTACTTGTTCTCGAAAATTGTTTCTTTAATATAAACTAAATTACAGCATTTTGGTGGTTCATTTAAGTTCACATATTTTTTATTTTTTTTTCTCTTTCGATCGCCACTAACTAGAACCTCGTAGCTTAAATAGTATTAAAAATATTAATGTTTTTTTTTTCGTTGTGCCGAAAAATTGAGCATTTTTTCGCACACATTTTGATGCGCAACTGTCTTTTTCGCAGTCGCTGTCTAGTGACACTAGTGATATTAGTAAAACTCTGGTAATATTCAAACGATCGCTGGATATGACAGCTAACCGACAACCATACTATATTTTTGAACAGTCATGAGGTTATAAAGATCGCGGTTAGTTTCGATCGACTTTTGGTTACAGTGACTGTTATTATAATAAGAAAGTAATAGTGCGAAAATAATAAAGTGCAATTCAATTCAATCATCTTTCAAACAATGCTTGAACAAATATGAATTTTTTATTATTTTTTAGCCTGTAATTTTTATTTTCCACATCTCACTCTACAACGGAGTTGAAAACGATACCTTTTCTCTTTTACCATAAAATGTTCCTCGAATGCAATAATAAGATTTATTTAAAAACCATTTTCCGTTTTTATTTTTTATAACTAAGAGAATGCTGTATGATAAACTCGTATTCGATGATTATTTAATATCTTTGTCGTGAGGTTATAAAGATCGCGGTTCATTTCAACTTTTGGTTAAAGTGATTTTTATATATATAGATAGAAGAGTGATAGTGCAAAAATAAAGTGTAATTAAATAAATAAACTTTTGCATAGTGCCTAAATAAATAATTTTTTTTATTAACCCTAGCCCCAACAATGTATTTTTCTGAACGTAAACTCTAGAACCGAGTCGAAAACGGTGCCTCTTCCCTCTTCTCTTTTACCATAAAATGTCCCTTGCATGCAATAATAACGTTTATTTGGAAACTACTCTCTTCGTTTTTATATAACTGAGGGAATGATGTATGATACCACCCTAGTTTTGAATTATATGTGGTTTTGAATCACCCTACAGTGGTAGAGACCTTAAATATATGAAAATACTATTTGCGCTTGCAACCCAAAACGGAATCAAGTGATGCGAAATAATTTTGAGCGAAAAGATATTTGATTCCAGAAAAAAAAATTCATAAGTACTTCACCAATTTGTTTTACCTATTGCTCATAAGATATAAGATATTCGTGATCAATAAACGTTATAAAAGAAAAACTCGCGTAGTAGTTCGGCCAAAATTCTTATTTCCAATCAAACGTTTGCTCTCGAAATTTCGTGTGCATACTTTTTTGTTTCAAAATCTCGTTTCGTTATGAGTACTTTTATTTAAAAACTTTCGGTGCATTCTGATGCTATTGGAGTATTTGTTCGGTATCATTTTTTATGAAACATGTTCCGATCCGTTGATCCGTTGGCACGCATGTTTCGGTGTAATATCTTTTGAAATTTTTTTTAACAAAATTTAAAAAATTGAAGTTTTTACTTGTTCGTCGTTCGTTTATGCGTCGTATCTTTTCAGAACTACTGTACGTATTAAGTAATCTAATAATTTTATAAGTATTGACGATTAATTACGAAGATTGAATTCATTTGAACACTTCTTAGATCAATATTTCACATTGCATTTTTAGTCCGAATATAGTCGCGATACACCAGCTCGAAATTCGATGATGTATCCATTTTTAGCAGAAACAATTAAAAAATCGCTTGAGCGACCTTTAAAATTTTTATTCAGGATCCAATTCTTGAGAGAATCACTTTTTGATAAAATGTTACCATATTTTGCTGCAATACCGAAAAAAATGTTAATTCTTTTATATCATTCAGATACGTACACAATATAGACATGTTTAATTGGCAAGCTATGAATTTCATACAAAAAAGTCAACAAATCCCCGCAAAAAACAGCATAAATGCTGTAAAAAAAGTTGAGACAAGTACATTTACTCCCCCCAAATAGTTTGTCCGGTAACAAATCTCAGTTTCAACACAAAACCTTCACTAACAATTATAAAAGAGATTTTCTCCCAAGAAAACCAACCTTGCAAAAATTCTCCGATTCATAGCAAATCTCTTAAAAAATGATAGGAGAACCCCACAAAAATTTTCTCAATAAATTTGAAACGCACAATAAGTTATAAGAGCCTCTCAAAAATTTATCAATCAAATCATAATTTCACAAAAGATGCCAATTCAAACCTGCCCAAAAATTAAGTCTAAACTTCACAAAAAGTTATTAAATAAATAAAAATGATAAAAGCATTAATAGTCAAATACATTAAAACCTATTAAAATTCAATAAAAACACTTTCAACGAATTGAAAATACAGTTGTTCTACCCAACAAGAATAAGAATAACAAATAATTATGAGAAAAAATTTTAATACAAAAAAGATTTCAAACGCAAAAATTAGATTGAAAAAAAAAATTCGGCCGAAGTACTTGGTGAGTTTTTTCGCTTAATTTACATAATATATCACTTATAGTTACAAACTCGCCAAGTACTTCGGCCGAAATTTTTTTTTCAATCTAATTTTTGCGTTTGAAATCTTTTTTGTATTAAAATTTTTTCTCATAATTATTTGTTATTCTTATTCTTGTTGGGTAGAACAACTGTATTTTCAATTCGTTGAAAGTGTTTTTATTGAATTTTAATAGGTTTTAATGTATTTGACTATTAATGCTTTTATCATTTTTATTTATTTAATAACTTTTTGTGAAGTTTAGACTTAATTTTTGGGCAGGTTTGAATTGGCATCTTTTGTGAAATTATGATTTGATTGATAAATTTTTGAGAGGCTCTTATAACTTATTGTGCGTTTCAAATTTATTGAGAAAATTTTTGTGGGGTTCTCCTATCATTTTTTAAGAGATTTGCTATGAATCGGAGAATTTTTGCAAGGTTGGTTTTCTTGGGAGAAAATCTCTTTTATAATTGTTAGTGAAGGTTTTGTGTTGAAACTGAGATTTGTTACCGGACAAACTATTTGGGGGGAGTAAATGTACTTGTCTCAACTTTTTTTACAGCATTTATGCTGTTTTTTGCGGTTAGTTAAAGAGCGAATCGAACGAGTTGCTTTTTTTCTAGTAGTATGGACAGTAAATGAGCAGCTAACTTAAGGCAAGTTTTCACTTTGAATAAATTTTGCATGAAGGTCAATCGGGTCAATCTAATTTATTTTATATAATTTATTTTTTGATTATTCACATTATTAAAAAGTCTTGACCACTCTGATTTATTTTTTAAGATTTCTTTCTACTCCTCTTTCATGTGATTGATTGCATCTTTATAATGGTACGGTATGCGTGACAGTGGAGAAGCCATAACTGTCAATAAAATTGGTCTGATGTCCCCAAGAGTCACGGCAATTCACGCTCGTGGGAATTGTGTATATGTATATATATGGGGCATTCCATTTTAAATCGGCCAGCGTTGATCTCGATCTTGTCCACAGTTCTGCGATTTTTTCATTATTTTTCTTTCTCCTCTTAAAAATATCTAGTATTTTTTTTAGAATGTTTGAAGAAATCGTTCTTCAATTATAATTTATGAAACGTTAGAATTTAATTAAAATTCTATTCCAACATACAAAAAAAATTGTTCGTGTCAAATGTCTATTTGACTCGAACGATTTAAATACATAAAAAAACATTACATAGCCCAATAAAAATTTTCATTCAATTATTTCGTGGTAATTAGAAAAACATTTAACTATCTTTAATTAATAAAACTATTTTCTGAGTTGACAATTTGCTTTATTGCCATGGAATACATAGTACGTATTTACAGGTACGAATATAATTGTATTGTTTGTACACATTCGTAAAGTGATCAAGCAAGTTGAAATACTTGGATGTCTCATATTTATGGACGTGGAATGATTCCCCTTTGGTATAGTCTTGGCTTAAGAAAGGGAGGGGAAATATACGTATAAAGAAACGTGTGCAGCTGTCCTCAGCATTTATTTGGTCGCTTTCGACCATCCGTGACCGGCTTTGGCATTGTTTTCTTTTTGCATAATAAAATCAGTGTTATACAAATTTATATATATATACATTCACACACATGTGTACCTTATGACCAAGTGACGCAATTTATCCGAATTATTATTATTTCATCACATTCGACGAGTGGTACGAACTTTTAAAATCGAGCAGAGCTTCAAAAACTTTTTCTTTTTTTTTTAAATGGCTAAGATACGAGTGGGTGAGTTGAAAGGCAAAAAAATATAACGTGAAATGAAAATAAACATTTATATTTCATTAACATTAGGCTGATACATAAAATTTAATAACTTGTCAATTTATTTATTAATCATGCAACTGTGAATAAACAGGGACTTTAATGAATAATGATAGTTTGATAATAAATTTATAATTTGTCAAATTCTTTATGTTTCATTTCTTTCATTATTGTCATTGGCGTTGATTATTTATTGTTATTTTACATTTCGTACTAAAAAATTAATTTTTTATACGTTGTTCTTTAAAGTAATTTTGGTTTTTATTTTTGTGCTCCTAAAATATTTATTGTTGAGCCCCGGTAATGGTGATTTTGATTGTGGAAATATTTCGTTCGGTCTCAGGGCCAAAACTATATCGGCCAAGACAAGAGGAGACGACCTTCAGTTTTCTCTTCTCGTTGGCCAGACATGCGAGGACGATTGGTTTTTTCTATGTTTTTTGTTAATTTGTTTTCGTTGCACCACGAGATACAAACGTGTTGAGCATGTTTTACAATTCTGCAGAAAATCATTGCGAGCCACGTTCTTCGATATTAGATAAGAGTAGAAAAAATAATCCACACAGATTCCTAATATGAAGAAATGACGTGTAGCACTCAACTGGATCAATTTTATCTTTTTTTTCTCCCCTCGCTTCTTGCGGTATTGCATAAATAATGAATAATCATACCGTGCACTTCAACTTGAATCATGTAAATCTAAAAAAAATGAGTTGCCGACGCCCAGATTTTCAAATTTTTCTTCAATAAAAATTTCTACTCTAAATGGTTTTTTTGGAATAAAAGTTTTGCTTCATTTATCTTTAGTTATTTATGTAATAGTTGAAAAATCAATTAATCCAATAATCGTTTATAAATTCTTTTAAAAAATTGAATACTTATTTGGACAGACATAATTATAACTACAATATAAAAACTTTATATTTGATTACGCAGGTACTCAAATCTCCATTACCTATTCGTATGTTACGCACGTGAGGTGACTCTAAACAATGAAACGTTCAGAGTTTATTACGTGCAATACATATATGCATATGTTTTATTTTAAATGCACAAGACGAAGTGGCTTTCAACATAGAACACTTTTTCCTTCTTTCAAAGTATTATTGTTATTATTCGTGCTAATAAATATGTACATAATTTATTTTTTCTTCTCTGCTTTTTTGATTTATTGCTCTATTTTTCAATAAACTCACAAAATTGTGCGTTTTAGATAGCTATGCAGCCTCGAACAACTAAAATATTAAAAATAATCTTTTTAACAATTTCATGCATAGTATTTCACAATATTATTCAACGTAGCTCAATGTGTTGTTGTTTAATAAATAAAATCGTTCTGCAAAATCTGCACGAATTATATGTAATTAAAACATTTTTGTAGTAATAATTTTTTGCTTCGAACTACAATATGAATGATATATATGACAATTGTTTAGATAGATGACCTCACCTTAAAAAACCTTGACTCCAAATCCAAAAAACCATTGTGCTTGAGAGATGGGAGTGTATCCAAAGATCATGGCTGCTTGAGGTAGGGCGATCTATCTAAACAATTACCAAATAATATTCACACATCATATTTATGAGTATATGTAACACAATGTTCGAGTATAGTAAAAAATATATGTAGATAATACTTGATGCAGATCGTGAGTGCATTGCGTATATAAAATTAATTATTGATGCATGACTAGATTTTGAATGTAATATATGTGATATAAATAATAGTCCTGCGAGGACATTGAAAATTGAGTTCCTAACAACATTATATGATAATAACAATAATAGTGATAATAATAATAGCACAATAACAATATAATTTGATTGTTAACAAAAATGAATGAAAAAGTCCATTCAATCTTACATAGGTACACGTGATACATGAAAATTGTGTAAAATACATACGTGACTAATATTCAAGTTGGATTATGCAACAAGACGAAGTTGACCACATCAGAGGGCGTGCACGAAATATTGCATTTGCCTTACACACATTTCGTGATCGAGAAAGAGGGAGAGCATGACAGGAACTGTGAATAAAATAATTCGTATTTTCCTTTAACCTCCACTTTTTCTCCCACTTAATCTTGTTTTTTTTCTGATTTTTTTTTCTTCTTCATTTGTCTCTCTCACGCAAAGCTTTTTTCAACAGAAGCAGCAGAATTTTTTTTTAAGCGATCAAGTTATTCAATTATTATCTCGTAATTACAGATGTTGCAGAGAGCATTCGAGACAGCCACGGGTTTGTGCTCGCAGCGTGTTTTTACAGCCTTGATCCTCGGTCGCCATTGCACAATTAAATTTGTCTTTCGTTATTTTTTTCTTATTTCGTCTCGCATAATCAAATCGTTGATGGTGGCTTTTCAATGCACTTACGTGTTTGTAAACGATTGACAGATGTCAAGAATTGACTCATTTTTCGATAATTAATTTATGGACTAATTGGATTAATTGATAGTTGCAAATTCATGAATTAGTTTTAGATTTTTTGTGTACTATCAATTTTTTAAATCCTTACCTGATTTTCGGTTGAGTAACTATAAAAAATGCTATTGATGATTATTTCGTGGCATTCATAAAATTATTATAAATGGTTAAATTATTATTTTCGACGAAATAATTATTAGAATTAATTGATTCGTTGAAAAACTCACATGAATTAATAAACGATTTCATATAAAATATAATAAATAGATGACAGTAAATTATTTAATATTAAAATATTATCATATGCCGACATGTGACATTCCGACAGGAAACGTTTTGTTATCCCCTCGCGCATGCTATTGCCTCAATCTCATTTTGAAAGAGACGAAGAAGATTGCATTATCATTTACGCTCATCTTGTCCACTCAGTTTCTACGATAAATTCGATATCAAAATAGTTCGACTATCAAATAGACGCCCCATACAAAGTACGATTCATGACAGTCGCATAAAACCAGTCGCTCGTGGCACAACGCAGTTTAAAATAATTAATTCGCTCACTTGTTTAATCACAACGAGTTTTCAAAGAGCGGAAACTGATCAATTAAAAATTATGATCCAATCTAAGCCGAATTTATACGCCAAAGGTAATTAAGGACTAAAAATCTGTACAAATATCCGATGTTTCTATTGACCTTCTCATAATAATAGTGATTTTTAATACAGCTACCGTTAATGTGTCGAAAAATATTATTAAAATAATCTATTATTATCAATCTATCTATTATTATTAAAAATATATGCCAATTATAACCTAGTTGAGTTATGTAGAATTGAATGAAATATAATTTCTTGTTTCTTAACGGGACAGACCTAGTTGGAACGTCAAAAAAAAGGCCTTTTTTCCGATTTTTTTTTGGTCAAACGATAAAATAATTCACAACAAAAGTTCTTCCGTTTAAAAGATACATATGTAATGTATATGTTGCAATTTTTTCAACGCAATACATATCGAAATAAGCTGGTGACCGTCAATTGCCGAGGACGCTGCAAAAAAAAACACGGTTTGCGGTGATCAAGCTCACGCTGCAACGGCTCATCTGAAACAAAAAAAACGGAGGGGATTTTTAGTTAATGATATAATGCTCCAGTTGAACGAAGGGTTTTGAAAAATTTCCATTTTTCACAAAATGGCGGCCGTTAAAAGTCAAAAGTGTTTTTTTGACCAAAATATCAGTTCCATTTTTTGCTATTAAAAATAAAAATAATTATCCAAAAAAAAAATCCTTCGTTCATATGGAGGACTACCATGTATAGAAGAAGTGATATAAATTTCAACCCGATCGGTAAAGCCGTTCTCGAGCTACAGTGATCACCGACTTCAAAAACATGGTTTCGAGAAAAACGCACTTCAAGTCCGCTACCTGCTTACCTATGGCTCAGACACGACGTGCTACAAAGTCTTGTATTTCGGCGAATAATGGTCCGATTTACATTTACCTGGGCGGAAAATGTTCGTAAGAGATTCTACTTTTTGAAAATGAAATAAAAAAAAAATCGATTTTTCGAAAATTCTAACTAGGTCTGTCCCGTTAAAACGAAATAACACATCATATTCTTTGCGGCAAAAAAATATTTTAAAAAATTGACAAAATAAAATGAATTTCGATTTAATTTCATTTAAACATTTTTTACTATATTCATTCTTGTCTATGTGAGCTTAACCCTTTGCGTCCGAGGTTCAGATTGCGATAAGACAAAACAGTGCATTCTCCGAATTAATTTTAACAATCAGCAGGTTATAGGTTAAAAAAGTTTCAAAGACAGAACATTTTTGAAGGTTAACATTAAACTTCATATTAATGCCCTATCGCCAATGTAGCAGAAATTGGAATCATAATATGTGCAGTGCATTCGGACAATTGTCATTCACAAGAATCTCTCGAGAGAATATTAAAATAAAATGTTGACTTGTGGTTTATTTGACAAATTTAGAAGTTTGATTGTGCGGCAACGATACCCAGAAGCCCTTAGAAAGGCACCTGCTCTATGTGATTCATGAAGGTGAAGTCCACGGGAGCTTTCCAACAAGCAACACCAGCCGACACAGTGTAACACAGAGTAACACAGTGTAGTATGGTGCCCGGGTTATACTGCTCTAGTTGGAACGCACTTGTGCGACACAGTATTCTCTGTTGCCCTGTGTTCTTGTGTCCTCTGTGTTGCTTGTTCAAAAGCGTCCCATATCACCCGGGCTTGCAGTACAATACTTAAAAAAAATGTTCAAAATTTCATTGGTGTTTGACCGAGATTCGAACCGGGAACCTCGGTGTATAAGCCTAGAGCCCTTGTTCGCTGAACCCGGTCTTCCCTAACGTTTTTATATGGGGCATTCCATACCAAACCGACCAGTCTGTGACCCCCAGCATTTTTTATTTTGTCGAAATTTTTTTATTTTCACGTAACTGCAGAAAGGAGTTTATTGGAATTTTTTTAGTTTTTTATTTCAACCCATTTAGAAATAATGATTTTTTTTAAATTGTGCACGAAATTTTTTTAAATGCTCATTGCTTCTTTAACAACAGAGATATTAAAATAAAACAGTAGGCCATTTTTTCATCTTGAATTGTAGTTTCATGATAAAAATACAAAAAGCTTATCGAAATTCAATCTCATATGTTTTTTTCAGTTTGTAATAAAAAATATATATATTTTTTTCAAAACTTGAACCGATTTGATTTTTTTGAAAAAATTCGCCATTTTTCTAGACATATTTTTATATGTCTCAAAAAATTCACAGCTTGTGATATCTATACCTTCTATTTTTTTCTTCTTTTTTACCACGTGTAAACCTATAAATTATTAGATGTCAATCCTGAATTATATTTTTTTAATTATTTTTTTTCACTCAAAATTCTATTCCTTAAGAAATCATCAATAGCAAAAACAATTTAAAAAAATATTGGAACTGATTTCCATATTTTTTCAGTTTTCAACCAAACTTTTTTTTTCGCAACTTGGGCCATTTTTATTTTTCTGAAAAAATTCACCATCTTTCACGACACTATTTTACACGTCCCAAAAAATCTAAAAAATTCTATCTTTTTTCAATTCTCTGCCACATGTAACCAATTATTATCAATTATTAATCTTTATTCATGAATATCATAAGCTAAGGATTTTTTGGGACGTGTAAAAATATATCGTGATAGATGGTGAATTTTTTCAAAAAAATCAAAATGGCCCAAGTTGTGAAAAAAATGTTGGTTGAAAAATGAAAAAAAAATATAGAAATCAATTCCAATATTTTTTTATTTTTTTTTTCTATTCATAATTTCTTAAGGAATGGAATTATGAATGGAAAAAAGAATGACAAAATATAATTGAGGATTGGCAACTAATAATTATTAGTTTACATGTGGTAAAAAATAAGAAAAAAATAGAAGGTTTGGATATCACAAGCTGTGAATTTTTTGAGACATATAAAAATATGTTTAGAAAAATGGTGAATTTTTTCAAAAAAATCAAAACGGTCCAAGTTTAACCCGTCAGCAGGCGCGCTACGTACAAATTAAACATTGGGCGTGCGATGAGAGATTTTCTCACATGTATAGCTTCAAGCGCTTAATTTGATAAATAGGAACTTGAAAACAATTTCGCTACAGTGATTATGGCTATTAAATATTTTTAATTTAAAAAAACCATAAAAACAACGATAATTAACACTAAAAACCAAAAAAATAAGAATTTAAAAAATTCAAAAACAAAAATTCAAAAAATTTTTTTAACTCTTCTATCATACAGAAGAATAAATTTGATGAAGATAGAAAAAATTTCAAATGCTTATGCCATTTGAAATTTTCGAGTTATCATCGTTTTAATATAAGTGTGAGAAAAATTTCATAGCGCGACTGCTGACGGGTTAAAAAAAAAAATTGAATAAAAACTGAAAAAAAAAACATATGAAATTGAATTTTGATAAGTTTTTTGTATATTTATTACGAAACTACAATTCAAGAAGAAAAAAATAACCTACTATTTTATTTTGATATCTCTGTGTTGAAAAAGCTATGAACATTTAAAAAAATTCGTGTGAAGTTTTGAAAAATTCATTATTTTTTAACGGGTTGAGATAAAAATCTAAAAAAAATCCTAAAAAGTCCTTTCAGTAGTTACTTGAAGATAAAAAAAAATCAACAAAATTAAAAATGATCAGGGTCACGGGCTGGTCGGTTTGGCATGTAATCCCCGATATGCAGACCATAAATTCTATAAAACAAGTAATTATTTTGATCACTTCGTTATCCAATTGTGTAGATTAACTGATCATGTGAAGTCACAAGTCGTGATCTCAATCGTTTATCACAAAATTACGTAAGCTTTTCGTAGCAGCGATTAATTCGTGTTCTTTCATCGTTTTCAATAGTTCATTGAAAAATTATGACAGCTAGAGTTTTCACAGGTTTTGTTCATCGTCACTTGCAAATGCACGATGAGAAAACTTTCGTTTATTTGATTTTTAAAATTCGATTCCTATTTTTGCATGCATATCATCGTTCCGCGCTTGAACTTTCAAACACTAAAGCCGCTCTTATGTATGTTAAAAATATTATGGAATTATTTACAAGATACAATAGAATTATTGTTACTTATTTACATTAGGGTGGTCCTTAATAAAGTCATTTTTTAATTTTTACTCTCCCAAGGGCTTAAACGCTTCCTTTTCGACAAAAAGAAATTGTCATCAAGTTTCAGCTCTTAATCTCAATTTTAAGATCTTGCCCACGATGCCCAAAGTTTTCCATTTATATAACACCTAAGTTTTTCGTTTTCATCTTCAGTTATCTAATACTTACCTGTATCTTATGCTATCGTCTTGTTATTAGGCTTAATTTGTAGATAATTCAATGCTTTTTAAAAATGACCTCAGCATTTTCATTGTCACTCAAATCACTTCACATATATAAGTCTCGAAAGTCATTTTTTTAAACAATTGACCTTTTTTGCTGTTAACTAGTGAACGATTGAATTAACATAACAAATATGAATACCAATTTTGTAGGGGATTCAATGTTCTACAAAAAAGTCTTTGAAGCCAATTTCGTCAAGTCTTTAATTTGGATGATATACCCACGTAAATAACAGATTTTCCATTCAAATTCACTTTTTACTAGATAACAGCAAATATATTGATTTTATCGCTAGAGTTTAAATAGCGAACTTGGAGAACGAAAAATGTTCTATCCAAAACTGTATCTTTTTCTTTTAATTTGTATAGAATTCATCGATTCAACGTCAATTTTTACACTAACGTTTGAATATCATTGCTAAGCTATCAATATTTCCTACATTTTTTTCCCCGAAGTTTCGTATGGAAATAAATTTTTTTTTGCATTTCAAGAGCAGTTTATAAATCTCAACTCAACTAAAAAGTCGCTAAAAAATTAGTAAATTCTTTTCATAAGACAATTTTTTTAATTTTCACTTTTCCGCAGGCTTAAATTTTTCTAATTGATAAATAAAAAAATTCTAACACGGTGCTCCGAAAAACTTTACGCTCGGCCTATTTTTCCCCCATAATCATAAGAATTAAGAGTATGGATCAGTCATCCATCCCCCTCTAATTTTCGAAGGTGAAATTTCTTCACACCGTTCGTTCGATCGGAATAAAAAAAGTATAAAAACTCTTAGTGCCATTGTTGCTATTTTCCTGCGTGGGCTAATGCGTGGGGAAATGTAAAAAACATTTTTATTTCCATACGAAACTTCGAAAAAAAAAATTAGGAAGTAAATTTAAAAGCAATACACCAACTGCATGCTCATCGTTGTCGATACATTGATGTCAATCTTTTATCAGACACCAATGAAATCCTTGTCCTAGTATTGATATCATAAATTTCACTGCTGAACGTAAATTAGATGTTGAAATTTTTTAATTTTTTATTACTTTTATAGAATACTAATTCTTTTTATACACTAATTGATTTTCTTTTTTCTCATCTTGAATTGACTAATTTTTTTCGACGTTCCAATTGTTGTTTTTCTGTGTGAATTAAGTGGAAATTACATACATTTTGGTTTTTTGGACGGATATTTCATGAGTAACATTGCTGATTTTTTATCTTCTATTTTTTTGGGATTGGGGGAGGGGGGGGGGGTAGGATTTTTTTGTGGAAACCAATAGAAACGGCGGTCAACAAATGTATTTGTCCAGGTTTTTTCCACGAGAGGGATTTTTGCCTTTTGTAAATCTTTCATAACCAATGATATGAGAACGGAAGCTCCTTGTTTTGCAGTATACATAAAAAAGCCTAAAAATATTTTTAAAAAAATTTTCTTCGATTTAGGATTCAGGTTTTCATCTTAAGTTATTATATTCATTGTTCTCACTATTGCTAATATTAATTTTTGCGGAAAAAATTTCCGCAACGAAATTCCCTACTTGAACGGGGATTTGAACCGACCTACCTACCTGACTATTTCTAACCTAACGAACACACACGCTACCTACTACACTATCGTCCTCTTGATAATTTTTATTTCACTAATATGAATATCACTGTAAGTGCAACACAGAGTTGCTGAAATTATAATGTGAAAATAATGCAGTATCCATTACAGAAACCTTGGGTAACGTAAAAAGCGTCCCATTATGCATTAATAAAGTAATAGATAATGCAAAAAGCGTCCCATTATGCATTACTAAAATAATGGGTGATGTGCAAAGCGTTACGTTAACCATTACTCAAGTAATGGGTAATGCAAAGAGCGTCCCATTACTCAGTACTAAAGTAATGAGTAATGTGCAAAGCGTTACATTATCCATTACTGAAGTAATGGCTAATGCGAAAAGCGTCCCATTATGCATGACTAATGTATTGAGTAATGCGCAAAGCGTTACGTTAACCATTACTCAAGTTATTGGGAAATGCAAGGAGCGTCCCATTACTCAGTACTAAAGTAATGGGTAATGTGCAAAGTGTTACATTATCCATTACTGAAGTAATGGGTAATGCGAAAAGCGTCCCATTATGCATGACTAAAGTAATGGGTAATGTGCAAAGCGTTACATTACCCATTACTGAAGTAATGGGTAATGTGAAAAGCGTTCCATTATGCATTACTGAAGTAATGAGTAAATCTTCATTCTTTCACCCGAATGACCCGAATGGGTCTTCATTTCTTTCACCCGAAATAATCAATCCACTCCATCTATCCATTTCATTCGTCCATTCCATCAACACACATTTTCCGGGTTTGTTAGTGAACTAATGCACGAGAAGATTTTATTGGCATTGCCCAATAGATGCATGGAACATTTTTATTCCATGGTGTGAATAATGCATGATCGTTTCCATCTTGCATTACCATAAAATGCATGAAATATTTTAATTCTATTGTTTCAATAATGGGACATCTTTCTATTTTGCATTAAGCATTACTTTAGTACAGGGTTGCCAAATTTTGAATGAAAAAGTAATGTATTAACCATTACTTTTTGAATTTTCAATGGAAATGTTTTCCATTAAAAATTACATTCAACGGTTAATGGAATTTTTTGCCATTAAAAATTAAAATTCGATGGTTAATGGAAAAAATTTCCATTAACCATTGAATTAAATTTTTAATGAAAATCATTTCCATTAAAAATTAAATTAAATGGTTAATGTGAACATTTTTTCTAGTAAAAATAAAATTAATTGGTAAATGGAAATAATTTCCATTAACCATTTAATTTAATTTTTAATGGAAATAATTTCCATTAAACATTTAATTTAATTTTTAATGGAAATAATTTCCATTAGCCATTTAATTTAATTTTTAATGGAAATACTTTCCATTTAATTTTCATTTAATGGTAGTAACCGAAGTTTAATTGGTTACTGATAGCGAGAGTTTTCGGCTTGGGTCAAAATGACCCAATGGTAGTAACCGAGGTTTTCTCGGTCACTGGTAGCAGGAGCGATTTTATTCTGGGTCAAAATGGCCCAATGGTAACAACCGAGGTCTTCTCGGTTACCAGTAGCAGTAGCGGCTTTAGTCTGGGTCAAAATGACCTAATAGTAAAAATGAAGGTTTTCTTGGTTAATAGTAGCAGTAGCGCCTTTCTTTAAGTCAAAATGACCTAATAGTAGAAATCTAGGTTTTCTCGGTTAATAGTAGCGGTAACGGTTTTAGTCTGGGTCAAGATGACCCAATGGTAATTACCGAGGTGTTCTTGGTCACCAGTAGCGGTAGAGGCTTTGGTCTAAGTTAAAATGACCCAATGCTAGAAGCCGAGGTTTTCTTGGTTACCAGTAACAGTATCGATTTTAGTCTGGGTCAAAATGACCCAATGGTAGTAACTGAAGTTTTTTTCGGTTACAAATGGCCGGTACGGTTTCGATCCGAGTCGAAAAGACCCAATGGTAGTTACCGAGGTTTTTTCGGGCATTAGTGGCAGGAGCGGTTTTGTCCTGGGTCAAAATGACCCAATGGTAATAACCAAAGTTTTCTCGGTTAAAAGTACCCGGTGCAGTTTCGGTCCGGGTTAAAATGACCCAATGGTAGTAACCAAAGTTTTGTCGGTTACAAAAGACAAAAGTCGGAGCAGTTTTGGTCTGGATCAAAATGACCCAATGGTAGTAACCGAGGTTTTCTCCATTACTATCATTGGGTCATTTTGACTCAGACTAAAACCAGTACCGCTTCTGGGAACCGAGAAAACCTCGGTTAATACCATTGGGTTATTTTAACCCAGTGTAAAGCCGCTACCGCTACTGGTGACCGAGCAAACTTCGGTTACTACTATTAGGTCATTTTGACCCAGACCAAAACTTCTATCACTATCAGTAATCGAGAAAACCTCGGTTACTACCATCGGGTCATTTTGACCCAGACTAATACCGCTACCGCTACTGGTGACCAAGAAAACCTCGGTTAATACCATTGGGTCATTTCGACCCACAACAAAATCGCTCCTACTACTAGTGACTGAGAAAATCTCAGTTACTATCATTGGGCCATTTTGACCCAGGTCGAAACCGCTCCTGCTACTAGTAACCGAAAATACCTCGGTTACTACCACTGGGTCATTTTGACCCAGAAGAAAACCGTACCCGCTACTAGTAACCAAGAAAACCTCAGTTACTACTACTGGGTCATTTTGACCCAGAACAAAACCACTCCCGCTACTAGTAACCAAGAAAAACTCGAATATTACTATTGGGCTATTTTGACCCAGTACAAAACCGCTTCTGCTACTAGTGACCGAAAAAACCTCGGTTACTGTTATTGAGTCATTTTGACCCAGAACAAAACCACTCCCTCTACTAGTAACCAAGAAAACCTCAGTTACTATCATTGAGTCATTTTGACCCAGACTGACACCGCTCCTGCTATTAGGGTTCGAGAAAACCTCGGTCACTACCATCGGGTCATTTTGATCCAGACCAAAACCGCTCCAGCTACTAGTGACCAAGACAACCTTGGTTACTACCGTTGGGTCATTTCGATCCAGAAGAAACCCGCTACCGCTAATGGTGGCCGAGGAAACCTGGGTTACCATTAAGTATCTTTAAAGAGATGGTGGTGAGGCGCGGTGCGACGGCAGATTGAGGTATTGAACAAAGTCAGCATTAATTGCCGCAATACTTCGTATCTGCCTGTCTCCGTCACATCTAACCTCAATGTCTGTAATATGATGCAAGTTCATTTTTAATCAATAAATGTTGACAGCGCAGTTCGTTGTCTTTCTAATATTATCATGAAGTAGGTTTAATAAATATTTTAATAATTCCAACATGTTCGAAATATTTTTCATTCAAGCAAGCGCGATAAGCATGAATCAATTTAAGAGCTCAAATTTTTAGTACAAGGTTTAACTACGTGGTAACGTTCGGTATCCGTAATCGGAACGTCATGTGATCAAAGCCTTACATAATTGATTTTTTTTTCATCAATGAGTTAAACAGTATTCTTTTTATTCATTCAAAAGTTATAGTAAAGTTATGAAAAATTAGTATGAGAATTTTTGTCGTGTTGAAATTGTAATAGTTTTTTGTATTAATTTATCTCAGTTTTATATTATCGTTGTTAACAGCAAGTGCCGATAAAATTTTACTCTTTCATTTTATATATTTGCTACTGTAGAACTCGGTGACACTTCTCCAACCTTTCATATTTTATTAATACCCAAAGAAATATAAGTGAAAATGAACTCTTGATACGCGAAATAATGAGTGCATCAATGATCAGTGCACGAATTCTCGGCATTTTTTTTATTTTGTATGATGTAATAATTAATATTGATAGAAATTGCTGACAAAAAGTCGCTTGTATTTACAAAATTGTATTAGATTCGATTTTAAGGTTATGTTATCAGGGGGCGAGATCCCAGCACCGCGTGGTGCCAATTTTTGACGAATATTTTCTCCGTAAGCGACTACCCCCACCACGTAAATTCTGGCAGAGTTTCCAAACCTGTATGGAAGTCGGTGCAGTCGTGCACTGGACTTTATTGAAGGGAGTCCGGATTTCATTTATCAATGTGACATCTACAAAACCTAAAAATCTCGTTAGAGGTATACGAGATATTTATAGATGACCAAAATGTGTAAAAATATTAGCTCGATAACAATTATGGAAAATTGGGAGTCTCACTGTCCAGTGGGATCGAAAACTTACAAGGAAGGTTACCTTATTGTACCCTCAGAACCTGGGTCGAAAAAGTTACGTTTTGTAGTTCACATCAAAGTATAAACCCTCACAAAAAATGAGCGGCAGACATGCATATCTAAGGGGTAAAATTAATTCCTGAAAATCGGTGGTTTTTTCGTTTTTCGCTGATATCTTCGAAACCAAAATAGATACGGCAAAAGTTTAAACAGCAAAGTTATTCATTTTTTAATGCTCTACAATAATATGCAGTCAAAAATTATATTAAATTTTTTTTTCAATTTTATTTTCATAAAAACGTGTTTTGTGATACATTTTTCTTCATCTGATCATCACAAATGTACTTATTTTACCTGAAAATTTTACAAGATTGATAAATTTGACAAACGGAAAATATTTACTTACGTACATAGGTTGAGAATATCCAGGTATGCTGTTTTATCCTTGTCTTTGAATACTTATAAATCATTTACTTCTAGTTCAATGTTGTGTATCCATTTTAGTACAAGTGAATAAGTATCAGATGATTTTTTCCATTTTAAATAATTATTTCATATTACATGCCCTCATTTTATTAACTAGAAATTTTTAATTCATGTATTACAACTATTAAGATGTAATAGTACTAATGAAAAGCAGGAGGAAAAAGCAGGCCATTCATTTATCAGTTTCTTTACTTTTATATTACGGAATGTATTCATTACGATAATAATACTTCTCAAAGAAATGTTTAAGACACAGAGGTTTTTTGCACCACGAACATGTTATAACAGCTAAATCACCACAAATATGACATCGTGGTTCCGAATTATCTCCAAAACCAAACGTCATCGGATTAATGAACGCAGGGGGTGCTTTTTCTATGTAGCCACTTTTGTACCATGCATATTTTAACCCTTTGAGGGGCACATTTTTCGGCTCAACGAATTTAAACATTTATCTCTGTGATAGCCTCTGTGATAGCCTAACTTTACGATTTTTTGTTCAATTTACAAATAAATAAGTACTCAGGGGTTCTTGGGGTTGCTGATTACAATTCTGAAGTCGAAATTACGAAATTCAAAATGGCGGATCCAATATGACCACTGTAATGGGCTAACTTTGCGGTTTTTTGTTCAATTTACAAAGAAATGAGTATACGGGTGTTTTCGGGGTCGCTGATTACGATTCTGAAATCGAAATTACGAAATTCAAAATGGCGGATCCAATATGGCTACTGTGATCGCCTAACTTTACTATTTTTTGTTGAATTTACAAACGAATAAGTACTAAGGGGTTTTTGGGGTCGCTGATTACGATTTTGAAATCGAAATCACGAAATTCAAAATTGCAGATCCAATATGGCCACTGTAATGGGCTAACCTTGCGTTTTTTTTGTTCAATTTACAAAGAAATGAGTACACGGAGGTTTTTGAGTCCGCTAATTACGATTTTGGCGCCACAATTACATGAACCAGAAGAGGTCCACTACTGCTATTATTCCTCCCTCTTAGCGTGACCCGGAACTAACGACGTGGACGTGGGAAGGAACTAGTTCCAAATGCATTGCCCGAAATACTCAAAATTTTGTTTGAATAAGCCAACTTTTTATAACAAATATATAATTGAATAAATAATTGCAATTTTACATAAAAAAATGTCCGCCATATTGGATTTGCCATCTTGAATTTAGAGGACTCGAAGAGATCTCCAAACCTTGATATACGTGATTTCAGCAAGAAATATCCAGTTTGTAAATATTTCGAAAATAAAATCCGCCATATTGGATCTGCCATCTTGAATTTTGAAATTATGATGCCGGATTTGTGATCAGGGACTTCGCAAACCCCTATATGCGTGATTTCATCAAAAAATATCCAGTTTGTAAATATTTCGAAAATACACGCCGCCATATTGGATCCGCCATCTTGAATTTTGAAATTATGATGCCAGATTCGTAATCAGGGACCCTAAAAACCTTTGTATACCAAATTTCAGGTTGATTCAACAAGAACTGCATTCAAACCAACCATTTTTCCCGCACGAATAGTATTTTTCCGTATTTTTTAAATTTTCGAAAAAAAAAACAAAAAACCAACATGCGAAAAATTCTGAAAAAAATATATCTTATGGTATAAGGTACAGAATATATGTGAAATTTTTTTTAAAGTTCTAGGACTTTTTGTTTAGCCACAAACGAATTTATCCTGAAAAATCCGTATTTTTTGTACCTCAGTTGTTTATAACTAATGGTAAAAAACAATATCCTCACTTTATCATTAAAATCTTATAACTTAGGTTCCTAAGAGTCTAAAAAGTATTTTTGTCCATAAAAAAAGTGCAAAAAATATATCAGAAAAGTGAAAAAAACTGAGACAAAACAGGTGGGGCAGCATATGTCCCAGTGCCCCTCGAAGGGTTAACATATTAATATAACGTGGAGAAGACCTGATTGTGAACAAGTGACTGCAGCTTGATAATGTTATTTCTTGAATGCAGATTTATATCAATACCAGAAAGAATTACTACACCTGAAAAATGTCTAACAAAATTTTTCCATATTTGAAACCCAAACACATCTAATGGTTGAATTTGTCCGGTTGTTCCTTTTGGAATAATTTCTAATACAATTTTTTTGTTAGGAGGAGTTACTACATTAACTACTTCTGGACAGTATCCACTCCAGGAATCGATTAAGAACACACTGTTGTTGCCAACATTCGGAAAATAGATTTCGATTAGCCACTGTTTGAAATGATCTGTTAAAAAAATAAATATTTCATTTGATTTGGTTCGCAATATTTAATTTGGTACAAGAAAGTTTAATTTGAATAGTTCTTACCTGATGTTAACTTTCCGGATTTCGATGCCAAAAAAAATCTTTTGTGGGTTTAAATAACGTTTTTTCTACACGTGGGCCAAAGTTACCACCGATTTCTTTTAATACAAGATATAACGGCGAAAGTAATTTTCCATCAGCGGATATCGTTGGTTGAATCGTATAAGAATGAGTTGTCGAAGATATGGATTGAACAACGCATTCAATTCCTTTTGATCCTTCATTTGCAAGAGTGCGACCGGAATGCATTTCAAATTGAAATCCACTTTGATCCGAATTGTAAATGTTTTCCAGACCAATGTCGCTGATAACAAATTTAACGTTATTTATAAACTCTTCAGCCGTTTTTGTAAGATCTTTTGAATCTTCTAAAATTTTTCGGGTAATAAATTTTGTAATTTTTTGAGACGTAATGCGATGTGTTCTTTTGAATTTATTCACCCATTTTTTTGAAGCTTTGAATAGTGCATCGGAATCCATGAAATTTTTATGTGCGGTCAAAGCCCATCATCTCAAATCAATGTCGTGTACGATCTTGCCATATTCAATTGCTTCAATGAAGCGATTTAGAGTATATTGAGATATTTTATTCAATTTTTCTTTATAAGTCTCACCTTGATTTATTTGATGAGCCGAACGCTTCAATTGTGTTTTAAAAATTACTTTTTTAAAATGGTTCATAACCGTATGAATATTTAAATTTTTTGTTTTTCCACTTCTTCAATACTCCACAGCTTTCTTTTTATAATCGAATTAGAGTTCATCTTCATTTTTTGTACAGTGAAAATCATCTGCCTCATCAGATAAAATTGAATCCCATTTCAATTCACTGTCTTCTATACTTTCAGGCTCGTGGTGTTTAAATTGTTCTTAAAAATCTAAGGTTTCATCTTCTTCAATTTCGATTCCTGTGTATTAGTTCATGCTTTCGATTAAAATTTCTTTAATTGTATCTGCTAATTTCATTTCGTTGTCATTCACTGGTGTTTCAAGCAAATTCATTATCATAAAATAAGTTGACAAAATATTTATGACATTCACTGGATTGATATGCATTTTTGTAAAAGTTCACTATATTCAATACATACTTAACACTGCACTTCTATAACCAGAGACTGTAATGAACGGGAACCGTCAATTCTAACTAAAATGTGGCAAGAGTCAGTTTATATAGAGCCTTATCTTTTACTGATATCTCGAAATGATTCGTCACAGATAGGATATTATGAAAAAATAAAACGTATTTTAAAAAGTAAGCCTCACAGCTTTATAAAGATAAGAAGATGTAATCGGTTCAAATATATAAACTTTTTTGCGTTTGAAAAAAATAACTCCCCGTTTCAATGAGCTCTTGAGACGCAAAAAACCAATGTATATTGATATCATTGAATTTTGAGTCGAAAAAATTAGGTTCGATAAGAAAAAATAGAGGAAAATGTATCAAGTGGCTTACACAAGTAACTTTATGATTTTTAATAATGCGAGCACTGTATTTTTTTCAAACGAAAACGGTAAAAAAATTCTGTACCATCCCACTGTTCAAAATTGTTCGGCATATTTTTTATCGTATAGGATCTTTTTTCCACAAATTCATAATACTCATCATCATCATCATCATCAGATTCAACATTAATATCCATGAATAAAAAATCCATTATCAATGTTTTCTTTTTTTCATCATAACACAATTATACACTCTTGGAAGTTTTTTGGTTATGTCTGGTTCGGAACTTTAGTTCTCTATAATCGTGCTGGAGGGCACTGAAGTCAATATCTGGTAGACATCCAGTACGTTGAGCATAGGATAGGAGCAGATTTTTAGAGGTGAAGAGAACCAAATCTGGAAGATATCTTTCAGATACAGTTATCGAGGACTTATCTGGAAGTGAAGAAACTAGCCATAAAAGTTGAAACTTGGTGACAATTTTTTTTTATCGAAAAGGAAGCATTTAAGCCCTTGGGAGAGTAAAAATTAAAAAATGACCTCATTAAGGATCACCCTAATTTACATATTCATTAAATGTTCCTACGTATCCCTCATTGGGGTTTCATCCTACATCTCGGCTTTTACCTCACTTAATTGATTTTCTGAATCGCCTGGAAGCCATCCCATAGAGTTGTGCATGGCCACTTATTCCTAATGCTGTATTATTTTTGAATGAACCTATACGAGCCAAAATCTCGAAGGTCTATACAAATCTACGTTGGATTCCAGTCTATGGAAATCCAGTGTTGGACAAATTCTAAAGTGGTGATGTGCAATGCAGAATTCATCATATCCGATGTGAATCTTTGTAACCGGTTCACGGATGCCCCCTGAATATAACCAATTCCATTAAAATATTTCCATAACGTTTTTGTAGATAAAAAAATTTTCTATAATTTACATTTGAAGAAATTTTTTGTATGGTCAACATTTTTCAAAGAATAGCGTGTCAACATTTTTTGACGATGATTTTTGAAAACATTTCTTCAACAGTTAATGGCATTCTTAAAATCATTATTATCAATCTTTACAAAAAATGTCAAGAGGGCTTTTTCATAACACATTAACAGCTCTACATAATAGAAGTTAAAAATTGTCTAAAATAAATCGACCTCCGAGGAGGCACAATATTTTTGATCGTATAGAATTACAAACTGGAGCTATTGATCCTGGTCTCATTAAAAATGGATTTTTAAAGAAGTTTGGCCCCTAGATCGTCTAGGATTCCTGGACTATATGAAAAAAAGTTCAATCGGTAATTTGTCTCATGCTTTGTAAGATTGATAATGAAACTACATTTTGATAGCCATAAAAACTTAATTTTGCACTCAGGAGGAGAAAAGTTTGTGACTTTTGAACATAAGCAACAAACCCATTCATTATGCAGTCATTACAATAATCTTATTGATTGATAGAACTTTAGTATTCAAATATATTTTTGTTACTTTCTATTACAGAAACCATGTTGACTGATATGGATCAGTTACCCTCCATTAAACTGGGGGATTTCACTCTCGAGTTGGAGCTCGGGCCGCCAAGTCCCGAAATTCAAGAAGTCGCGAGGAAGGAACTTCGCGAAAGTCCGGAACTCCAGAAAGAAGCGGTCGAACAATTAAGAGAATTGCTCAAAGGTGGGGCAAATGTTTGTTTATAGTTTAAGATTGTTTAAAACTCGAAATCGAATTAAGTATTTTTGTCGTTAAAAACATACTTCTCAAATATATACGGAATTTTTTTATTTTTAAAAAGTGGTACACGGTTGTGATACGGCATGATAAAAAAAACTACCGTTCAAAAAACGGGTACCAGAAATATTCTGGAAACAATTTGATCAATTTGCTTAACATTTTTAGATCACGTTCCATATAATATTTTTGATCACTTAATTGTTTAGATGTTGGCAAAAAACCCAAAAATGTTGTTTTGGAGAAATAGCTTTTTTTCGTAATGGTTAAAAAGTTCGCCATTTTGCCACGAATGGATCGTTTTTAAATCGATTACAATACGCGAAAGATATTATATAGTACGTGGTTTGATATCCAACTTCTTTTTTTTGTCAACTGATCTTTAGCGAAGGTACTCCTGGTACCAATTTGGGATTTTTTTCAAACAGGCCGTCTCTTCATGGAATCATATCGCAGTCGTATTAAACCTTTTTTTTATATACAAAAATTGTAAACGTTTTATAAGATTCATGTTTTCAATCGCAACAAAATCTTTATTCAATTACTTCAATAGGTTTCTATTAATATTTTTTTCCAAAGATTCGTATTCAACCCCTTTCAATGTATATAACACCTATCATGACCAACAGCACGTAATAACAAAAGAAAAATATTTTGCTATAGTAGTAGCTTGCTTGCGAATTAATCAGTAACTCTCTATAGCCCTGGGCAGCTTCAAAGTCGCATACCGAGAAAACGTGTAAATCTAACAAAAATTTTGCCCCCACAAGTTTTAGCGTATAAATCTGATTTTAGACTTTTGCGTAGACAAGTCCATATATTGTATGTCGTTACGAAGCGTGATCGTTATGTTGAATGTATTGTTTATTCGTATTAAGTGGTTGAAATTTGTTGTTTTCAAATTAAATCCCGTTTTTAAAGCCACAAAAAAAATTCGAGCTACGATGGGTAAAATCAATGAGAAAATAGGGACAAAGTTCCTATAACTAACAAGGAAACCTTCCCAGGTGTACCCCGCCGATTTTGTTCCGCTTGGAGTATGTTATTCTACATTGAAATCTAAGAGATACTTATTTTTTTTTTTGCGGAAACTCATATTTAAGAGATGAAACACACCCCTAAATTTGAGGTCTCCTAGGGGAGGTTATGCAGTTCCACATATATGCAGATAAGGGGAAAAAATCAAACCAATTGCATTCAATGCTTCATAAAAAGTTATGACTACTCGATTTTTTTCAGCCCTGAGGGGGTGAATAAGCCGAAGTTATAGGGGTTGAAAATTAAAAAAATTAAAAAATTGCATAATTAACAGTTTCAAAAGTTAAGAAATACATGTTTTTCCATTTTTCGAAAAAATGCATCCTCAAGGGTGTACTACCCTTACATCCGAATACCTTTAATTTCTGTAGATACGTATTTTTTTAAGTATCTATCTACTAGAAAATATTCTTTTGGATATAGAACATATCGTGAAATTGTTTAAAACAATTGTTATCAACATAAAAAAAAATCCCTTGAAAATAATCGATAGATTATAATAATCGATAGAACATATGATTCAGGCATTGCAGATAATGAAAATTCTTTTCTAGAGAGATCATTTCTGTGTGAGGGGTCGAAAAGTAGTTTTTTTCGCGATTTTGTTTCAACCGATTTTTTGATGTTTCATTAAATCACTCTTAAAGAATAGAGGATGAATTCTTGACGTTATTTTCATTTTTTACACTGTTTTTTTTTCTATCATTGAAAATGTCCTATAAAAAAACGATGTGCAACGAGAAAATAAAATATTAATATTTTCAATATGCGTTAAGCTACAGAGTTCTAAATAATTACAATCGAAAGAAAAAAAAAAATACGTGAACTCGCAACATCTTTCAAATTCTGTAATTAATTAAATATCGCGGAAACAATTTTCGGAAATTTTCGAAAACCGTTCGAAACCATGTTGCTTGCTGTAAAGAGTTGTTAGCAACTCGTCTTCGACATTATAGTATATATAAATGTACTTGTTTCGAGTAGCTGCCACGACTCTAGATAATTTTATCGTGATATTCCGAGACATGGCGGAATACCCGTAACCGTAAGGCACTTACCTGTTCTTGACTCTGTATGATACTAAATACGTCCCAACGGTCTTGAAAACTTGGAGCACATATTCTTAGAGAGCTAAATTATCAATTAGATAAAAAATAATAACAAAATTGTTTTGACCCTCTAAACTAGAATGCTGCCTTGAAAGCTTAAAATTAATTGAATAAAAAAGAGAATCGTATTTTTATTGAATTTATAGTGTTCATCGAAGTGATCGTATTCAAACAAGCATATAGTTTTTGGTCTAATAGTAATCAGTATATTGTTTCTCTCAATCTTCACTGAACTAAAGTTTCATTCTTAATAACTACAATCACTTCGACTCAATGGAATAGCCCAATACTTTTCACTTTACTTTTGATAATGCTAATCTTTCATATAATAAACATCGGGGATTAACTTTATTTTTTAAATGACTTCATGCAAGTAACATAGTATCAGTGAGGATTTTAAAGAACCGATACTGTAAATTTTCGCTGCCATTGTTATTGTACGTAATTATAAACATGTCTTTTATAGTTTTGCTTTTGTTCAATTGGACATTCGTACATCAATTTACATTAAAGACAAATAAGAAGTTGCCGTAGTCAATATTTTAAGAATTTTCTTTTATGTCCTCTTTTTATTTTTCTCCAAAATTAGTAATTTTGAAGAGAAAACGGAAAAAGTGTTTTTATTCAACAGTCCACTGTAAAAAAAAATTATTTGATTGAAGTAATCTAAATTATTTGAGTTGTATTTACTGAACGCAAGTAGATTTTTCTTTGCCAACAATAAAAATAGACATTGCGCCTAGTAAACCATTTTCTTGATGACATTCATTTGGTTCAAATAGCCTAATTCATTCATATCAATCAACGTTATTTGGGGTGCGTTCGACTTGGACGCTTTCGCGCTCAAAGCGCGACTCTACCATTGAACGGTATTACTATACCTTATGCTCTGAGCAGCTTTAAGTGCTAAAAGTGCTCAAGCCGAACGCAGCCTTGGTGTAAATACATGAAATCTATAGACAACAAGGCTAAAGATTTATTAGGTGTATGAGTTAATTTTTACAGATTTTTCAGCAAATTTATTTCATATAAAAAAATAGACAACAACGAACTTAATCTTGGAAATATTGTCCATTGTTTTCTATGACCTTGCGCCATCTCTCAGATAACATACGAATGCCGTCGCGAAAGAAACTTGCAGGCTTCGAGGCGATAAAGTCATCGACGAATTTACGCACATCGTCCAGCGTTTTGAACTGTTTATCCACTGAGGTGTGCTGCATTGACCGGAACAAATGATAGTCGGATGGGGCCAAGTCTGGTGAACATGTCGCGTGCGGGACAACTTCCCATCCCAAGTTCAAGAGGGTCTTCTGAGTCGCGCGAGCAACGTGAAGTCGAGCGTTGTCATGCAATAATATGATTTGCCTGCTTCCTTGCCCAGTAAATGGTCGTTTCTGATCAAGTTCTTCGCTCAGTTTGTTCGATTGTCGGCTGTAGCGTTCCGCAGTCACCGTCTGACCAGTTTCCAGGAGTTCGTAATAAAGCACACCCTTCATGTCCCACCAGGTATACAGGAGAACCTTCTTTAAATGGATGTCCCGTTTTGGCGTCGATGTACTAGATTGCCCGGGATCTACCCACGACTTTTTACGTTTGGAATTTTAGTAAAAAATACACTTTTCATCACCCGTCACAATTTTCCACGACAAGTCCTTTTTTTGTTGCCGGGCAAGCAGTGAAAGGCACGTGTTCATACGTTGACCTAGGTTGTATTCGGTCAACACATGTGGGACCCACCTTCCAAGTTTTCGAATTTTTCCCATTTGGTGCAAACGTTTGGAAATAGCTGTTTGGGTGACTTCTAGCTGAGATGCAAGCTCTTGTTGCATTTGCTATGAGTCTTCATCCAGTAGAGTTTGCAATTCCGCATCTTCAAACTTTCGAAGCTGTCCAGGACGCCGGCTGGTCACTAAGATTGAAATCACCACTTCTAAAACGTTTGTACCAATAATTACACGTTTCATAAGACACAACGTCGGCACCAAGAACACTACAAATTGATTCCCGTGCTTTAGAAGCATTTTTTCCTTGTTGGAATTCGTATAGAATGCAGTGCCAAATGTGCTGTTCAACACTTGCCATCGTAAACTCTGCTATGAGGTTATATATTGAGAGGTTATGTAACTCACGTAGACTTGTCGTTCGGTGTTCTGAAACCTTGCATCCGATCCTTTCAAAACCATAAAAGACCGCGAAAATATTTCTATTTTAAATATAATTTTAAGCTCGAAGAAAAAATCTGTAAAAATTAAGTCATACACCTAATATTACAAATCATTAATATTTTTGATTCTATCGTTTTATTTAGTCAACATCATTTCGAGTAACTGACTGGCAATATGTAACATTTTTGATTGCATGGATAAACCAAAGTCATTGGAAACAAGTAATCAAATTTTTTTTATCCTGATGGTGTTTTTTTGACTCCACAAAAAACTCTTAGATGCAATAACATGGTATCTCAGAATAACAAAAAATGATAATTTGATACAACTACTTGATTTCTTCAATTGGAATATTCTATTTTGTTGACCGAAGTAAAACTGATTTGACATTATAATACGATGTTTTCCATTTCAAAAATCAACATTACTTCACACAATTAATTAAGTTTTCTCGTCATAATATTTTATTTGGCTCACCCCAATTCGCGTTATTAGCTGGAAATATGGAATATTCTTGATAGAATACACCAACATTATTGGTCACGAGAAGTTTAATTTAAAAAATCTTGAATATTTATTTTCCCAGTACAAGAAAAATTTCTTTGATGAAATGATGTAGTAACTTGAATTTAAAAAAAAATGATTTGTTGTAAACGCTTTAAGTCTTCAAAATTCTATTCGGTTGAGCCTAATGAAAATTACTCAATATTCCTAGCAATACAGCTATGATAATTTTCGCAATTATTATTATTTAACATTTTTTTAAAAGGTCTTTTGTCACGAAAATCTCTAATTCCCGTATCTGTTCGTAATTTTTTTAACCATTGTTCTAGTAAAGTGATTCTTTGATATAGAAACAAATAAAAATTAATGGCTGAAACAAAATAGTCAAAACAAATTTCCATAAATGTTGCTTCATAGATCATGCATTGGCTTTTCTTATTCCATGCCGGACTTGCAATGTATGTATCATTTTTTAACTTCAAGTTGTCATGTCGATGATGGTGTAATAGGTAGCGTCTATGCTCGTTAGGTCGCAGATAGGTAGGTAAGTCTGATCGAATCCCCGTATAGGTAGGAAAATTTTTCCGCAAAAATTAATGTCAGGAGTGATGGACATAATGAAATACGACTAGTCAAAAACAGCATAAATGCTGTGAACTAAGCTGAGACAAGTACATTTATGCCCCCCAAATAGTCGTTCCAGTTAATCCCTCCCCCCCCCCCCCCCCCGCCGCCACCCAGTGCCAAAATACTGGTCCCCACAAAAATTTACAAAAACCCGTCTAAGTCGTTCATGCAAAGATCTCCGCACAAAAAACCTTTCTAAAAACCAACTCATCACACAAAGTTTTATGGGTAACCGCTCTCATTATCTTATCAAATTAAGTCAAATTGTACAGAGGTGATAATTTCATTCTCGTAAATATTGTGAGTTCACAAAAAGTTGATAAATAAATAAAGATCTACTAAAGTATAAGTGGCCAAGTACGTGGGATTTTATTATGTTTATAAAACCTCCAAATTATGTTCATATGCCATTTCTCTAATTAATGCTTTATTACAACGAATTATTATCCTATGACTTGGAACTACAAGGACTTTAAAAAAAAATACGGAATTGCATTAGCCTGCGTGAGCTTGAACGCTGCCACACTCTCATTTGTAATATTTGTAGTATAGTTTTATTGGTAACAAATTGATACACGGAGAAAACGGATCTGTTTCGTCAAGTAACATTTAAAATGTTCTTTTAAAATATCTTCTATACTTTGTACAGGATATGAGAATTTAGGTAACAGTCACAATGAGGCATTGTAATTTTTGCAACTCGCACTTTTCCTTTGAGTACGATGTAAATAGTTCTGCATAAACGAGAAATTATACTGTACGCAAAATAATATTTCGATATGTTTTCACGAAATATTTACAATGCTCTTTAGGAACTATAGCTGATGAGTAAATATGCCTTGAAAGTGAGAAATTTTGAAAAACAGAATAGTAAAAATCCACCTTCAATAAGAGAATAAATACTAAATGCGTGTCATTTTTCAGTTCAAGCATTGTATAGTATTTCATAATAGCAGAATTTATTGTCTAACATAGGAATTTTTAGTTTCCGTATTTTTTATGTTGCTTGATAGCTAACGTAACTGTCACTCCTATAAGATGTATTGACTGCTCGATTCTCGTTTTCGCCGCTACGTGACGCAGAGCGCCGAGACTTTTCTCGCATAAGGTATCACTCTGCGGTGAACATAAATTCCGCGAGGCAAATGAGTTCAATTATTCGAATCGATTCTATCCAAGAATTTGGTAACGAATATTTATTTTCACCCAAAACATATATGATTTAATGCTTTCTCTATACACAGAGGATAAGTATGTCATATAAATATCGCACGGATTATACCAAGCAAAATAAATTATTCGTTTCAACTGTATGATGAATTATCTAATGCATGTAATCCCCCAACACATTTTTTACTATGCGCATTGTAGAATAGGTTATCAATGCAAATATTTAACAATATTATGAAGTTCGGGATTTTTACTATGTCATACTGATGCTACATTCTGATATATACATTCTAATGCTACAATGATAAAATTTACTATGTCACAAAATATACATTCTGATGCCACAATGACAAAATTTCCTATGTCACTGTATACATTCTAACGCTATAATTATAAAATTTGCCTCGAGCATATCGAATTTTATGCCCATTGTGAGAAATGCATGCGTAGAACTTAAAAACCAGTATGCCAAATACCAAATAAGACTATATGAACTACAGCATTTTTACTATGCCGAGTAGAGCTTTTTTTTTATTCCGACGTTCTAATAAGTACTAAAATTCGGTACTGTCCTCAAAATATTACGTTATCTTAGCATTAATCGTCTGGATTTCTAGCACTATTTGTTTGAATTTCTGTCCTCGTTTTCTCCGTGTAAAAGTTTACTATCGTACGTAGAGCGAATACGCACAGAGTACTTGCCCGGCCCGAAATTTTTTCGACTAGTCAGCTAAAAATATGCTTTTTTGTTCACGACAAATTTTTCAACCACTCCGAACATTCGGATCTCCTGACGCAGATTTGAATCTTACCCGCCTTGGAATGCAATCAATTGATGACCGCTCTTACATGGCAGGCTTATTCCGTTTTGTAAAACCTGTGTAGTAAAAACCGGTGTATAAATACGTGTAAATGGTACCGGATTACTTATTTCAGGTGTACAGTACTGTTTAGACGCTCTGTAACTCCAGTTTTCCCCCGGATGTTACAAAACCGGAATAAACGTGCCGTGTAATAACGTGAGATATGCTCCATACGATCATCAATTCATCGATAACAATTGGTTAAAGGAAAGGAGGATAATTTGGGATACAAAACAATCTGTATATTGTGATTCCAAATTAGCTGTGCATACTTTACTAGTTAAGGCCAAAATGTATGTTAGATTAATGTTGACTTATGTGACAAATTTTATGAAAAATGTTCGGGCCGGGCAAGTACTCTGTGCGTATCGTGCGTATCGTAGTTTACTATCGTACGTGGAGCAAGTGCTCTACGTACGGTAGTAAACTTTTATCAATTTGTTACCAATAAAACTATACTACAAATATTACAAATGAGAGTGTGGCAACGTTCAAGCTCACGCAGGCTGATGCAATTCTGTATTTTTTTTTTTAAAGCCCTTGTAGTTCCAAGTCATAGGATAATAATTCGTTGTAATAAAGCATTAATTAGAGAAATGGTATATGATCATAATTGGAGATTTTATAAACATAATAAAATCCCACGTACTTGGCCACATATACTTTAGTAGATATTTATTTATTTATCAACTTTTTGTGAATTCACAACATTTACGAGAATAAAATTATCACCTCTGTACAATTTGACTTAATTTGATAAGATAATGAGAGCGGTTACCCATAAAACTTTGTATGATGAGTTGGTTTTTAGAAAGGATTTTTGTGCTGAGATCTTTGCATGAACGACTTAGACGGGTTTTTGTAAATTTTTGTGGGGATCGGTATTTTGGCGCTGGGTGGTGGGGGGGATTAACTGGAACGACTATTCGGGGGGCATAAATGTACTTGTCTCAGCTTTTTCACAGCATTTATGCTGTTTTTGACTACGATTTGTCGACTTTTTGTATGAAATTCATAGCTTGTTAATTAAACATGTCAATATTGTGGACGTACTCGGGTATGAAATTCATAGCTTGCCAATAAAACATGTCTATATTATGTATGTATCTGAGTGATGTAAAAGAATAGACATTTTTTTCGGCATTGCAGCAAAATATGGTAACATTTAACATAAAAATTTAAATAAATTAAAATTTAAATTTAAATAAAATAATAAATTTAAATTTAAATAAAAATTTAACATAAAAAGTGATTCTCTCAAGAATTGAATCCTGAATAAAAATTTTAGAAGTCGCTCAAGCGATTTTTTAATGATTTCGGCTAAAAATGGATACATGATCGAATTTCGAGCTGGTGTATATTCGGACTAAAAATGCAATGTGAAATATTAATCTAAGAAGTGTTCAAATGAATTCAATCTTCGTAATTAACCATCAATACTTATAAAATTATTAGATTACTGAAAACGTACAGTAGTTCTGAGAAGATACGACGCATAAAAGAACAACGAACAAGTAAAAACTTGAATTTTTTTTTAATTTTGTAAAAAAAAATTTCAAAAATCATTGTACCGAAACATCCGTGCCAACAGATCAACGGATCGGAAAATATTCCATAAAAAATGATGCCGAAGAAATACTACAACAGCATCAGAATGCACCGAAAGTTTTTAAATATAAGTAATTATAACGAAACGAGATTTTGAAACAAAAAAATATACGTACAAAATTTCGAGAGCTAAAGTTGGATTGGACAAAATCATTTTGGCCGAAGTACTACACGAGTTTTTCTTTTATAATATTTATTGATTGCGAATTATATCTCATGAGCAATAGATAAAAAAAAAAAAAATTGGTGAAGTTCTTATGAATTTTTTTTTTTCTCAAATCAAATATCTTTTCGCTCAAAATTATTTCGCATCGCCTGATTCCATTTTGGATTACAAGTGCAAATAGAATTTTCATGTATTTAAGGTCTCTACCACTCTAGGGTGGTTTAAAACCATATATAATTCAAACCTAGGGTGGTATCATACACCATTCTCTCAGTTATATAAAAAATGAAGAGAATGGTTTCCAAATAAACTTTATTATTGCATGCAAGAGACATTTTATGGTAAAAGAGAAGAGACACTGTTTTCGACTCCGTTCTAGAGTTTACGTTCGGAAAAATGAATTGTTGGGGCTAGGGTTAATAAAAAAAATTATTTATTAAGGTAATGTTCAAAAATTTATTTAGTAAGTTACACTTTATTTTCGCACTATCACTCTTCTATCTATATATATATATATATATATATAAAAGTTACTTTAACCAAAACTGAAACTGACCGCGATCTTTATAACCTCACGACTGATCAAAGATATCAAATATTCACCGAATACGAGTTTATCATACATCATTCTCTTAGTTATCAAAAAAAAAAAAAAAAAAAAAACAGAATGGTTTCTAAATAAAATGTATTATTGCATTTAAGAAACATTTTATGGTAAAAGAGAAGAGGCACCCTTTTCGACTCCGTCCTAGAGTTTACGTTCGGAAAAATGGATTGTTGGGGCTAGGGTTAATGAAAAAAATTATTTACTTAGACACTGTTCAAAAGTTTATTTATTGATTTAAACTTTATTTTTGCACTATCACTCTTCTACCGATAATATAATAAAAGTCACTTTAATCAAAAATTGAAACTGATCGCGATCTTTATAACCTTACAACAAAGACATTAAATGTTCACCGAATACGCGTTTAAAGTCCTGATCTCGAATATATCTAACCAAAAATCAAATTATCTGCTTTCACACCCGCGATTTTTATAACCTTACTTTTTAACCCCACAACTGTCACTAGTATAACCGCAATCTTTTTTCTAAACTCACAGCTGTCACTCTTACTTATGCATCTTGAAGAAAAGTCATCGGCTGTCACATCAACGAACACAGAGTCGCATATCACCAGAAAATTTCTAGTTATAGCTAGTGTCACTAGACAGCAACCGCTAAACGTCAAAAAATGTGTGCGAAAAATGCCACCTTTTTTTGATCATTTGGAAGGATGAAATATTAATATTTCCAATATGCGTTAGGCTACAGAGTTTTAAATAGTCACGATCGAAAGAAAAAAAAAATAAAAAATACGTGAACTAGCAACATCTTTTAAGGCTATTAGGAGTCATACCGACTGAGCCGCCATGAGTGCGAGAGAGATAACTGCAAATTACGAAAGTGAAATTCTTTGACACGGTCTGACCGATTACAAAAAGGCCCTGTCAGCCCATTTTTGCTATCGTCCTGCGTGAGCTGACAGAGCTTTTTTGTAATCGGTCAAACCGTATCGAAGAATTTCAACTTCGAAAATTTTCGGTGAGGTTAGGTGACTGATCCATCCCCTTAAAACGTTGTAATTAGTTAAATATCGCCGAAACAATTTTCGAAATCCGTTTGAAACCGCTCTACTTGTTGTACTCTAGTAGCGACTCGTCTTCGTCATCTTATAGTATACGTAAATGTACTTGTCTCGAGTCGCTACCGCGACTCTAGATCAATAATGATAAAATACAAATTCGTAATTGAAAAAATAAACTAATTTTTTTTTTAAGATTGAGAATTAAATAATCGAAGGCTCTGTTCAAACTCTCATTTATTTGACTAAATCAAATCAATTAATTTTTTTCAGTAACCCGTATATTCTCATTGATTAACCGTGTATATTCTTCTTAATAATTTGGAGAATCTATTTAAATCGTTACTTCTTTGGCTGAAGTAAATCGATTTTTTATTTTCAGTAACCCGTTCATTTCCGTCTTGTAACTGTGCATTTCACTAAATAATTTTATATTTGCTTTTACTAACCATGATGTTTCATATATAGATATATTTAGTTCATCTGAATACTAAATCACTGGATAATATACAAATAAATAATTTACTTGGATCAAATAAATTTTGTTTGGTTCAAAAAATTTTTTTTACTGTGTAGTTACCACGCTACCGTTCACACTAGTCAATGGATCGATAAATGTTCACAATGGTTTATATACAAATGTAAGTTCACTCATTAACAGCAGTTAAGATCAATTTGTATACACCACGCATTCTTAGCATAAAGAAAATGTTAATAAAGGAAATTTGAATATAGCAGTTAATACTTTTGCAAATCCATTGTTATTTATATTTGTCTAAGTTAACAACGCACATGTTGTTATACAAAGCGACCTTCGCCATTGATAAATAATTAGTTCACTAAACTTCGAATAACCCATTGTGGAAATTTAACACTCATTCCACTACTGTGAATAACGACAACCCCCTTAAGCGGAGAAGAACTCCCTTAAGTTCAATTATGAACTAAGGATATGTATCGCTCTAAAATTTAATCAAATCGGTGATCAAGAGACTCGATAGAGTCTCGGGACAAGTATATTTGCAGCTCTGTTGTCTGCTGTCCCGAGTGCTCGCCGAGTCTATATTATCTCGAAACAAAGCGATTCGTGATGGTGGAGGTAAACATCTTATGACGATTTCGCTAATTGTATATCCCAGGAGTAATTTGGCGGCTGGAAAAGCGAAGTTTTGACTATATGGGCTTTTCGGAACTAACTTATTAACGGTTACTTTAATGCCACGGATATTCCTGCAAATTTATCATTACAGAAAATTAATTCTCTATTTATATATATCGTGTTCAAAAAAATATCATCAGTGAACAATTAGTCACTAATATTGAACTAATTAAATAATTTATTAAATCAATTACCAAAACTTGTATAGTCGTGTTTGGAACAAAATTGTCAACAAAATAGATAATAATTATGTTAATAATAATGATGTAGCTCTCAATAATAATAAGCTGAGATTAATTGTTTTTTTGTAAATGAATTTGCAGCCGAGAAAGATTTGCTCTGTCCATTGGACAACGAGGCTTGGCTGATAAGATTTCTCAGACCATGCAAGTATTATCCAGAATCTTCGGTCAAATTAGTGAAGGAATATTACAGCTTTAAAGTTCGTCACTCGAACGTTTATGAGGGTTTGAAGCCGAGCCGAGAGAAAAATATATTCGAACAAAATATTCTCACGGTTTTACCGAATCGCGATCAGCACGGCCGTCGTATATTGATAATAGAGCTTGGTAAAAAATGGAAGCACAACAAATGTAGCCTTGACGAGGTTTTCAAGGGTTGTGTTTTGTATCTCGAAGCTGCGATGCTCGAGCCAACAACCCAGATTGCTGGTGCGGTCGTTATTTTCGACATGGACGGTCTCAGCATACAGCAGACGTGGCAATTTACTCCACCATTCGCAAAAAGAATAGTCGACTGGCTACAGGACGCTGTACCATTGAGAATCAAAAATATTCACATCATTAACCAGCCTTATGTGTTCAACGTCGTCTTCTCCCTCTTCAAACCATTCCTCAAGCCAAAACTTAAAGGACGAGTGAGTATCCCATATGTTCGAATAAATATTCATTTTTTTAACTTAATCTTTTTTTTGAACATATACATTATAAGAAAACTATTTGAAAAATTACCATGAAAATTGTAGGTACGATGGGACTATGAATATTATAATTAAACAAAGTTTAAATTAATTACGGAGAAAAAAAATTTCGTTCATTATTTTAAAAAAATGAAATACAAAAGTTGCATGGCACAATCAAGATTGTATCATGTCGTTCTTAATAAATATTTTAATGTGAGAAATGCCAATCATCACATCAATGATACTGTGTCTTACTGAAAAAATAATATACCTATTGCACTTGAACGTTTAAATGTCTTCAACTTTTAAAAGATACATAATTCGTAACAAGTACAATAAATTTTAGTGTACTGCACGATTCTTTGTGAATACTCTTCATTTTATATGATACGTACACAGAGAGAATTTAAATTGAAAAATGACCGTCACATCAATAGAAACGGGGGACAACCTTGAATTTTTCTGATTTTCACTGAGTAAAATGTAAATTTTCATGAAATGAAAATAAAATTTCCTATACATGATGGCCCAGTTATAGTGGTCCAAAAAAAAAACTACAGATAGGGGACATCATGACGATTCAAAAGAACCCCATATCCGAATGTCAACGGTTTAGAAGTTTTCTAACTTTTGTGATTTCCAGGACTTGACCTACCTTTCATCAATAAAATCATCAATGTGTTAGTTATGTGATAAATTGAGATAAAATTTGCCAAACATGTGGCGTAGTGATGCAGCTACTAGGTGATATAGTTTTGTTTATGAGTCACATGTAAGCACAGTAGATTTTACATTTTCTTTCACTAATTTTTAATTTCTACAAACAGGCTATACAATTTTCAAAATCTGCCTATAAAAAAAGATGCACGACAGAAGATGTGATGACAATCTGAATCCTTATGGTAAAAAGTTGTTTCATTGCAGTGTAAAGAAAGACTTCTGAAAACTTGTTGTAAGTTTTGCTACTCAATAAATTTAAAAAAATGATTTGTCATATACCTGTATTTCCCTTTTATGACTGGACGTAAATAATCTTTTCTTTTTTGTAGTTTCACTTCATTTTTACGGAACTTCCAAAATCATAACTTTTTACCGTAAGGAATAAGACTGTTATCACATCTTTGGTCGTGCATCTTTTTTCATAGGAAGATTTTGAAAATTATACAGCATGTTTATCGATATTAAAAATTTGTGAAAGAAAATGTAAAATCTACTGATTACATAAGTCACTCATAAAAAAATTACATCATCTAGTAGCTGCATCACTACGCCACGACGATGCCAAATTTAATCTCAATTTATAGCGCACTTTTAGCACAGTGATGATTTTTATATTGATGAAAGGTGGGTTAAGGAAGTACGATCGCAAATCGACGCGTCGACAGATTTTCTTGAAATTTTTGTAACTCAAAACAGACTGCAGCATCTGTACGCTACTACTAATTTGAAAATATTTTACCGTTTAGAACCGGAGATAATTATATAACATCAAAGTTGGCACGTTTAACACGTATCGCATATGTGAAGCATGCTGTAGACATAGTCTATCGCCCTTCTCTCAAACATAGTAAATAAACGTCTCGACAGATTTCAATAAAAAAAATAGCATGATCTAAGTGAATATTTTTCGGACAAGTGAAAAAAAAAAAATACTTCGATTGACCGTTTTGAAGTCGAGATATAACAATAGGAAGATGTAAATTTTTATGGAGTTTTTACCCGACCGCGAATGGGGGGAATACAATTCGGCAACACTGTAGCTGTCGCAGTGTACGTGTAGCTATACAAGGACACGGGTTTTCTTTACTTGAGTATGATTGCGCTGTCATTAGTATAAAATTATAAATGATTAATTAAGCAAAACAAATTTATGTATTATTTAAAAACAACTTTTAATAAAAATAATAATTATTGTTTATTGTAGTTCAAGCATAACCTACATTTAAAATGTAGTTTTGAGTACAATGATATCACATTGATCGTAAGTCTTGTATAAATAAACAAAGACACTTGCAGCACTTCAATTTTTTTCCCAATACTTCGAGCTCGACGATTTGTCAATCCGCAACGAGGTTAGAATCGAGTTCGCCTTCCTCGATAGTATTATTTCCAACAGACTTTTTTAATTTTCCTTCTCGCATCGTCCCGATAAATTTCAATGTTTTTGTCAAATGTTTATTCTTTATAAATTTGTCTTTATACCTTTCTTATTTCGACATTTTCGATACCTCATCTTGCTGTACTCATAGCAGCGAAAGAGAAATACCAAAAGAATACTGTCATCTGCTCACTGTGACATTGCCCGATCGTGACGAGAAACGAAATTTCATGGTGTGCGTGTGTTTGTATAGACCGCTTTTCTATGTATTGTAGAAATCTGAATACAGGCATGCCCAAAAGTTTTTCACATTTCACTTAGTCTATCGCCATGTTCTGTCCATACGTAATGCGCGTAACTTTTTGAAGATACTACCGCGATCGTTCTTCCTTAAGTCCCGAAAATCACAAAAGTTCGAATAACTTCTAAACCGTTGATTTTCGGATAACTCTATATGGGGTTCTTTCAATTCATAATGATGCCCCCTATCCGTAGTTTTTTTGGATCACTAAACTCGGCCACCCCGTATTTTATACAAGGGATTCTATTTTATTTTTATAAAAATTTACATTTTGCTCACAAGGGGAGACCAGTCGCATGGGTCGAGGATTTTGATGAAACTTGGTGGGGCGGTAGGGTGACCCAATGGTACTATAATCCCAAAATATTAGGTATCACCGCGCCCTCATTTTTGAGATATTCGCGATCGAAATTTAACCCATACTTCGTATACTAGTTCCGTTGCAATGAAAATCGCCAGCGGGCAGTAGCCTAACGGTAACGTGCTCGCCTGCAGAATCGCTGATGTCGGGTTCGAGATCCAACTTTTTTTTTTTTAATCTCAACAATTTTTTATCGTATTGTTGTTATCTTATAAGCAATTTTAAATGCAATTTATTTATTAAAAAAAAAAATTAACGATCGTTGCTCGAAATTCTCTCTCTCTCTCTCTCTCTCTCTCTCTCTCTCTCTCTCTCTCTCTCGCGCTATTTCGAAAATTTTCGCCTTAAAATAGGATCATAATATAGGATTAATTAAAAATTTTCACACTTTAAAGAAAAATTAATAGAAATTTTTTTGCTACGTAACGCTATTTTATTTATGCGTTACACGTTTTACAATATTTTACAGCATCTTACAAACTTTAGGATGATAAGCATCGTAAAAACAAGGAAAACGCAGATTTTTTTTAGATCTTGCGTATCGCAACAATGAATTGTTTCCGCATTCACACGGCGTCTTTATTTCTTCTATAGGAAAGCACGCTTCGTTAACATTTTCAAATACTTCTCGCTTGTCTGACAATTTTGAAGCGAACCACGCGTACTTGATCATATTTTTAATTAAAAATAGGTGCCGACAATAAAAAATTGTTGAGATTGAAAAAAAAAAAGTCGGGTCTCGAACCCGAGCCCAGCGATTCCCTAGGCGGGCACGTTACCGCTAGGCTACCGTCCACTTCCGATTTTTATTGCAACGGTACTAGTATACTATGAAGTTTGGATTAAGGAGGTTGTATCGTTTCTCATGTAAAAATTATTTTGCAACTTTACACAATAAAATTTTGTAAATAGAAAGCTTAACCCATTAACGCCGAGGTGATCAGAATTTTTACTAACTTTTCAACGTGTTTATTTATTATGTTATCGGACCAAAAAAATAATGCAATACCTCTATTCCTACGCGGAATTCGATGCTCTTTCAGAATCTGAGCTCAAAATTTCGATTAGACACCGAGAAAAAAAAATATGGCCGCTTTAAACGTGTAAAACGTGAAAATTTTCGAAAAAAAATTTTTTTCGCATTTTTTTTCACAATGATACCGCAAAGCTATCAACTTTTTACAATGATCAGATGTGATCATGGCACTCGAACATTAAGAGGAATTTTTTTCAGAAAAATTCATCGACGCGTTTTTTCAAAATGGCGGCGAGAATGAAAAATTTTTATAAAAATCTTAATCTATCGGTTTCTTCAAAACTATAAACTTGAGAAAAAAAATTCTAAGAACAAAAATGGCTTAAAATTAGTCAAAGAATACTCTTAAATTTTTTCAGAATTTTTGAAAACAATTTTTAATTTTCGAAAATTTCAAAAAATCCAATTTTTCAAAAATACCTGAAAAATTTTTGGAAAAATTTGAGAGTGTTCCTTGACTAATTTTAAGACTTTTTTGTTGTTAAAAATTCTTTCGTAAAGTCTATAGGTTTAGAGAAAAACAATTTTCTTGAATGGTACATAAAATTTTGTTTCTATCTACCACTACAAAATTCACGAACAAACTCGTATATCCTTTCACTTGTGCATGGACACATATGTTGTATACAATTTTTACATGAATTATAGGTAAAGCATATAAAAAAAAATATTAGTTTTCACTTTTTCAATACATTTGTTATGTCACGAAAACGTTCAAAATCTTCTGCTTCATTGCATGCAGAGTATGAATCAGATTATTCGGATAGTGATTCCGACGAAAACATTTTGATTCCGAATGCAGACAATTCAGGCTCCGATGATTCTGATTCCGATTGTGATTCGATATCTGATTCAGATTCTGAACATGAATTCACAATACCAAATATTACTTATAAAAAAGCTTGTGCTACTTATTCTGAAAACTTAGATAAACTTGAAAAAAATCACGAATTCATTTGGATCGATGGCGAGAAATCATATCCAAATACTTGTGAAGAAACAATATTATTATCTGAGGCTACAAAAAAGAATATACAGGCGTGCGAGCCTTTCCAATTGTTTGAAACCTTTTTTTCCGCCGAAATGAAACAATATATAATTGATGCGTCTAAAGAGAATAATTATGATCTGAAATTACAAGATCTTGACACTTTTATAGGTATAGTTATTTTCAGTTCATTCAATAAAAGAAAGTCTCAGAGAGATTATTGGTCATCTGATCCATTCTTATCTAGTGAAATTGTTTCTTCTGCAATGACTCGCGATAAGTTTGAAGAAATCAAGTCTAAAATAAAATATTCAAAAGCTGAAGACAAGGATCCAAACGATAGAGGGTGGCGGGTTCGTTCGATGTTGAAACTTTTCCAAAACAACCTCCTAAAGTTCGGAATATGGAAAACTTCTATATCTATTGATGAAATGATGGCCAAGTCTTATGCAAAAACTGTTTTGAAACAATTTATTCGAGGGAAACCAATAAGGTTTGGTTTGAAATTTTGGGGTTTATGCACTTCAGACGGCTATCTACTAAATTTAGATCTATATTGCGGTAAAAATTCCCAAACCGGAAACAAATTAGCAAAATGTGCTTTAGGTACTCGTGTAGTATTGCATTTATTAGAACCTTTTTTTCGGCTAATAAATTATAATAAAATCCCTGCATTTCATTTGTACTTTGATAATTTTTTTACAAATATGGATTTAATTTTACACTTGCAAAAATTACGTTTGAAATGCACTGGCACTATCAGAGACAATTGAGTCAAAGAAAAGAATATACTTGAAAAGAAAGCTCCACGAGGTACTTATATTGTAAAACATGATCGAAATAGTGGCATAAATTTCATCACTATTATGGATTCGAAGCCCGTTTCAATAGCTTCAACTGCTGCAGGTGTAAGTCCACTATCGACTTCGAGAAGATATAGTTCAGAGGCTCGATCCAAAACTGATATACCTTTTCCGCAAGCTTTTCATTTGTACAACAAATTTATGGGTGGTGTTGACGTGCATGATGGACACTGCAATAATGTACTTCCAAGTATACGTTCCAAAAAATGGACATGGGTCGTTTTTATAAGATTTATACAGGCATCCATTACAAATGCCCACGTAATTTTCAATGCTACACGTGATGGAAAGAAAAAAAGTGGAATAAAAGAGTTAACTACTTCAATTGCTAAATATTATATTCAAAAAGGTCAAACAAGTAAAATACTTCATACACGATCTAATAGGGACAAATTAAAAAATTGTTCAAATGAAAAATGTCCAATAAGAACAAGGATCTATTGTGAAAAATGCAATCTATATGTATGCAATAATTGTTGGGCAAAAAAGCACTGATAAAAGAAATGTTAAAATGAAAGACAAGAAGACTCACGAAAAGAAGCACTCCGAAACGTGAGAGGCAAGGGGACTCACGAAAAAAAAGCACCCCGAAACGTGAGAGGCAAGGGGACTCACGAAAAAAAGCACCCCGAAACGTGAGAGGCAAGGGGACTCACGAAAAAAAGCACCCCGAAACGTGAGAGGCAAGGGGACTCACGAAAAAAAAGCACCCCGAAACGTGAGAGGCAAGGGGACTCACGAAAAAAAAGCACCCCAAAGGAGACAAAGTTCTACCACGTCCACGCCGTTGTCTCTGGGTAATGCTAAGAGTAGAAAAAAACAATGTATATGCACAGAATCAGAAAAGAAGTAGTCAAGGAACACTTGAAGGAAATTTTTCCAAAAATTTTTCAGGTATTTTTGAAAAATTGGATTTTTTGAAATTTTCGAAAATTAAAAAATGTTTTCAAAAGTTCTGAAAAAATTTAAGAGTATTCTTCGACTAATTTTAAGCCATTTTTGTTCTTAGAATTTTTTTCTCAAGTTTATAGTTTTGAAGAAACCGATAGATTAAGATTTTTATAAAATTTTTTCATTCTCGCCGCCATTTTGAAAAAACGCGTCGATGAATTTTTCTGAAAAAAATTCCTCTTAATGTTCGAGTGCCATGATCCCCTCTGATCATTGTAGAAAGTTGATAGCTTTGCGGTATCATTGTGAAAAAAAATGCGAAAAAAAAATTTTTTTCGAAAATTTTCACGTTTTTCACGTTTAAATCGGCCATATTTTTTTTTTCTCGGTGTCTAATCGAAATTTTGAGCTCAGATTCTGAAAGAGCATCGAATTCCGCGTAGGAATAGAGGTATTGCATTATTTTTTTGGTCCGATAACATAATAAATAAACACGTTGAAAAGTTAGTAAAAATTCTGATCACCTCGGCGTTAATGGGTTAAGACAGTATTAAACTTCTGGCGGATTATGACGATGATTCATCGTCTCAAAATTGAGATGTTGATTGTTGAAGTTCGCAATTTTTTCAAAGCTTCCATAAGAGCCCATGCTAAACTTGCCATTTTCAACAATGAATATCTCGATTACCAGGCGGTGAAACCTCTCCAAATTTTTCACACATAATTAAATGCTGTTTAAGAAGATTCACGCCAAATTTCAATACATTAACTTGGAATAATCAAATATAATGTATTTTTCGTATGATGTCATATAAATATCGATAAAACCTCCTTAAAGTTCCATCGTGAATATCTCAAAAACGAAGGCGAGATGGCACCTAATATGTTGGGGTTATAGTACCATTGGGTCACCCTACCACCCCACGAAGTTTCATCAAAATCCCCGACCCATGCGAGTGGTACTCCCTTTGTCAGTAAAAAACACGAAAAATCAAGGTTGTCCCCCATTTCTATTGCTGTAACGGTAATTTTTCAGTTTCAATTCTCTTCGTGTATGATTCATTATACCATAATTATTACCATTATATTAATTCATTTTGGAATAACTTTGATTAAATTGTTATTTATGAGTTTATTTTTAAAAAAATCCTCCATTTTATTATCAATAAATATTAAATAATTATCGCTTATCTCATTCTGTCAATTAGATTATTTTCCATGGCACCGATCGAAAATCCCTTCACCAGTACTTGTCGCCCAAAGTCCTTCCTGATTGTTACGGTGGTACGTTGCAAATCCCGCGTGTTACTGGACCACAGTGGCTTGAACTTTTGCTCATGTGCGATAAGGAATATGATGGTGAGAAAATTATTCGTTATATTATTCTAAATGTCAATTAACAAAGAAAAATAGTTTTAAAAAAAATTAAAAATTAAGTGAAATAGTTATTTTTGCAATTGTGAGAAAAATTCAGTTTGAAATGATTGATTTTAATAAACTTTATATACTCCCTAATTGGCAATAAACTGAGTTTCCTTTTCTTTGAAGAAACTGAACAATATCTCTTATTTTTTTATTCAATTTAAATTAATCATTTTCAAACTTTTTTTTACAGCAATCAACTCATATGGCTACAAAAAAAAGTGAAACAATGAGAGTGGAAAAAATGGACCCCAGTGAGAGTTCGTATTTTAGTACAGTGAGAAACGATATTAATTATTAATATTATTTTTGTCATTATTATTACTGTTAATGTTATTATTATTATGATAATTATTTTTATTTTTATTGTTATTATTATTATTACGATTATTATTTTGTGATGGTACTTTCCGAATTTGAATATTTGCAACGTTGATTTCAAAATCCCCCTGCAACATTTTCAGTTATTTTCCAATCGCATTTATTCCTCTCCTTCTTCCTTGGAGTCACGATTTTTTCTCAACCCGTTTGAATAATTTATTTTTTGTTAACTGATAGGTGTGGACGACATCAAAAAATCCGATCCGATTATTTAGATTTTTTCTTCTGCACGGAATCTTTTTGGTTTTGGTACATGAACAAATTGCGATTTTCAAATACTCAATTTTGTGAACGAATAAAAAATAGTCGTCTTCGTTAGTTTCAAATATATATATAATATTTATTACTTTCTGCCCCTTTCTGCTATGTGCTAAGCGTGTATGAAAATAAATCAACACGTGGTTTGTCTTAACATTAATAATAGAAAAATTATGAAGAAAATTTGTATTCACTACCGATTCGTCCAGCAGCATTTTCTCCCATGACAAAACAATTATAACAAAAAATAGCACTTTGCACTTTTTACAATTTTTGTAAATTTAACATTTATTCATCGTATATCTCCTACGTTTTTTTTATGTACCCGTAAGTACTGGCAACTGAAAATGCACAAATTTCAATCCAATTAATAAACCACGTAATTCAATTTTTTTTCTATCAATAGTCAATATACTGGTGGAGTACTTACTCTGAAATTCCTCCTCGAAATTACAGAAATAATGCCACAATGGCTCACCAATTGGTTCATTGAGAAAGTCAAGCTCCCCACCATAAGGTTTCGGCATCGCAAATGAATCGATATACGACAACAATGCCTTTCGGTCAGTACCATGAAAGTGTATGCGTTTACGAAGTTTTTCCTGTTGAAAAAATGCCGTCAAAAGTCAAGACTAGTCATGATTTCGCAGTAAATCGCTGAATGATAAAAAAATGTATTAAATTGTATTAATAGTTGATAATTGCTAAATGAAAAATATCGTATTATTTCATTTGAGCGGTTCAATTTCAGCGATAATAATATTTTTGTAAGTACGGAAAATAAATAATTACAATTAATTTGAATACATTTTTAATTCTTAGTATGTTTGGATAGATATTTAGTTAAGAAAAAAATCGACATAAAAATTATCATACTTTTGCGCCCTAAAAACAGACAAATAATTAATTATCAATAACTACAAAATTAACAAAGAATCGATCGATAAATCGGCTCAACGTACCTGAATAAAGGGTTTAAATATCGCAAATACCATGTTAAAGATGTAGGGCTGATTAATAATGTGAATTCCTTTGAGACGAATAGGAAGACATTTTTGTACCCACTCGAGAACCATATTAGCAAAGCTCGGTGTGTAATAGGTCACATGGGTCAACGTGAGACCATCCATGTCAATAATTACTCGAGCTCCAGCCACCTTTTTAAATAATCAATTAAAAAATATATCTTTAACTGTCAAAATGAAATGAGCGAAATTAAATATTTTGTTTATACATTGTCTCAATGTCGAAAAAAGGAAAATATTAACATTTACACGAAGAATCATCGCGGCCAAATTTCTTAATTGCTCAAAACAAAGTCTGGTAATAAATAAAATATCGATGAAAAGTAAAATGCATTAAATACAAATTTGGAGATTTTTTTTTGATAACCATTGACAAAATAAGAAAATTTGGTAACGCACGTTTTGACCCGAAGACAAGATATCCGCGACAAAATATCCGCAGGACAAAATATCTGCCAACATTATATCCGCCGTCGGTAATTCACTGTTGAGATATACTCAACGCTATTAATTACTATATTTACACTTGGTAATATAGTTTAAAAGCATATATTATTCAAACCTCAAACCTGAGGTGGTTCAAACCTAGGGTGGTTAGACATCAAATACACGGAAATACTATTTGCATTTGGTCATATAGCTTAAAACCATATATAATTCAAACCTGGGATGGTTAGACCTTAAATACATGAAAATATATATCAATACATGTATTTCCATTTCAATTTGTATTTCAATAGAAATACAAATAAAGTAGCGCTCAAAAGTATTTTGACAAATACATTAATTGGATTAACTGAAAACAAAATATGAAACATAAAAATCAATCGTTTATTTTTTTGAAAGATATTCAATGTTCTAGAGAATAGTGGCAAAATGGCCCACGTTCGCAACAAAATAGTAGAGTAATTTTTAAAAAATGAGGAAACTGGTGGATCAAAAGTATTTTGACACTGTTGAAAAAATTCTTTTTTAACATATAATTATAATCTACAGTAATGAGCAAGTCAATATTTAGTGGCATATCCCTTGGTCTTTATGACAGCCTCCCACCGCGTCGGCATTGAGTCGACCAATTACTGTAATCGTTTCATCGGAATTTTATCCCACTCATTTTTGAGAACTACATATAAAGCGTGTTTATTGATCGATCAAACGAGCCCGCCGACGGCGGGCGAAGTTCGATCGAAATTATATGTACAGCCTCGTTCGAAGAGATTAGAATTATGTAGTGACTCTCGAGTCCACCAGATGGCCACAACGTACAGAGTCCTATACCAAAAAATTTAGAGTGGGGAATATAGGCCCCGCTCGCAGCGTCACGTTCGCCGCTACCTCATATATTTTAGAGTAAACAAAGATTGTTGTTTGAATGGTATAGGGATTGGGATTTATTCAGGGTGGGTTGTAATCTCTTCGAACGAGGCTGTACATATAATTTCGATCGAACTTCGCCCGCCCTCGGCGGGCTCGTTTGATCGATCAATTATATTTCCCGCCTCGTTCTCGAGATTAGAATTATGTAGTTGTTTAGAGTAAACAACAATTCACATTCGCGGTCGATGGGAATTCGTGTTTTTATTCAAAGGACCTTTTTTCTTTATTTAATAGTAAGTATACATAGAGTTTTATAACTAACGCGGTGTAACACACGCACATAGGAAAATATCACTCAGTGGAAATATCAAAAACAGAATTTGCAAAAACGGCTGTTTCCTTTTGGATTGGGCGATTATAGTATTTCGCAAAGACCTCCGATGTTTCTGACCAGCCTGCAGTCATTCTAATTGTATCCAGGGAAACGCCTTTAACATATGCCGCAGACGTAGAAGCATGTCGAGTTGAATGAGCCGTGAAAATAGCTGTATCAATTCCGCTTTTTTCCATTACTCCCTTAATCCATTGACTGATAGTTTGGGATCCTACTTTCTTATGAGGTTTCCTCGTCGCTAAAAAGAGGCTCGTTTCCGCTCCTCTATAGGCCTCAGTCTTTGCTAAATAAGCCTGAACTGCTGACGCTACACATAGTTCCGGCTTTTCTTTGAATTCTGGAATTATTAATACCGGCTGGCTTTTCCCCGGGCCGGATGTCTTTATTAGCTTGGTAATTATTATTTCGAGCCCTCTCGCCGATTTCCTTATATTGTTGATTTCTATGCAAGCGAGTGTCTGCGCTCTATGAGCCGTCGATAAAGCTAAAAGCATGACTGTTTTATCGGTAAGATCCACTAATGACAAATCTTCTATCGGATGAAGTTTCGCTAAATAATCCGAAACGATTGCAACATCCCAAGTACCCCTATATCTCGGTACCGAGGGTTTTAACTTATAAACGCCCCTAAGGAACCGTGTGATAATAGGTCTGTCCCCGATTTTTTCTGTGGAGATTAAGGATATCGCTGAACGAAAGCAATTCAACGAGCCGTAAGAAGCTCCTTCTTTGAATTTCTTAGATAAGAAACGCAACACGCTTTCTTCATCTGGATTGAAAAACTTTGTTCCTTCTGCGTTGCAAAATCTCCACCATTGTTTCAAAGCAGACTTGTATTGCTTTATCGTTGCTGTCGATAGGGACGCTAAGATGATGTTCAACGCCTCTGTTGGAACCTTTTGACGTCTAAATGCCTTCCTGATACTTTTGTCGCTATTAAAACGAGATCTCTGGCCCTGGGATGCACGATCGACCTGCACGGTAAATATAATAAATCAGAAGTTGGTTCGAATACTATATGTTCTCCAACAGAGAGGAATTTAAACAGCGGATACCAAGCCTGATTTGGCCAATTGGGCACCACCAAAATACCCTCTGCTTTATCCCATTTCATTTTTATGAGTACTCTGAGTATAACTGAGAACGGTGGGAAAACGTAAAAATTGAAGTTTGACCAATTTATGGTAAAGGCATCGATCGTTCTCGCATCGGCCTCCGGGAACCAAGAGCAATACTGTTTGCATTTGTTGTTCAGGCTTGAAGCGAATAAATCGATATCGGGGCATCCAAAAACTTTAACAATCACAGTAAATACTTCCGGATTAAGAGCCCATTCCGTGTCAACGTTCTTTTGTCTCGATAACTTGTCTGCCTCAACGTTCTTTTCTGATGGGATATATGAAGCCAGAAGAAAAATGTTTCTTTCCTCTGCCCACTGCCAAATTTTTCGAGCTAGCGCATTGTACTTTGGATATCGTGTACCTCCCATCTTATTAATGTAGGCAATCGCGGTTGTGTTGTCAATGCGAAGTAGGATCTGGCAATCTCGTTTGTTGTTAGCTAAACCCTGAAGGCTTAACCACACCGCGAACAATTCTTTGTAATTAATGTGCCAGTTCCTCTGGCTCGCAGACCAGAGACCGTAAATCTTTTTATGCTCATCGACGGCATCCCAACCTGTGTCTGAGGCGTCGGTAAAAATTGTCGTTTGAAAGTTGCCGGATTTTATGGTACTATAACCTTTCTTTAAATGCTCTTTCCACCAATGCAGGTCTGGACCAATTGACCGTGGGATTTTTATTTTTGAATTGTAATTTGCATTGTTCGCTAATAAGGCCAAGGATTTTTCTCTTTCCATTTTCTTTGTGTAAAGCCAACCATACTCCATCGCTAAATATGCAGCCACAAGTTTGCCTATTAACTCAGAGAATTCTCTTATAGAACACTGTTTTGATACTTCGAATTGTCTTACAGCCTTAAGCAATCTTTCCCTTTTTTCCTCGGTTAATTCGATCGAAAATCGTTCTGAATCTACAATAAAGCCTAAAAATTTACGTCTGGTCGAAGGTCTAGTGTTGCTCTTCTTTTCATTAATAAGAAAACCCAAAAATTTCAGCATTTCTATCGTTTCGCGAACATTGTTTCTACACTTTTCTGCATTTTCCTCTATGCACAAGATATCATCGAGGTAAATAACCGAGCAATGACCTCTCAATCTCAAATGGCGGATTACTGGCTTCATAATTTTCGTAAAGATAAAGGGGGCCATAGATAAACCGAAAGGCAGACAAGTGAACTGAAATATCTGACCTTCGAAATCGAATCTCAGAAATTTTCTGCTTCCTTTCTCTTTTGAAACCAAGTATCTTGCAAACCAAGCATCTTGCAAATCTACTGTACACATGTATACTCCGGGAAAAATTAATTTGGCTGCAGTTCGGATATCTTCTAACTTGAAATGGGGAGCTTTAATGAATTCATTCAATTTCTTCAGATTTAAAATGAATCGAAAAGAACCGTCTGGCTTTTGCACAAGAAAATATGATGATAAAAATTGATCTTTTGTTCCTTTGCACTTCTCAATCGCACCTTTTTCTAATAAATTATTTATGGCTTTACGATAATTAGGAAGGTGAGGAAATGGAATTCTCACTCTTGGGATCTGATTCTGGTAAGGCATTCTAATGAAATCAAGTCTATAGCCCCTAACACAATTCAGAACGAAGTTATCATTCGTAATTTGATACCAATTGTGCAAAAAATTAGTCAATCGACCAGCACATACTTTGTTACTTATTTCCTCGGTGATCTTCTCTGGTTGGATGCCCTGTTGTTGTAAGCTTGTTGTTTCCCTCTGAATTGCAACCTTGATCGGCCCTGTGTGTTTGCACGATAATTGCCCGCGTAGCTGGAGAACGCTCTCTTCCCCTGCGGGCTCCGGAAGTTTAAATGACTAACGGCCTGACGAGCTCGATTGGTTTTTGAATAATCCGTATTCTTAACGCTGCGACTCATCTTTTCCAATGCCTTCGTCTCCTTGATTTTTCCGGCCAAGTTCTTGCCGAACAACTCCGTGTCTGATTTTGTTTTTTCTAACAAGTCTTTGAGAGGCTTGGAAACACCCGGTAGAATGAGCGCTCTTCTTGATTGATTTAGCTGGCAATGTGTCACAGCCATAAACTTTGCAGCGTCGTTGAGATTTTCTAGAAAGGCCAGCTTGTCTATGCTTTCTGGCTCATCTAGCAACGTAGAAACTGCGGCCCCGAGGGCCATTAAAGCTGCGCCAGCTGCTTGTTGACATTTTTTAGCATAATCGTCACGTCTGAGGGCCGATTCCGACATTGCCGGTATCATGACTTGGTTAAGTTCCGGCGCAGTAAAGCCTTCTTTCTGAGGATATTTCTCGAATAATTTTTCCTTTTCCTCTTTCTTAAGGGAGCTTTCCAGTGTGAAATTTTCAAAAAATCGATTTTTTTTTGCTTTATCGAATAGTATACACTCTTCCGAATATTCCCTGAAATTTTCATGCCGAAATTCAGATTATTTCGGTTACTGTACAGCATTTCTTGGAAGAAGGCAACGGAGCGCTACAGCTGCCGCGTCGGCCGTCTGCCCGTGCGACCGTTATTTCTATTGTCTCGTTCCTACCTGCTCGTGTACCTTCCAACGTGAGTCCGGTTCGTCTTTCAGTTCGGTTTCGACATTCAAAATGGATAGATCTACGAAAGAGAAATGTGCGTGGCAGGATAGAAAAGGCTCGAGAAGCGGACATCCGCGAAATGAACGAAAAAGATCCGCGGGTTTCAAGGGAACAAATCGACACGATATCGAAACGGATCTAACGTTTGCGAGCACTTCGGCAGCAAAAATCTTGAAAAAGAGTCCAGAGTTTGAAGTCCGAATCGATCAAACGTTTAGCTATGTGGTTTTGGAGTTCTTTTTGGTTTTCGGCGCTCTTCAGGAACTGTTGAAGTGCAAAAAGTGTAATAGCGACGTGAAGTTTTTTAAAAAATCGATTCGCGGATTGGGCTTTAAAATTTGTGTTCAGTGTTCGTGTCCAGATCCGGCCGAGATAGATTCTTGTCCTTTGATAAAAAATGCTTATGAAATCAATCGTCGTTTCTGCTTTGCCATGCGATTGGTCGGCATCGGCATAAATGGCATTAGAAATTTTATCGCCTTGATGGATTTAACTGCAAACTTCAATAATAACACCTATTATGGAATCGTGAAAATCCTGCAGATTGCAGCGAAATCAATATACGAGGCCGTCGTGAAAAAAGCAGGTACCGAAGAGAAGGAAAAAGCTTTGGAAGCAGAAAATCGGGGCGATATTCTGACGGTGTCCGGTGATGGATCGTGGTCGAAACGCGGTTTCACGTCGCGCATGGGTATCGTGTCCGTGATTGGAAAATATACCAACAAAGTTTTGGATGTTGCTATCAAATCAAGCTTCTGCAAGGCTTGTGCATTCTGGAAAGCACAAGAGGGAACACCCGAGTACGAGGCGTGGTTTGAGACGCATGAATCCGAATGCAACGTCAATCACGAAGGCAGCGGGGGAAAAATGGAAGTCGACGGTATAATCGAAATATTCAAGAGATCAGAAGAATTGCACAACGCGAAATACGGTTTCTATATAGGAGACGGCGATACAAAAACATTCAAGATGTTATTAGAAGCCAAGCCGTACGGTGACGATTTGACGGTAAAAAAAAAGGAATGCGTTTTGCACGTGAAAAAGCGAGTATATAAAAGGGGAAACGAAGCAAGAAAAAGGTTAGTTCAACTAAAAAAGGCCAAAAAGCAAATCGAAGACAAAGCAATGGAGAGTGAACCGAAAAAAAAGGATCTCGTTCGAGTACTCCGAAAACTAAAAAAAATCAAACAAAAAAAACTGCTGTTGAACCGAAAAGAGCGCAATTGACGTTAAAATTATTGACAAATCTCTCCGAATATTATGGCTTGGCAGTTCGTCGAAATTCCAATTCCGTGGAAAATATGAGGAAAGCCATATGGGCTACATTTCATCACAAAAGCTCAACTGATGAAAATCCTCAGCATGAGTATTGCCCTCCGGGAGAAGATTCGTGGTGCGAATGGCGCAAGGCCGAAGCCACAGGAGAGGAGTACACCCATCCACCAGCACTCGACGAAGACGTACAACAAGTTTTAAAGCCGATTTACGATGATCTAACAACGGAGGATCTCTTAGAACGATGTACGGGCGCGAATACTCAAAACAATAACGAGAGCTTCAATCACTGTGTGTGGCAACTAGCCCCAAAGCACGTATTCTGCGGCAAGCAGATAGTAGAAATCGCTACGCAGTGTGCTGTGTGCACCTTCAATGAAGGTTACGACCCAATTTTAAAAATTTTGGAGACGATGGGATGCACGATAGGGCCGAGCGCCGCAGATTTCGCCGCTAAGTACAAGAATGCGCGCATCACCCAAGCAAACCGCCGGGCGTCCCTGGATAGCAAAGAGGCGAGGACAACTCGTCGGACTGAACAATCCATTGAGCACGATCTTTTCGAAGAAGCAGAAGGGATATTGTATGGACCTGGCATCGCTGATTGACCGTAAGTAAACGATTTACCTAAAATTTCCTCACTTGAAACTTTGAACGCGTTTTTCTCGAAACAGCATTTTTCAAAACGGTGTCCAACTTGGAGGGCAGAGTTTTAAAGCTATCGAGTTGAATTTTTTACACAATATTCTTAACGTCATTGTTTATCGTGCTATGGAAGCTTTTTTTTTTTTTGACATCTTCCTATTTTTTTGTAAAAAAAACTGCCAAAAAAAATGCTAAAATCGATACTTTTTGTCAAACCGGCGCCATTTTTGCAAAAAAAAAAAAAAAGCCTCCATAGCACGAAAGCCAATTATATACCGATCAATAATCTTTTTGTGTTTTTTGTTTCAGATCAAAATTGTGACCCCCAACGTGGACACCACATCCAAGTGCATTTTCTGCAACAATTGTTTCATCATTTTTATAGATATTAATTAATAAATAAATCGATCTTTAAAAAATTGTTTTGTATTCTTCAATACCCAATTAATATACAAAAAAAAACCAGACCGATTAGATTATTTTTTCTTTAAAAAAAAAAATCGCGAAAAACAGCGATTTTTCGGGCTGTCACACTGGAAAGCTCCCTTAACGCCTTCTTTGACCCAATGTCTCCATCGACTAGCTACTGAAGAGTGTAAGTCGAAATCCAGTGCTAGCGAAGCTGAAGGATCTTCGCCTAGTACGTGGAGAATCTCCTCGTCAAGTTCCTGTTCCTTGTTAATCTCGGTATCGACGGGAGGAACATTCTCACCCGTGGGCGGCACTTTATTTTCCTTTTCCTGCTCATGGTCAGCGTCAGTGCATAGATCTATTTGAGGAAAGGGCCAGAAAAAAGGAAAAACAAACTAAGAAGTTGTTTCTTGTACTTACCAAAAAAACATAAATAAACATAATGGCATATATTTTTTCGCATTGAAACCGTCGTTTCGTCTCTTGTACGGGCTCGGTTCGGGTTATAGGTGTAGCTGTGTCGTCTCCCGTACGACCTTCGCTAACCTTGAGTCCGACCTGTCATGTCTCTCGTACATGCGCATCGGCTACATAATGCGCCGATATGTCTTGTCTCTCGTACAAGCTCATCGGGCTAGTGGATCGACATTGTTTTGCCTCTCGTGCAAACTCGTCGTCCGAATGAATTTCTCATTCTATTTGTTGTGCCTACCGTCTAAATCAATCTTCTCCCCGTCTTCTGAGTCGCCATCGCTCTCCTCGTGGTTAGACTCTTCAGACTTCTCATCTACTGGATTCTGTAGTCCCGCGATCTCCTCCTGTAGTCGTCTAATCTTCTCCTCGATCTCACTAATGACAATCCTCTTTCTTTTCGACATACCTGATCCTTATGAATCTGAATAAAAAACACCTAAGAATTACTGTACAAAGTCGCCTCTGGCGTACAACGAAAGATTATGAGGTAGCGGCGGACGTGACGCTGCGAGCGGGGCCTATATCCCCCACTCTAAATTTTTTGGTATACGACTCTGTACGTTGTGGCCATCTGGTGGACTCGAGAGTCACTACATAATTCTAATCTCGAGAACGAGGCGGGAAATATAATTCGAATAATTTTGAATAATTATTCTGCGATCCACCTCCTCCCACAGAGGTTCTATAGGATTCAAATCCGGACTTTGGCTTGGCCACCCCAGAACCTTGACTTTTTCGCGTTTTATAAAATCACTAATGTACTTGGATTTGTTTTTGGGATCGTTATCTTGTTGAAAATACCACCCAGCTGGCATGTGGTGTTTAGCGTACGGTAGCATTTGAGTCTTCAATATATTTGCGTGTACACGAACCGATCCATATTCCCTTCAATTTGAACTAACGGTCCAAGTTCAGAGCGTGAAAAACATCTCCAAACCATCACACTACCACCTCCAAGTTTGACCGTGGGTATTTGGTATCGAAAATCATATTTTTTGTTTCAGGACGTCGAAGGTACTTAATACGATCAGATGACATTAAATTAAATTGGCTCTCGTCACTCCACAAAATTTTGAACCAGTCTGAACTTGACCACAATGTGTGCCATTTTGCGAATGCAAGTCGGGACTTTCTGTTTTTTGTAGATATTAAAGGTTTTTTTGTCGGTCTTGGTCCATGTAATCCGAAGAGTTTAAAGCGTCGTTTGATAGTAGAAACGTGAATGTCTACGTTATATTTTTCTTTCAATTCATTTTTAATCATTATAGCCGACTTCCGAACATCACTTGTTGATAGCTTTTTTATAATACAATCGACTTTAAGAGATGTTTTTTTTGGACGACCACTTCGAGGCTTATTTTTGACAGTCTTTCGTTTATTATATACTTTATTCCATGCACTAACGGGCTGTCGAGACACTTTAAAAATACAAACAACTTCTGTTTGTTTTAGTCCTTGCTTTAGTGCATTTATAACGGCTTTTTTAAAGTCACTAGAATATTCCTTGCATTTCGGCATATTGAAATGACCACAATAAGTAATATAAGTACAAATCAAAACTAAGGAGCAAATAACGTCCGTGAATTCGTGAAGCTGACTGCGTGTCAAAATACTTTTGAGCTCGCGGTAGGTCACGTTCCTCCAGCGGCGCAGAATATAAACAAACAAGTCGAAACCTGATGCTTTCAAATAAGCGCAGTTATACTGCTCTCCACTATACTCAAGACATTTTCTGATAAAGTTTTATTTTGAAAGAAATAATAACGAATTTTATGTTGTCAAAATACTTTTGAGCGCTACTTACGTGTCATACGAGATTTAACATATTTTATCTTATGGATATGTTGTCTTGTAGATATTTTGTCCTGCGGACATTTTGTTGCCGGATATTTTGTCTTCGGGTCAAGTGTTACGTAGCCAAAAATTGTACAAATATATTATTAAATTTTTTTGGATAACCTGTGTTTTTGGTTCGACCGAGGCAGCCTCAAGGGAGAGCATAACACCCTTAAATATTTGTTCCAACGTTATCTCCTTCGGCTTCCATCTTTTTCCACCCTCAACAAGCAATAATCTTGTTCCATCTTTACAACGGAGTGGTAATGGGGTTATTACACCGGAACAGAGTATAGCACGCTCATTACTTGGCAGTAAATTTTTGCAAATTCGTTCACGATTTACACGATACCGATAAAAACGTTTCATCTGAAACAAAATAAATAAACGAATAATAAAAAAAAACTGAAACAAAATATACCCCACGACAAATGAACATCAATTATAAGCCGATCGATTTGCGGACCGAATTTCTAGTCGTATAATCCGGTATCACGTTTCTTCATCAGGCCCGCTCCTCACGAGATCATTATTATTAAGGTTGGAAGATATGTCATCTTTTATTGCACATAATGTCGAAACGGTTGGAGATTGAGAAAAAGTTCGTGTGCTCGATCGTGAATAGCATCAAATTTGCTATAAAAAAGTTTCGAACAGTATGTTTCTATCTTTAGTAGTTTAGTCCTGAGAGTGGAACTAAAGATTACCTCAAAAACGTTCGTCCTTCGGAAACCAAGAATTTTCCAATTAGGTATCAGAACTAAACTACTGAACATAGAAAAGTACTGTTGAAAAAAGCATTATCATAGGAAATTGTATACTTTTTGAGATTGAGGTTATACAGCTTCGCTCTATCGCCAGCTGCTTCGGCAATATGCATGATAAGACAACTTATACTATCCAACTTTAATAATCAAATCACTACGAAGAAGCCTGATCAAAAAACATTTGTGCATGGACTTTTCAACTCGGAATTCCGTCCTCAAATTAAGTTTACATTTGTAATCATTTTGTGTGGGATGACCTGTATATTCATAAACTGAAGTAGTTTTCCAATGCTCTTTCAAGAAACTTGAGTAATTGTAAACTTTTTGTCTATTAAAAAAACCATTACTTACGAGATTGAATGCTGGAGTTGTGTACCACTTACAGGGCCTTAAAAACTTCTTGTAAAAATCGTCGTCGTCGGGCACCTTAAGATCCGGTTCTCCTAAAAATAATAACAATTTATATTGATTAGTACTCCGTTTTTATCGGTATAAAAATAGAATTAAAGAACAAATGTATCCATTATCCTTTTTTAATTAAATAAGGGGCTGTGGAGGAGAGGGGCTATTATTTTGATGAAATAGATATCGGAAGGGATAATGTTTGTCTGCGCTCAGAAAAAATATTGTTGAAAATACCAAATATGTTTTGTTGCCTTAAAATTTTGTTGATTTAAACATTACTCAGGTGCACTAAGTAAGCTACAGTTATATCAACTAAACCTGTAGGCCAAATCTTATTTATTTGTTCAACATGATGATTTTATCAGAAAAACTACTACCATTTATTTGATTTTTTCTGATTTTTATTTGGTATAACAAAATGTCCATTTGATTATGAAACATCAACTCAATTAAGCGATTTTCTCATATTGAAGGGATACTGCATACATTCAACTGAATGATTTATTAGGATGATCCGAAAGAACATATTGTTCAATCACGCAACTGTAATTATGAAATTCATTCACTCAAGATAACAAAACGTTTTGGCTAAGGACTGTTTTTCTTTGTTCCATCGACTAAAAATTACTTAAATTTAAATAAGTCCATATTTAAATTGCGTAAAACTCAGTTATTTCAAAAGTTACAAGGGTGGGGGTAAAATTTTCGAATGACGAAATTTCGAACAGCTAAAATAGCGAATTTTAACATACAGTTATCGATATATATATATATATATAATTGTATGTTAAAATTCGCTATTTTAGCTGTTCGAAATTTCGTCATTCGAAAATTTTACCCCCACCCAGTTAAAACATAGTCAGTCGAACTAAATTTCTTTTTTTTTCAACTAAAACCGATATTGCGTGAACCAAAAACCTTTTTTAGTGGAAGGTCTTGTTTTGTTGTTTAGTCTACATATATTATTAGTGTGAATGAATATGAGATTGCTGCAACGACACATTCCTTCGTTGTAAACAAATACGTAGCTTTTATAACACTATCTGTCATTCATAATAAATAAATATCTATGATATCGATCAATCAAATATTGTTCGATTTGAATATACAACTGCTTAAGGATATATGCCCAGTCAAATCCGCAGTACATCTATTTGTTTTTCAAACAGATCATTATATAAGATATCAATCATAAATATGTTTTTTATTAATTAATACTAATTATACATAACAAATCAACCCGTTGAAAGTTACAGTTATTAACTTTAAGAAAAATTAGTTCTTCATTTGACTATTTTTTACTGGAGCTAATGTCCGTTCTATCAACCAATCAAAAAATTCCGTTTATATATCTGAAAAAAATGAAAATAACTGTGAAAAAGTCGAGGAATGTGATTCCGATGATTTCGACGTTTACGAATATGCAAATTATGATATTTAATTTCAATATTTAAACATTATTGATATGCACTAATTAATTTTTATTTTTTATAAATAAATATGTTTCGTTTCCAGAATCATGCATTTTTTTATACTTTCTTTTCCCTTCCTGGTATTGATTGATCTAAATTCATAAAGAAAATATTTTGGTTAATTTATTTATATAGTTCATGTTTATCTTGCATTATATATTTGCATTGACGTTTCATGATTAGATCACGCTTGTATTTATTTTCTCTCACTACTACTGTACACTCGGTTCGTACTGCCCGCGCGTGCAACGTTGCCATATTTCCATGTTTCGCACATTTAACATGGCGGCTGTAGTAGCGGTTTTCGCACATGACCCAAACGACTCTACTTTTTTTTGAGATTTTTGAACAAATACGACGGTGACATTGGGTTTTTTTTTCTTTAAATAGTAAAAAAAATAAAGTTTCTAATAATATTTTTTTTAATCTGTACGCTTATATATCATGGGCTTTATTTTCTTATTTTCTTTCAAATTAGGCTACTTCCGCTACTATTAACGTGCGTTTTAATGGGACTGAAAAATTAATTTACGTAATAACTTTACGGTGAAGTCTAATTATTTTTTTTTCTAATCGACGCAGCATCGTTCACTCTACAACATATTTTAAATTTGAAGGTCAAACTTAAATTATATATTTTGGGCATACATCCTTAATTAAAACAAAAGACATTATTAATTCGCATGAGGATAATATATGCATTTAAATGTAAATTTTTTTCATCATGAATAATTTTTACTTTTGATTCTGAAATATGTACAAACTTCTTATGGCGCTCTGTCAATTGTCTGAGTGCGAGAGATAGCTAAAAAGCAGATTCCCATTTTTTTTCGGTTATGATAGTCAAGGAGAAAAAGGCAAAATATAAGATCGCCTTATAATCAAAAAAATATGTATTCACGTTTTCTTACCGTAATGACTCACATATAGTCATATACGTAAGAAAATCTAGTGTTTCTCAAGTAACTGTAACCGCAGTGTTAGGTACAAATGTTCGCTACCTAATTCTTCATTAGACTTCGTCAGAAGGTCATAACCTACTCGACTCCCGCAATTTATGCCCATCCACAGACCGACGTGTATGTGAGAAACTTGGTGGTCCAAGCATTATTTTGTTCGTTTAGCAAAATTCTTATACTTTATAGGCAAGCGTTTGACTTTGCCTTTGTACCATAAGCCACTGAGTCGCGTAGCACGTTTTCTTCAGTTTTTCGTAGTTCGTCGTAGTGCAATCAATATGGCAGACATCATCCGCACGTAGGGCTTCGACAAAAACGTCGAAACATTATATTATTAAGGTAAAATAGCTGATGCCGATTAATCAAATGAATGCTAAATTGTCAAAATACATTTATGTAAAATTGAGTGCACTAATTAGATGAATTAACGGTTGATTTATAATATAGTATGTCTTATTAAACTGAAAAAATATTAATAACAATAGTTTGCAAAACCTTCAACTCATAAATGTAAAATTCCACGATGTCATATTTTTATCGAGATTTTTCAAAGAATGATCCGTATTCTTCAACCGATTTTAATACACCACGTCTTATTTTGTTCCTTAAGAGATCCTCTACAAGTTCACCATGTGGATTTTTTTCTGAGTTTCATCATTTTACTGTGCAGCCAATTGTTTAATTGGCTAAAAAAATGTTCATAAACCAATTGCTGTAATTTTCATATTAACAAGTTTATAAAAAACCCCACGCGGTGAATTCGTAAAGGATCTCTTGAGGAACAAAATAAGACGTGGTGCATTAAAATCGGTTGAAAAATACGAATTATTCTTTGAAAAATCTCGATGAAAATCTGACATTATGGAATTTTGCAGTTATCAGTTAATGATTTGGTAAATCCATCGTTATTAATTTTTTTCTGTGTAATGTAATACACATCAACCTTCAATTAATTTAATGAGTGCATTGAACTTTGCATAAATGTATTTTGAAAAATTGCCACTCATTTGACTAGTGTGAAACAGCCATATTACCTCAAATCAAAGAAACCGTTAAATAAAAGGAACAAAAACATCTTCACAATCTATATTTTACGAATCAGTTTTTTTCCTTCTTATACGAAATCTTGTTTTATTAATTTTTTGTCTTATTTTCCTTACAATAAAAAATATATTTTTCACCACACCTCCACGGAAAGTTCGACTTTCCGCCTTGCGTAAGTCGAATTTTCCGCGAAGATGTGGTGAAAAATAGTATACGCACACACGGGAGGGAAAAAGGCCATCCCAAACCGCGTGCTTGCCACCCTCGCCTTCGGCTCGGGTGGCAATTCCGCACGCGTTTTGACATAGTCTACTTTCCCTCTCTGGTGGCGTAATATACTATTGTTCGAACAAGAAAAGTAATAGAAAAAACAACAAAGTATTCTCTTGACGTATACCTTACATCTGAATTATCATCGATTCAAACGAAATATCAATTTTTACTAATTATACACGGAATTCCATCAAAACAAATTTACTTTCGATAACGTGGCGTTTTGTGCAATTGGAAACGTGAATAGATGGAAGCAACAAAATTATCTTGTCAGATTAATGAACTAATTGGTGTGCAAAACGATAATTTAGTTGTTGCAAATTTATTCATTGAAATGTACCAATAAATCCTTCGATTCAGCACAATCGTTTTTTGTTACTGCAACAATTTTATTTAAAATCGACGCGATATATTCCGACAAGTAACCCATACTTCATCCAACTAAATATTTCGTGGAGCAATGATGGCAACGTTAAAGTAGTTTCTCGTTCTTGCCACGGCGTGGCATTGAGCACTTTCTCATATACACGCAAGTTTCTCACATACACGCCAGTCTGTGGATGGACGTAAATTGCGGGATTCCCCATTCCCCCCTTCTCTCAAAAGAAAGCCAAGTTTACGGGGGAAATAATAAAGAAAAAACATAAACATCGACATAGCGTTCATGCGGCGAGATAGAACAAAGGATGTGTTTCACAGTCTCGGTTTGCTTAGTGACTTCTATGAATCTCCTATCCTTCGCTTGTTTCTCTCAACAAGGCCAAAATTTTAAACATCGAAAAGAAAATAAAAATTGAAAGCAAAATAAAAGGGAGCTCACACCAACCTTAAATAACGACGCTTGGCCGAAGCGGTTTTACCAGGCTAGTCCCACGGACGAGAGTCGGGGGACTAGCCAAATTGTTTGAAGAAGAAGAATAAGAAGAAGGTAGCGAACATTTGTACCTGATACCATGGGTTGAAGAGTGCCGTGAGAAACACTAGATTTTCTTACATCTATGATCGCATTGTCATTGTGGTAAGGAATCAGATCAATACATATTTTTGAATGATAAGTAATTCGATAATATATACAGTGGCATGCAAAAGTTTCGGGCCACCCTATTTTTTATGCACATTGAATAGAAATATGGTGGTGGGAGAAAAACAAACGAGTAATGATAACACGTAATCACTTATATTTAGAAACAATAGGTTATATACATTATTAATATCGATCTTAAATCATTAATTGTTCAACAATTTTTTATGACTGGCTGTGCAAAAGTATTGAGCCGCGGACTTTTGGATATGAAAAAAATAACAAAAAACTTGAAAAATAAGGAAGTATGTCTTGGTCTTCTCCACTCGACTCAATATTTTGTTGCCATGCCCTTAGCAGCGATGACTGCAGGACATCGACGAGGCATAGACCCAATTAGTTGTTTGATTCGTTCTTGTGACAATTTTTCCCATTCACTTCGCAAATAGTTCCACAAATCCGTTTTGTTGGACTAATTTTTCGTTCCAACAAGATGCTTGAGGTTTTGCCACAGGTGTTTAATAGGATTTAAATCCGGTGACTGCGAAGGCCAGTCAAGAAGGCAGACTTTCCGGCTTTGAAGAAAATTTTTAACAAGACGCGAAGCGCGTTTCGGATCATTATCCTCTTGAAAAACCCAACCACGTGGCAAATTTTTCGGTGCAAATGGGAGCATATGATCTTGTAGTATGTCCCTGTACATTGCAGCGTCCATATTGCCATGAACTTCCACCAGCGGACCAACGCCATCATCAGAAAATGCTCCCCAAACTTTAATGTTTCCGCTACCGTGTTTTACGGTAGGAATTTGGTACCTTACATTATACCTGGTACCTGCTGAACGTCTTACGTACTTCCGACCATCGCTTCCGAATAATTGAAATTTCGATTCATCGGAAAGAAGTACTTTCCGCCAATCTGATACCGTCCAGCGCTGATATTTTTTCGCAAAGTCTAATCTAGCCTTATTATTCTTTTTGCTAATCAATGGTTTTTTTACACCAATACGTCCAATTAGCCCCGCAGCTTTGAGACGTCGAGATACCGTACTCCGACTAACGTCAGCTAGATTTTCACTTCGCAATTCCCGGAAAACATCTGCAGCACTTTTTCGTGGATCTACAATGCACTTCCTTTTTATAATTTTGTCGACGCGATTCAAAGTTTTTCGCGGTCTACCGCTACGATTTTTGTCCCACAGTGAGTTTGTTAATTTATATTTAATAATAATACGATTAACGGTACTTTTACCAATAGATGAAGTCTCCGCAACGTCACGAGAACTTTTTCCTTCTGACGAAAGTTTTAACACGATTTCACGAAGCTGAATATTCGTATGTTTCGGCATAGTGGCAGAAAGGAGACTGATTTTCCATTGTAGGACATATTTTGTAACTAATGAGGAAAAAAATGTAAACAAACCGTGCGTACGAAGCCGCGGCGATATAGTGGCCCGATACTTTTGCACACCGACCAATGTCATTCCACGTAGTACGCGAAAAATACGCCATAATTAAATATACAATATACGACGTTGTTACCTTCATTCTAACTCTCTTGAATATTTTGAACAATAATAACGAGTGGAGAAATAAAATATTTTATCATTTAACTGGAAAAATAGGGTGGCCCGAAACTTTTGCACGCCACTGTATTTGAGAATCGAAAAAAAAACATTTATTGATGATATGAACATTGTGAATAAAAAATGTCTTCCGTTTGATTTAAGCTTTCGTATTTTCAAACCAACAATATGCAATTAATGAATATGTTTAAAAAATACTTGAATTAAACAATAGTATATTGTATAAACTTTATATTAGTTCGTTACAAACGGATATGTTAATGAGAAAACTGCATATTCATTTATAATGAACAAGGGATAGAGTTGTAAGAGCTACGTATTTGTTGTAAATCAAAGAATGTGTCCTGTCGCAGTAACTACATATTCATTTATTGCAACACTACTATATATAGACTAAACAACATAAAACAAGACCTTCCACTAAAATAGGTTTCCGATTCACACAATATCGAATTTAGTCGGTAAAAAAGATATTTGGTTCGATCGACTATGTTTTAGCTTTTGAAATAACTGAATTTTACTCAACTTTACCAAATTTATATTTTCTCAAATTTTATATTCAGTTGTTTGAAGCAGTTTCGTAATCAAACGAAAATTGACTCGTTTCACTTTAATCACAACTGCCAGAATCATCTGAATCTATTTTAGATTTTAAAAAACGTATGCGCTTATTAACACACCATTGTATTGCAATAAGTATACATCGTTGAATTGAAATTTTCATTTTTATGATTCAAGTATTGCTTCATTTAGTACGTCAACAAAATATTTTGTTATCTTTTCATAATATATAGTTAAACGTATTTAAACGAAAAATTTAGTTAAGGTAAACTAATTTTAGCTATATCAACAAAATTTTCTTCTCAGTGTGCGAATAAATTTGATTAACATTCATTTCCATTGTCTTACCGACGAGGTATTCAATTAAATTGAAAATGGCGCTACTAATTTTACGTCATATTCCAATATATGTCATCACAATGACATTGAAACATTTTGAATTATGAAATGAAACGTGTCGATTTTTCCTGAATGCAGTAGACTCGCCAGTCACGTTCGAAAGACAATTCTCCGGTCAATGTTCGAAAACTTGAATATAACTTGCAGAATAATCTAATAATGGTAATCGTTATATCAAGAGACGCGGTAGCGGCGCAACGCCAAGTACTAAAAGAAAAAGCTAGCGCGAGCCCTACTGCACTCTTATATACGCGAATATGACGGTTTTCGGGCTTTCCTTGTTTTTTATAACTTACAGGAATCTAAAAGCATATAAACTTTCGGAAAAAGGTCAAATATAAAGTTTAGAGTTTCACAAATAACCACCTTTCCCTATCTATGATACACATAACTTTTACTTTATATCGCTATATCTTCGAAACTAAGTGGTCGAAATTATTGTTTTTTTTTTTGACAAACTTCGTCATATGTTGCTATGTAAATGATAATTAGAAAAAAAATCTGTAGAAAAGTTTGAAGTTATTGCGTGAAATGTGAAATTTTCTACGGCTCCCCATAATAATACATGTAAAACTGCGAAATCTTGGATTTCCAATATCTCGACTGTGGGATGGTGAGTCCCATACATAATAGTGTCCTCAACGTGTTGCCAGAATTTAAAAAAAAATCTATAAAAAAAACGCTTTAGCGAGACTCCAACCTTAACAATTTTAGAATCATTTTCCGTCTCATTTATACTTCAATACTCATTTATACTGCGTTTACTATAATTGCTTTCATTAATTCATAATTTTCTAGTATTATTAATGTTGAATATAGTATATTTTTACTGAGTTGCAAAAAAAAGAATTGAAAATTAATTAAAAAAATAATCTTATCAATCTAGATCTTTTTTTTAAATATCGCCCACAATAATTTTTGCATTGATTTACAGCACGAAAAAAAAATTGCTACAAGTTCCGGTTGTTACCGAAAAATTACGAGAACAATTACGAAACCTACTGGTAGCACACATTAAATTCTGCACATTCTCCGAACTGTGTCATCACGTTTGGCCTGATTAAAAGAATTTTAATATTCAATTTGCGGCCTTGTTTGTAGTGAATGCGAATTCTTTTTCTTATATATTCATGATAAAACGAAAAGGAAGTTCCTTTGTTAAATTTAAAGTCCGAAAGGGAAAGACGCCACGTCCCGAAATATTGTGAATCACTTTTTAACATTGTGACCTTCGAGCGTATAGGACTTTCCATTTCAAATCTAGCAAACGCATGCAAATAATTTATCAATTCCTTTGAAAATTGTTTTTATTTGAGAATCTATCAATAAGTTATTAATTAAACTCAACAACAAAAAATATTTGACTTCTACTTGATTCAGAATAGTATTTATTTAATTTTTAATTTTTAGTTTAGATAATTCAATGAGATTCAACACATAAATGAATACGATTTCGTATGTATTTTTTTATGATTCGTATTACTGTTGTAGAATAGTAATATTTTTAAAAGCTTGTGAAGAAAATGTTGATTAGTATTTCGATTAAACATGAAAGACCTCATGCATTAACAAAGGTTTTGAAATTTCGATATTTCTCTCAGAACCGATTTTCAGATCTATACTTGGAATCGTCTCTGTTTGTGTTTAATGGATTTCCCAAGTACTTTTACAGCTAGGCGGATGTTGGTATATTTTTTTTTCCTCGCAATGAATAATTTTTAAACATCTATCCATTCAAAAGGGGATTCACAAAGTATTGACTGTCCTATAACGAAGGGAATTTTTTTGAAAACGAAGTATTGATTGCCAAATTTAATGTCTTTTCAATTGAATTATTTGTTATTTAAATGATTTGTGTTTTTAACGACTAACGGATAATGATAATTAAATAACCTTGAACCATATGACGAATTTCTGCCAGTGCCTGGATGACTACCTCTTCAGTCTCACGGAGTTCTTCCCTTGCTCTTTCTTTGTACTCCTCATCAAGATCATCAGGTTCAAATTTGATCTCGACATCGCCAACTTTGAGGCTCACTGATTTTTTTGCACGATCCAGTAAGACTTGGCGTTCGTTTGTCGTGTTGCTTGATTCGACATTCGCCATTCTTGGGTTCTATTTTTTATAACGATACTCATTATTTAATTGCATCGAGATAAAGAATTAATTTCATTGATAATTTCTCATTTGGATATAATGATTTGATTAATAATCCTCGTTATAGAACACAAAACCAGGTTCTGCGCCTCTTCGTTCGATAAAATCAATTACAAATAACGATATTAAAATGACATCCAATCAATGATTTTTCAATCATAAATCTGCCCCATTTTTCACTTCCTAATCAGGATCCTAAACGATTTATAATAACAAGCATCGAATAATATTATTATTCGCGAGTCTTTTCTGCAATGAGAGTGAATGTTCCGAAGTCAAATTGCAGAAAAAATTCAGGCAATGAAAATAAAACTGTTCACTCATGTTTTCACAAATGAAAGAAAAAAAATGTGTCCTGAAGTGAGAAGCAAATCAAATGAAAATCAAAAAGTTTAATAAAAAATTAAAGAAAATTCCAACTTTCTTTCGACAGCAAATTGAAAGCCTTAAAAACTTCACTGGCCTTTTTATTATATTTCCATTGAATTATACACGCGTGCAGACAATAAAATAGTGACTTTCACTCTCTCGTCCACACTGTTTTTTCCCACTTTCTCATTCGTTCTCATCATAAAAACAAAACAACTATTAATACGATCGATGAATCGAATTCAAGGTGACGATAAAAATGCAGTTCGATGATGCACTTACTGCTAATGTGCTCGTCATGAGCACGGACGTCCTCCGATTATTATTTTTATCGTTGAAAGATTGAACTTTGAAAGTTTTTCACAATGTGGAAGTGCTGGTTGTTTTTTTTCGTGATAATAAAAATGAGTGGGCAAGCGAGCGCGCGCGCTATTCGTAATTGAGCTCAATGGACGAGGAACAGCGCAACACTGGTCGCGGTTCGAGATTTTGCGTCGGTTCGTACGACGCTGTTTGTGAAGCGTCGGCCCCGGGATATTCCTACGAATATATAACGGGAAAGGAGAATCTTTTTCCCCACTCCCACTCTCACGACTCTTCTTTTTACTCCATTTCTCCTATTTTTTCACTCATGCACGATTTTATTCGCGTGGGCTCTTCACTGAGGCCCCAATTACCAATGCTCAATCGCCTTACATAATACCCATTAAATAAATATATATCGAGTACTGTCTCTGTATATTTCATCTCGCAGGAAGTTAAGGGGACCGTATGGTCTAGAGCACGAAAATTTCACCTATTTTCACGATTTTTTTTTTGCCTTAAAAAATTTAAAAATCGATGTTTTAACTTTTCGGGTTTATTACTACCTTTATTAAGTATACAAAAAAAATTTTTTTTAATTTTAAAAACAGTGTTTATTATCATATAATTGGCATTGAAGACGACCCTCTCGAAAAATCCGACCCGGACCGTGAAGATCGATCCGAGACTTCTACTCATCTGAAACACAAAATTCAAGAAGATTCTTAATCAGAAAGAGTGCAGTTATGGTCGGGACTAGAACAAATCGAAAAAATTAAAAATTGACAAAATGGCGCGCTTTTGAAAAAAAATTCGTAAAATCGGGTTTTTTTTTCACTAGTTTTTTAGTATAAACAATAAGAAATTATTTAAATAAAATTATGATTGTAGTTCCGACGATAGCCATACATGTTGTGAACAACATATCCAAATTTCAAGTGATTCGGTTGAATAGTTTTTTTGTTTTCACCTGCGCAGTGCCGAAAAAAGTCGTTTCGAGATATATGAGTTTAAAGTTTGAGGTACAGATATTTTCAAAAATTGAGCAAATTTTGAATACTTACAGTTAATCCGCGATTCCGGCACCATATAGGATTCCTTCGGAACGTTCATAATTCAAGATTTCCTCACTCCTTTCATTTCTTCGAGCTGTCCGAGCCTCTTTGGAGTTGTCCGTGCTCCTACGGTTGGCGCTCGATACTCGCAGCTCGTCTCGGTTTTGCGCTAGTTGCTCCGCTTGTGGCCCGATTGTTATGCCCATGGTCTCCATTATTTTCAATAGGGATGCAAATCCTTCATTGAATATGCAAGCGGAAATGTGAGTGGCAGTATCAATGATTTTTTTTCCGGCAAACAGATGTTTCGGCGCAAGGTGCCACACGCAAGCATTGAAACTTTCGTTATTGTTCTGCGTATTACTGCCAATACACCTTTCCAATAAAGTCTCTGCTGTCAATTCTTCATAAATTGGTTTTAATATCTCTTGTGCTTCATCGCACAGAGCAGGTGGGTGCTCGTAGGTGTCTAAAGTACCTGCAGCCTCACTTTGACGCCACTTGCACCACGATTCGGAACCTGGAGGACAGTACGAGTGTTGCGGATTTTCATCTGTTGAAATTTTGTGATAATATGCTGCCCATATTTCACTTCTCATCCCTTCAGTCGAATCTGAATTACGTCTAATTGCTAGACCGTAATAAGTTGACAGCTCTTGCAATAATTTATTCGTCAATTGTTGACGCTTCGGTGTTTTATTTATCGATTTCCGCTGTGTCTTTTTTCCCTCTTCTTTTTCTGTCAATTTCTTTGTTGCTTTCTTTATTTGTGCATGTTTTTTTTTCGCATCAACAGCACGTTTGTACAAACGTTTTTTAACATGCAAAACACATTCTTTTTTGCAAACTAAAAAATCATCCCCGTAAGGCTTTGTGTCCAATAAGGCTTTGAACGTTTTCGTGTCGCGGACCGCTCTCTACCTGCGTTATGGGCTGTAGAAGCTGTAATATTGAGAATTTCCGCATGAAAATTTCACAGTATATTCTTGAGATACTATACTTTCGACATATCGAAAAAAAAAAAAATCGATTTTTTCAAATTTCTAGACCATACGGTCCCCTTAAGATACTTTTACAGCTGCTGGATGATCCTGATCCAGGCCATTCATAATACTCATTCCTTCAGACATTCACTACGTTATCAATATTGGCGTACACTCTAATACACACTTTGTAATACACCAAAATAATAACATTCATTAAAATACCATTGTCTAAGACTGATAAATAATTGAATGCATTTGAATACAGTTTTTCAAATGCAAAATTAAATGTGTACTCTCAACTACGCTTTGCAAAATGCATAAATAATATAATCTAATACACTTGAATACAATTCATCGCAGAGACTCGAAAATAGTGTTGCTCATTCAAATACACTTTAGTTTCATAAAAAAATAAAGTTAAAGGCAATTCAATAAACACTTCTAAAAGCATGACGACCTTCCATTTTTTTTTCATTCTACAGATGTTTAATTCGTACGAATGATAGCAACCTTTGCCATGAAAATGTGAATATCAAGCGGTTACTAGACTCGTATCATAATTAACAGTGAAATGCTAAAAGAGGTCTAGTGTCAATGCTTGAATCGAACCTTATACCGTCTTCACGATAATTAAATGAAAGAAAGACATGTCTTTCGGACACACAGACTTTCGTATTTATAATGTGTCTCGGTATCCCTACGTAGATTTACATCTCCATAAATAATTAATTCCTTACGACTATGTACCTCACTTGGAAACAATGTATACACATATGTTCCGGAATATTCGACGTGAGGCAGTTAATTCTGGGCAAATTGTCACCAGGCAACATCTAATTCGCAATTGGGAAATAACTAGTAGGTGTTTTCAATACATTTTTTGGCCCTGAATACAAATCGAAAAACGAGGTTTTCCTCCATATAACCATAACGCTAAGTATCGGAAAGAACATTTAAAGATTATAAATTTTAAGAATAACATTGACATTCAGTTTCAAAGAATGATGTGAGCAAGTCATATACAGCATTATGGCGAAGCACGTGCAGCCCATGCAAGCGCGCGTACCACCACAAAGAAGCCTTGACGGTCTATCAACCGCGCGTACGACGGAAATTACAGTAAATTTCACTTGTGCAAGTACACGGCTTAAGCTTTATTTCAATATTTATTGAAAGGTCCTGATACATCGGGTTCATTTATAGTCCATGAGCACTATAAATTTTTAAAAGTCGTTTCAATCACGTTTTTTCGATTCATTGACCTAAATTTTTGCAAAAAAACTTGACAGTAGCATCAAAAAATGTATAAAAATATTAACAACTCTTATGTTTCTTTTTTTGTTCTGTTCTTTTATAAGAAATTTCGCGATCATCCGTTGTATAAAATCTCCGTGGGAACCGATCAAAAAAATGAAATGCACCGCTTTCTTCTCACTTGTCATCCATTCGTTTACTAATATTTCATTTTTTTATTCGTACTTTTTACATTGTTGAGTGGATTTTTAATTACATGCATCTGTTAAATATTATTCATTCTATCCAGTCGGGCGGTCCATTATTGTGGCTTCACATGTCCGTAGGTATTCCATTCTGAAAAATAATTTATTTCATACTTAATTTTCTTCTTATTAAAATAAAAAATATATAGAGTGTCTCAGGAAATAATCTCGAATTGAAGCAGGGAGGCAGAAGACCTCAAACCCTATCAAAACGACTCTTATACATGTTGACCGATTTTTAGTAGTTTAGAAGTTGTGATCGTTTTTGAATTTTTGTGGCCCAACGCCCAGTACGATAAAAACATTTTATGGTAACATGAATACCAGTGGTACATGCTTAAATTTTTTCTTAGATTCGCTGCCTAACTTTCCAGCCTGGCGAAAAAATAACATTTACTTTCATGAGTGTTAACATTAGCGCCAAATAAAAATCGAAAAATAAAAATGCTGCTCCTATGGTCTCACCTTGAAGAATTAATTCGGAGAGTAGTAAGTGCAAAACTAATAAGAAAACTACTAATTAATTCAAAATACAGATGTACCATAGTAGGGTCGTTCTATACAAAAAGAACAAGAACAAAAAATAAGAATGAAAAATCAGAATTCGGATACAAAGAAGATTTCGAACGAAGAAAATTAAGATAGCCCTAGCGCGAACCCGATTATTAGATAAAAATTTTAAGTTTTTAAAATTCTACCGTTGAAGTGTACAGGAACAGGCCTGCAAATTTTTAGACCTCCTCGCCGACTAGTAAAAACAATAAATAATTGATAAAGTTGCTAAATTTAACCCACAGCTTATACAAATTTCGCTCCGACAGGGATTAAAGGCATGAATGTGTAGTTTTCGCGATTAGATATATTTTCAAATAAAATTATAAAACGACCAAAAAATTATAAGGATCATTTATACGCCATAAAAAATGGGGGTTACCGAGCAATTGAAATAGAAATCTTCGTTTTAGTTAACTAATAACTTGGTACACCCATGCATAACCTCGAATTGTGAGTCAAATGAGATTCACATTAAAGAACTTCATAATAAATAAAATACCATAAATGATCATGGCGCAAACTTGTAAAATCTTATAATTTCGTAATACTATTAAAATAATATCCAAATCTATGTCACATGGCATATTCACAGTTTTCAAAATAATAGTATGTCTCTTGACTAGCTGCTGCGCTAGAGCTACAAATTTCGGCCGATGTACTTTGCGAGTTTCTAAACATGCAATCGAATTAAGCAAATTGAGTTAAATTAAGCACATTGTATGAATTAATCAAAAAAATTCGGCGAGTACCTCGGCCGAAAATTTTTTTTGCGACTATGTTGGGACTAAAAATGCATTGTGAAATATTGATTTAGATCAATATGTCACAGTGTTCAAATGAATTCAATCTTCGTAATTAACCGTCAATACTTATAAAATTATTAGATTACTTAAAACATCCAGTAGTTTTGAGAAGATCCGACGCATACAGAAACCACAAACAAGTAAGAACTTGCATTTTTTTTAATGTTGTAAAAAAAATTTTCAAAAAATATTACACCGAAATATCCATGCTAAGAGATCAACGAATCGAAAGATATTCCATAAAAAATGATACCGAAAAAATACTTCAATAGCATCAAAGTGCACTGAAAGTTTTTAAATAAAAGAAATCAAAACGAAACGATATTTTGAAATAAAAAAGGTATGCGCACAAAATTTCGATAGCAAAAGTTTGATTGGAAAAAAAATTTTCGGCCGAAGTACTACGCGAGTTTTTCTTTTATAACGTTTATTGATCACGAATTGTATCTCATGAGCAACAGGAAAAAAAATATTGGTGAAATGATTTTTTTTTTCTCGAATTAAATATCTTTTGGCTCAAAATTGTTTCGCTTCACTTGATTCCGTTTTGGGTTTGTTTCATTCTAATTATTTTTGCATTTCAAAACTTCTTGGGCATTTTATTTTTGTTAGAATATTTTTTCATGTATTCTTTTTCTTTTTGAGATTGCGAAACAGCCAATTGATGCTAATATAGTTTCCTGCTAAAAAAAATTGAACAGAAAAAAACTTGCGACCGTATTGCTTAGCAAGGTTATAATAACGTTTATTAATCACGCATAGCAAATTGTGTAAATTTATGCAACAAAAAATAAGCGATCTACTTTGAACCAATTTTTTTCCAATGAAAATTCTTCTTGCCATGAAAAATACCGACTACGCATATTGGAAATATTAACATATTAACAGAAGCCTAACGCATATTGGAAATATTAACATTTCATCCTTCTGTAGCATCGAAAAAAGGTGGCATTTTTCGCACACATTTTTTGACGTTTAGCGGTTGCTATCTTGTGACATTAGTTATAAATAGAAATTTTCTGGTGGTATGCGAGACTGTGTTCGTTGATGTGACAGCCGATGACTATTCTTCAGGATGTATATACCAATATTACTAGTATCATTAGACAGCGATTTCGAAAAAAACAGTTGAGCAACAAAAATGTGTGCGAAAAAATGCTGAATTTTTCGGTGCAACGATTATAATTTAAAAAAAATTAATATTATCAATACGCTTTGAGCTACGAGGTTCTAATTAGTCACGATCAAAAGAAAAAAAAATACGTGAACCTGAATAATCCTCCAAAATTCGGTCATTTAATAAATATTAAAGAAACAATTTTCAAAAACAGGTAGAATCGCGGTGCTTACTGCAACAGTGTCTTATAGAGACTCGCTTGTAATGTACTTGTCTATAATCGCTACCGCGACTCTTAATTCTATTGAAGTCAGTGGAAACAACGAGAGTAGCTGATAAAATTATAAACTTCTCGATGAAGGTGAGAAAAAAAATTTGTGTAAACTTTTTTTCAAACGCTATACCAAAAGTTATGGGAAATTCAAGCTTTTCAAACTTTTTTGTCTTCTGAATTTTTTTTGGCACCATTCGAACATCTATGAAAGTAAATGTTATAGTACCCGATTAGCAAGTCAGGGGGCTAATTTAGAAAAAAAATTCAAGCGTCTGCCACAATTATTCATGTCACCATAAAATGTTTTCGTCGTACTAGGCGTTGGGCGACAAAAATATAAAAACGATCCTAACTCCTAAACTACCAAAAATCGGCCAACATATATAGGAGTTATTTCGATAGGGTTAGAGGTCTTAAACCTCTCTGCCTCAGCTTAACACTATTTCCTGGGTCACCCTGTATTCATATTTCATGTTGTTACGTTTGTACTCCAGTGCTGCGAAAAAATTGAATTCAATGAAACTTTGTTTTAATTTCTCTGAATTCAATTCTTCGATCAATATAATTTTTGTTAAAAATTTGTTGATTCACTAACGTTTGATATTATCCTCGCATTTGTCGATCGTTGGGTACCAATCAGCGGCCGTGTAATTTATTTCGGGCAATTCGCCATTGTAATTTTTGGGCAAGTGACTCGGTGGCAAATGCGCATGAAGTGAATTCATTTTCGAGCCATGGAAGAACATGCGTTTTCGCAATTTTTCACGAATAAAAGGTTTAAACATGCGCCAAACGATATCAAAAAGGAAAGGCTGTTTCACAAAATGCACTTCCTTCAATCTAAGTGGCATCGCGTCTTGAATAAACGACAAAAGTCTCATGCTGAATGATGGAGTCAGACCCATCACTTGTTTCATCGACAAACCTTCGAAATCCATTATTACAACAACTCCGCGAACCTGAAAGTAATTAGATCAGTGTAAAAATACAAATTTCATGGAATACTTATATTTTTAAATCATAAAGAATTTTTTCTTCATAACCGAGTCAATCTGGCCAATGCAAGAGCAACATAAAATTCTTAAAAGTATTTAAACCAACGTTACTCCTATTGAGTCATTTTTACCGGATACAACCGTCATTTTCCGCTTAATTTTAGTACAAACAAAATTCTATTTTGTATTTATCGCAAGTAAACATGCAAAATATCCTAGGTTGGTAAATTTTTATGTTGAGTAAATATTTCGAGCATAAATAAAAAATCACTCGATAGAGTAATGCAAATAAAATCGATTTATATATTTTTTTTCGTTCGCTCAAGTGACATGTTGAAAATACTAACGTATTTGATGAAAAAGTAGTTCTCCCAAAATCTGGGACCTTAAAAAGAATTTTTAGAGGTCATTCGAACAACTTTTTGATATTTTTTTACATTTCTGGCTACAAATCATGATTAAAACTTGTTGATTTTTCGGTGTTGCAACAGAACTTAGTACTTGATGATAAAGTAGTCCTTCCAAAATTTGAACCTTTTAAAAAAAAATTTTAGAGATCGCCCCAGGGACTTATTGATATTATATTCTGATTTCTGCTAAAATTCATGACATTGAAATGTTGATTTATCTTACAAGGGGAGTGCCAGATTTGAGAAATGCACACAGAAAAAAAAGATTTGTAAATTCAACTCACCATCTGCGATCACCGAAAATTTAGTTAAAACTGATCGAAATTAGTTTGAATTTAAGGTACACGCTGTTTGATTTAATGGAACCAGTCTAGTTATTTTAACTGCATAGTTATTTCACCACGAATTACTTAATATTAGTTCAATACAACTACATTTCGATTCAATCAAATATTTTTTTGCAATATACTATGCAGGTGGCAACCGATGTACCAATATATTTTGTTGAATTGAAATGTATATTGTGTTGCGCTGAATAAAGGGTTTAGTAAAATCAAGTGGGGATCATGATAAATATTTAATTTGTCCATCCAATTATATGTTCGAAAATTTTTGAATGTACTATTTTGGTTCATTTGAGATTCAATTGTCTATTTGTGAATCAAAATAAAAATTTGATGTAGCATATAAATTATTTGAATAGACAAAAATTCTTATAAATATGTCTAGAATTCTTGTAAGCAGTAAGTCACGTACAATTTGTTTCAACCAGATCCTAGTTAAACCAACTAGATAGGTGGTATATTTGATACAGTAATTTTGTTTGGTGATGCATATATATAGTAGATTTGAACTTCCTTGTGATTGGGCAGACTTATGTTATTAACTCAAATTGATATATAGTTAGGTCAACTGTATCTAGATGCGAAAATATTTTTTTGACACATTCAAATTAATTCAATTCGTGAGTTAAATTAATGTCATATTTGTTTCGCCACCCGTTATCGTAATATTGGCTTGGTTTAATTAAGTTCCATTTGAATCTACGAATTCTTTTTTTCTGTGCAGTTGGAGATGAGGCTACGCGTGGTTGCAGTACTACCCCATGGTGTTGCTATGGCTCAGCCATAGGGCCGGATGGCCATCCATTTCCAAGAAAAACGCTCGAGAAATCGCGGTCACAATTTATATACTAGAATGTGTTAAGGATGTATGCCCAGTCAAATCCGCAGTACATCTATTTGTTTTTTCAAACAGATCATTATATAAGATATCAATCATAAATATGTTTTTTATTAATTAATACTAATTATACATATAACAAATCAACCCGATGAAAGTTACAGTTATTAACATTAAGAAAAATTAATTCTTCATTTGACTATTTTTTACTGGAGCTAATGTCCGTTCTATCAACAATCAAAAAATTCCGTTTATATATCGAAAAAATTTGGCAACAGTGCCGGAAAGTGTGTCGTTTGACAGCTAGTTTTCTAACCTAATACATTGTTTAATTGCGAAAGCGTAGATGGAAGGCCGAGAATCACAAAAAATAGTAGAGTAATTGAACAAATTATTCAAGAGCTCAAACGTTTCACGAAAAATGAAAATTTGAACAACAACGAGAAAACTTTTTGCGAATTAAATAGCGACACTGAAAAAAATGAAAATAACTGTGAAGAAGTCGAGGAACGTGATTCCGATGATTTCGACATTTACGAATATGCAAATTATAATATTTAATTTCAATATTTAAACATTATTGATATGCACTAATTAATTTTTATTTTTTATAAATAAATATGTTTCGTTTCCAGAGTCATGCATTTTTTTATACTTTCTTTTCCCTTCCTGGTATTGATTGATCTAAATTCATAAAGAAAATATTTTGGTTAACTTATTTATATAGCTCATGTTTATCTTGCATTATATATTTGCATTGACATTTCATGATTAGATCACGCTTGTATTTATTTTCTCTCACTACTACTGTACACTCGGTTCGTACTGCCCGCGCGTGCAACGTTGCCATATTTCCATGTTTCACACATTTAACATGGCGGCTGTAGTAGCAGTTTTCGCACATCACCCAAACGACTCTACTTTTTTTTTGAGATTTTGGAACAAATACGACGGTGACATCGGGGGTTTTTTTTTCTTTAAATAGTAAAAAAAAAATAAAGTATCTAATAATATTTTTTTTAATCTGTACGCTTATGTATCACGGGCTTTATTTCCTTATTTTCTTTCAAATTAGGCTACTTCCGCTACGATTAACATGCGTTTTAATGGGACTGAAAAAATTAATTTACGTAATAACTATACGGTGAAGTCTAATTATTTTTTTTCTAATCGACGCAGCATCGTTCACTCTACAACATATTTTAAATTTGAAGGTCAAACTTAAATTGTATATTTTGAGCATACATCCTTAAGCTTCATCCAAGCGGCCCGGTGGCCGGGACGGTAGCGGGCCAGCGTAGTAACCCGGAGATTCCATGTTGAAACTTCTGCTCGTGATTTTTTTTATTTATTTTTTTTCAAGTTATTGTTCGTGTAATTTGCCAATGAATTAGTTTAATATAATAATAATTATATAAGAAATATTTTTTAGAAAAATCTTGCTTCGTACTTTTAATGTATCTGTTTGATTTCACTTTTTCAGATTTACTTTTTGTAATTGAAAAATAACTTATACAACGAAGTTCAAATTGAAAACATATTTTATTTCAGCATTTTGGAATTGCCCCTCGAAGTTATTTCCTTCAAATATTCGTTCATGTTGTATATTGAATATTGTGTTTCTATAAAAGATATTTTTCCAAGAAATCGTCGTTCCGAGGGTTATGGCTTCTACCTAACCAGTTCACTTCCCGCGAAGATTATATCAAAATTCACTCTATAGTTCACCATCAACTATCATCTCCGTTATTTCGCAATATGAACCAAAACACATAGACAGAGAAATCTTTAGAAATGTCAACGAGCTTTGCTTTCCGATAGATATCCTCAAAAGTTCTTGCTCTTGTAAAAAATCCTCATTTAATCGATGCCCGAATTGTTTAAATATCTGTTGTTGCGAATGTTTTTACGACAACTACCATTCTGGCTCTTGAACAACATCGAAATCTAGCGAATAAACATATCTTCATGCTTATTGTTTATGGTTTGATTATTATTCTCCTATGAACGCAATATTTAATATACAATACAAACGAAAATTTGAAGGGGATAATGTAGACGGAAAATTTCAATATGCTGAAGTAAAACATGTTGTCTATTAAAAAAAAAAAAAAAAAAAACAAATTGTTCAACTTTGTTCTATAAGTAATTTTTCAATAAAAAAAGTGAAATAAAAAAAAATTTTTAAATCATGAGTAGAGGTTTGAATACGGAACCTTCGGGTTACTACGCTGATCCGCTACCGCCCTAGCCAACGGGCCGTTTGGACGAAGTTTAACATATTTTAGTATATAAACAGTGACCGCGATTTCTCGAGCGTTTTTCTCGGAAATGGGTGGCCTTCTGGCTGTGCCATAACAATACCATAGGGTAGGACTGCAACCACGCGTCGCCCCATCCCAAACTGCATTTCCCAAATCTGGCACTCCCCATTAATTTTTCACATTAAAAGAAATTCTATTATATATATAATATTAACATTAATTTAATTTAAATTAATTTATATAAAATAGAATTTTAATTTTGTAATTTTTTTTTGTTAATGTTGTAACAAATAGGAAGTCAGTATTTGATGTAAAAATAGTTCTCCTAAAATTTGGGCTTTTAAAAAAAAATTTACTAGCTGCTCAAGCGACAAGAATATAGAAAAAATGTCGAAACTTCGTTTGAACGACCTCTAAATTTTTGATTAGAAGTCTCAAATTTTGGAAAAATTACTTTCTCATCAAGTACTAACATATTTTGTTGCAACACGGAGAAAATCGGAATTTTTGTATTAGAAACAAATATCGATAAGTAGCTGAGGCGTCCTGTAAAGAAGTTTCTCGATGTTGCAAAAAAAAGATATCAATACTTCGCGAAGAAGTAATTTTCCGAAAATTTCAACCATTTAAAAACATGTTAAAAGGTCGCACAAGCGACCTTTCGATATTTTTTTCTAAATTCGTTTCGCTTGCGCAGCCTGTAAAATTTTTTTTACAAGGCCCAAATTTTGGGAGAATAACGTTTCCATCACGTACTTACTTCTTTTGCAACAACACTAACAAGGAAACCTTCCCAGGTGTACCACGCCGATTTTGTTTCGCTTGGACTATGTTATTCTACATTGAAATCTAAGAGATACCTATTTTTTTTTTGCGGAAACTCATATTTAAGGGGTGAAACACACCCCTAAATTTGAGGTCTCACAGGGGAGGTTGTTCAGTTCCATATATATGCAGACAAGGGGGCAAAATCAAACCAATTGCATTCAATGCTTCATAAAAAGTTATGACTACTCGATTTTTTTCAGCCCTGAGGGGGTGAATAAGCCGAAGTTATAGGGGTTGAAAATTAAAAAAACGTTATAACAAATAGAATATGCTCGATATGGAAGTGAAAAAAATTGCATAATTAACAGTTTCAAAAGTTAAGACATACATGTTTTTGCATTTTTTGAAAAAATACATCCTTAAGGGTGTACTGCCCTTACATCCGAATACCTTTAATTTCTGTAGATATGTATTTTTTTAAGTATCTATCTGCTAGAAAATATTCTTTTGGATATAGAACATATCGTGAAATTGTTTAAAAAGATTGTTATCAACATAAAAAAAAATCCCTTGAAAATAATCGATAGATTATAATAATCGATAGAACATATGATTCTGGCATTACAGATAATGAAAATTCTTTTCTTGAGAGATCGAAAAGTAGCTTTTTTCGCGATTTTGTTTCAACCGAGTTTTTGATGTTTCATTAAATCACTCTTAAAGAATAGAGGATGAACTCTTAACGTTATTTTCATTTTGTACACTGTTTTTTTTTTCTATCATTGAAATTTCTATCATTGAAAATGTCCTATAAAAAAACGATGTGCACGATTCTAGCCGTAATTATTGTCTGAAATAAAATTTTAAAAAGATTATTAATTTGCATGTGTGTCACTATTTTGCTATGGAAGGTTTATTTTTATTTCTTTATTTTTTATTATCAAAAAACTGTTGAAAAAATCGGCTAAATTCGTTCTCATTTTGTTAGAGAAAAAGAAGTTTGTTATACATATGATGTTTGTTGTTACAATCACGTAGCAGTAAATGAACTGATATGTTTTATCATTTCGAACCTTACTTTGTATATGTTCGTTAGCCCTGCTTATTAGCTGTCTAATTCTTCGAGTTGATATTCTACTTCACCTATCATTGAAAGAAGTTTCAAAATACGTTGATAAGAAATATATAACTGTTATCTGCCTCTGCCTCTCTTATTTGACATATGATGGCCTGTGCTACGCTTATATGTCGCGTTCTTCAGAAATTGCTTCATTTCGATAAGTGCGAGTTAGAAGGAATTTATCTCGTGATAAAATAATATCAACAATCAAAGGCGTGTATAGCTCTGTGTTTTGTTTGCAATCAAAAGTTGTTAAAAGTTCCATAAGTTAAGAAATCAAGTGTACTTATTATCAAAAATGAAAATGAATCCGCTTAATGTGATACGATTAGTTTTGGCACATTTTCAAGCTCTAAATATACATGAAAGCCCTATAGATAATGATGGAATACAATTAAAAGAAAGTATTGAAAATATATTAACGAATGCTATGCAAGATTACATGGGCGTCGAAACAATCGTAGAAGATTCATTATATTTCCAAGAACCGTACAAAGATTGGGATATGAAAATAGTAGAAGACGAAGAATGGGGATCGGCAATCAATGATCCGGTACTACCTCCGGATGTTTGTACTACTGATGATGAATCTGTTTCGTACGAGCATAAATCGAGGGCAGTCAACTATTGGAGAAGTGGCAAAACTAAAAATTTGAGCCTATCAAGCGTTAAACAAAAATTTAGAAAAGTACAATCAGTAACTCAATTAAAAAGATGGGCTAAATATTTAAATAAAGGTGGAACTTATAAAGAAAAAATAGCTAGAATTTGCGAGTACACTTTAGCCAATTTTAAAGCTGCCGTTGATGCTGGTCTTATGGTACATGACATCGACTTAAAAAATGGGTAATGCAAGCACAAAAAGAAATCCGTCATGAAGATGTCCGTTTTAAGGCGTCAGACAAGTGGGTACACTCATTTAAGAAAGCTCATAGGATTGTTTCTAGAAAAATTAGTAAATTTATCACAAAAAAAAGTATTGAAAATGCAGACAATCTGCGAAAGCTTGCTGAACAATTTGTTTCTGAAGTGAAGAACGATATAGAAGAATATGGGTTATCGAACGTCTACAATTCGGACCAAAGTGGTTTCCAATTAGAAATGCATTTTGGAAGAACATTAGCGGTTGAAGGAGAGAAACAAGTTGAATGCCTTGTACAATCAATTGCTTCTACAACACATAGTTATACGATTCAGCCCACTATAGCAGGTGACGGAAGGCTTCTTTCTCCGCTATTCTTGGTTTTGAAAGAACCAAGTGGTAAATTTGGTCCAATAGTGGAATCGTCACTATTCAGACCAGAAAACGTTTACATAGAAGTATCGAAATCTGGAAAACTCACTTCAGGCAATAATAAAAATTATTTTTTTAGAGAATTCCTTATATTGACACATAAGATACTGTTTATTTCTTGCAACGAAGCAAATTGAAAAATTAATTCATACTTTCAGAACATTTTAAAACCTGGCTACAAAATGTCTTCTTCCCCCAAGTTGGTTCAAACAGTATTTTATTAATTGACTCCTGGACTGGACATTGCCCTCGAGCTGTTGACGAAGCGAAACCTCGGATAAAAATATAAAATTAAGAAAAATACCGCAGGGTACAACGGGAAAGATTCAACCTTTGGATGTTTTTGGCTTCAGGATATGGAAAAATTATGTGAAACATTTTTCTGACAATGTCATATTAATGGATTATGATTTAAATTTGCATTTACGAAATAATATAATTAAGCTTCAGTCACTTGTTCACAACCAATTATCATCTCCACGATATGTAAACTTATTTAGGTATTCATGGTTTAAAAGCGGTTATAATGAATGGCGACCGGAGAATTTTGAAAATCCTGTAGATTTTAGTTTTAAAACTTGCAAAGCGCATTGTGATGTACCCGGATGTCAAAATATTGCTGTTGTTAGGTGTTCATGGTGTAAAAAATCATTATGTTTCCAACACTTTTTTGACGATTTCCACTATTGTAAAGAATATAATGAATAATTTTATTTGTCAATCAAAAATACATCTGTACAAAATACAGCATATAAAATATAATAAAAACAATGATACAATAATTAGAAATATTAATATGGTAACAATGTGATTGAAAAGAATTTTCATTATCTGCAATGCCTAAATCATATGTTGTAACGATTATTATATATAACGAAGACGAAATCGCAATTTTTTTATTAAAACAATTTTTTTCAAGGGATTTTTTTTTTATGTTGATAACAATCTTATATCCATTAATATATCCAGAATATATTAATATATCCTAAAGAATATTTTCTAGTAGATAGATACTTAAAAAAATACGTATCTACAGAAATTAAAGATATTCGGATGTAAGGGTAGTACACCCTTAAGGATACATTTTTTCAAAAAATGCAAAAACATGTATCTCTTAACTTTTGAAACTGTTAATTATGCAATTTTTTTCACTTCCATATCGAGCATATTCTGTTTGTTATAACGTTTTTTTAATTTTCAACCCCTATAACTTCGGCTTATTCACCCCCTCAGGGCTGAAAAAAATCGAGTAGTCATAACTTTTTATGAAGCATTGAATGCAATTGGTTTGATTTTGCCCCCTTGTCTGCATATATATGGAACTGAAAAACCTCCCCTAGGAGACCTCAAATTTAGGGGTGTGTTTCACCCCTTAAATATGAGTTTCCGCAAAAAAAAAAAATAGGTATCTCTTAGATTTCAATATAGAACAACATACTCCAAGCGGAACAAAATCGGCGGGGTACACCGGGGAAGGTTTCCTTGTAAGAAAAATTGTTATTTCAATATCATGAAGTTCAGCCAAAGTTAGAAAAAAATATCGATAACTCCCTGGGACGATCTTTAAAAAATTGTTAGAAGGATCAAATTTTAGGAAAACTACTTTATCATCAAGTACTAACATCTTTCGTTCAAGCACCGAAAAATCGGAAAAATCGACAGATTTATATCATGATTTATAGCCGGGATTGTGAAAAAATATAGAAAAGTTGATTGAGCGACCTTGAAATTTTTTTTAAGGTTCTAAATTTTGGGAGAATTACTTTTTCATCAAATACTAATATGTCTCTTGGGTCTACGAAAAATAAATATCAATTTTATTTGCATCACCCTAATACACATACAATTTTGGCGTACACGAAGAGGATTAGGGAGGTATTTTTATCGTGAAATTTACAGTAAAAATTACGGTGATATATTTGAATTTAGAGACAAGTTGGCAAAAGGTATTTATTACTAAGAGTAATGTAAATTGCAAATGCTAAGGCATCACTTTTGCAATTCGTACAATAAAATGCACGAAGCTTTTTTTATCGTGCAGCACGATAAAATTTACTGTTGAGCTCAATAAAAATTTTAAAATAGGTATTAAAATAATCATCATAACTACATACTTTTTATTAGAAATTTCTTTTAGACATAAAATAATGAAATAGACGGTAAATTTTTACTTGTATTACAGACTTTTCACATTCATATTCCGAATATTTACTGGACATCAATTACAAGATACTGCGATAAAAATTGTGTTTTGCTCTATAATAATATCAAAAATTGCAGGCAAAAATTGCATGCGCAATAATTTTTCTCGTTTCATTCTCTCCTTATATCGTTCATTATTTTATATGTATAAAATTATTCTTAAAAATATGTTTTTTTTTTAATGCAATTTTCAATGAGAATTTGAACGATTTAAGGCAGCATTACTTAAAAATTATTTCGACGCACGGTAACAAATGTTTGGTACAGCTAATTCAACGAAAATACAAAAAAATACACATTGCATTTACATTTCTACTTTACAAGACTTTCATAAATACATAATTAGTAATTAATTATTAATTAATCAGTAATTAGTAACTAATAATTAGTGGGGTTAAAGTGATGGGATGGGTTCGTAAAAAATCGCAAGGGTATACGCAGTAACAATAAAAAAAATTAAAAAAATGAATAATTAATTGTAGTCATTAATACAATTATTAATTACTCTCCGTACAGTAAACAATTGAGACCAAAAATTTTAGAATCTTGAAAAAACTATATGCCAAACTACAAAATTGGACGAATAAACGAGCATTTTTTTTTTGGTAATAAAAAAGTGACTATAAAATGATTTTTTGATGTATGTTGATGATATTGCAAAGCTTAAAAGATGAACGGGGTTTTTGAACTCTGGAGGTTAAAGTTTATTGGTAAATATTGGTAATTTTTTTCAATTTCGGATAGTGCCGCGATACTCCGTTAGATGGCGCCACGAATCGGCCCCACCCGGTGGTGCCATCTTTGAAGTGTGTCCCCAATGTCATACTGATTTGAAATTTAAAAAATTACAAGCATCTTAAAAAATGTCGAAAAAATGATTTTCTGAAATCCGAAACGATCGCTTACATATAATTTGTAACAATGGCTCGACGTTTTTCAATTTCAAACAATGAATTTGAAATAATTGTTGCATAAAAGTAATGATTTCAATTCGTCAGATAATTATATTTATATCGTAAAATAATAGAGAGGATTATATAATAAGACTTATAGGAAAAACGTATTAATACAAAGCTTGAATAGATATTTTTGTTTTCAATTCCAATATAAACGTTATCTTATCGGAAGTAACAGATAGACTTTGTTCATTACATATTTCGCGGGCGCGCGCGCGCGTGTGTGCGTGTGTGCGTGTTGCAATATGCGATTAGTATTTGATTAATATCAAAATGATTTATATCAAACTATCCAAGGCCATTTTCATGGTATTAGGGGCACCGGAAAATAATGTCGTTTTTTCCTTAAGGGCGGATCCTCCTTTAGAAAGCTCAAAAAATCGATTTTTTTTTTTTATTGCTTAAATCTATTCCTAATATATCTAAGAATATGTATCTAAAGTTATAGAGGCTAATTCGCAATATTTTCAAAGATACAGCACTAAACGCAGTAAGGTGTCGAGCAGGTATACGAGCGCTCGGGCAGCTGGAAAGCGCGTTTTCTCGAGTTTTCGTTTTTATGATTTTTCTAAACTGGCGGGCGTGATTGCAAGAAAACTAGACGACCAATCAAAACGAACCAAAGCTTGTTAGCTTCAGTTTTGTATTCTCTTCTATTTGAACTAAAAAGATTCATAAAAAAAATTTCTAAACAACTTTTTTAGCAAGTTGAAATTATTTTATTTTTTTGCAGAATGTACATTTTTTTCAAATCTGAGAAAAACTTTAGATTTCACAATTTTTTGGGTTTTTCTTAGTTCACCTAGACGAAAAATATATGAAAATGAAATTTTTTTTTGAGTTTTTTGTTTCAGGCGGAAATTATGAGCTTCATCTTTCCCGCCGATTGGAAACTGGTGTTGCACAAATGTGCATAAAAATCGGCTGCGTTTGAATATTTTTCTCTCAAAAAATTTTTTTTTTTATGTTCAAATATGCAATTAAATGATGTGAAAAGTTTACTGGACCTGCTTTTTTTTCTGTCCTAAAAAAATTCCCCCAAAAACGCTTTTTTTCGGCCTTCTAAAGGAGGATCCGCCCTTAAGACCCAATTTTTTCCAAAATATTCCTGAATTAATTTTGAATACTGCTTCTAAATTTCAAACGTTGAACTTCAGGATACGTCTTCATTGTTGATCAGCTTACGATTAAAGTTTCGCAAAGTAAACATGTCTAGTAAAGAGAAAGATTTTATGGAAAAAACATGTGTCATTACTTTCCGGTACCCCTAATACGATAAAAATTGTGTCACCATCGACTTTGTTAGTTTTTTATATTATTTTTTTTTTTACTCAATCTCCAACGATTAATATTTTAATCAGTTTTTCTACACTCACTCCACCGTATTATGATAATCGTCGACCCTTGAACCCATTTCCATCACATACACATATATATATATTCCCAATTTCATATCTTCTACTGAAGTGTAATTTTTTTGTTGATATACATATCGTGGTTCAAAGTACAATCTTATATTATAGACCAATTATGTCTCATACTTTCCTATAAGAAAAAAACTTCCCGAAGGATTGTTGACCCATCGAAAACGATTTCGAAGCAAAGTGGCGCAATTACTTTAGAGATGTGTCCACGTGTTATTTTTCGTTAAAGAACTACCCCTAGCCTAGTAATTATTAAAAGGTACGACTAGCAAGGTGAAAAAAGACTTGTCGATTGTTACATTTTTAAGAAGTTTAACTCTATTTTGGATCGTAATACTTTTTCACGGATCTCACTCAAATCCATGACACTTTAAAAGAAAAAAAAAAAAAAAACGGTAATTTTGTCCAAAATCGCACAGAAAAAAAAGATTTGTAAATTCAATTCACCATCTGCGATCACCGAAAATTTGTTAAAATTTATCAAAATTAGTTTGAATTTAAGGTACACGCTGTTTTATTTAATGGAACCGGTCTAGTTATTTTAACTGTATAGTTTTTTCACCATGAATTTCCTAATATTTGTTAAATACAACTACATTTCGATGCGGGCAATGAAATATTTTTTGGCGATATATTATGAAGGTGGCAACCGATGTACCGATATATTTTGTTGAATTGAAATCTATATTGCGTTACGCTGAATAAAGGGTTTAGTAAAATCAAGTGGCCAAGTGAAAACGCATAATTCGTTTCAACCAGATCCTAGTTAAACCAACTAGATAGGTGGTATATTTGACACAGTAAGTTTTTTTGGTGATGCATATATATAGTAGATTTGAACTTCCTTGTGATTGGACAGACTTATGTTATTAACTCAAATTGATATATAGTTAGGTCAACTGTATCTGGATGAGAAAATATTTTTTTGACACATTCAAATTAATTCAATTCATGAGTTTATTTAATGTCATATTTGTTTCGCCACCCGTTATCGTAATATTCGCTTGGTTTAACTCAGTTCCTTTTGAATCTACGAATACTTTTTTTCTGTGCGATAGTTATGAAGTCTGTTATGTTATAAAGTATTACATATGAATATGAATATTAAGTATATGTATATGAATGTATTGTTATATAGATTTTTTTTGAGTAGTGGATTTTTGACAAAACTACATCCAGGTACAGTTTGAAAATGTTTTAATGGTAATCCTTCGGTGACACCGTTTGGTATTCATAATATACCACTTTTTAAAATTAATAACAATTTTCAAGTTTCTTATAACGGATATTTTTAACTACGACAAACTTTTATTCAATTGCTCCAATAATTTCAGAAAAAAAATGTTGGCACTCTTTCTAACACTTCTACGTGGATACTATTGGGTCCCTCTAATTCAACATCAAATTAGTTAAGTAAGTACTATCTACTAAATACAGAGTGATATACGGTTTATTACAGTATTTTATCGCGTTATATTATTTGAATTATTTATTCAATATTATATATCAGATTTAATGAACCATCGTATGATTTTTTCGTAATCTTGAACTGTGACAATCTTTTTTTTCAATTTACTGTGTTTTTAAATATTTGAATAAAATTTACATTTGATTTAAACGAATAAAAAAAATAAAATAGAACGAACTCACTTGACTCTCAGGCTCGAGGACGGCAGCTTCGTGGATAAGATAAAAAATTCGAAACATTTGATCAGCCGTGACTTTTGACGGATCCCACGATTTTCCGGCGTTTACCACAAGGATTCGTCTTCTCTTGTGATCGCGATTTACCAATACATTCACAACGTTGTTTTCCATTATCGCGGTTCTCTCGTCGCAGGGCAAAAGATTGTCGAGCAGAGCTGCGTGTTTCACTTTGAAATCGGCGATTCTTTGCATAAGCGCGTATGCGCTTTCGGGATAAAATTTACAGGGACGAAGGAATATTGTGAGAAAATCATCGTCTAGTCTGTAATAAAGTGTGTTGTCATCTGAAAATGTAAAAAAAAAATGAAACGAATAAAACATAGCTGTAAGTATTTATTTCGCTTTACTTGTAAATTGCAACAAAAAAAACTTTCACCTATCCAATTTTAATGGAATAAAGACATTTTTCACGTCACGTGACGTTTCGCAATTTTTAAAATTGTAAAAAAAATTAACGCATTTGGAAAAATGCTTGGTTGGTTATTGCCTCGTTAAAATGAAAATCAGCGATTCATATGGGTCGTTATTTTTTTATTATCCTGAAAAACTCGACTCATCAGTGAAGAGAATATAATGCAGTCATGATTACACTGAAATTCAATGGCTTGAGACACGCGAATACATTTATACACGTCGAATGGAAATAATCTTATTTTTCGAGTGTTTTTTTTTTCTCAACTTTTGCTTTAATATATAGTAACAGGAATTTAAATGAAAACAAATATAAATCTCGTCCAATCGTAAAGAGAGGAATTTAACGAAGATAAGAGGAACCGAGATGACCAAGGCCTGACCTTTCATAATTATTATCATTATTGCAGCACCGTAATTAAGAAATAATAATTTTGTAAAATATTGTAACGTCGATTAATTTAATTAATCTTCAATCTTCCAGAAATCAATTATTTTCTAGGAAATCCGATAATCAAAATACATAGGTGCTAAAGAGAATATCTCAAAACTTAAAAAATAATTATAAACAGTCAAAATTTTGATAAAATACAATCGAAACTTTTTTTTCTAATTTCACTCACCCTCCAAAAGTTTCCGTAATGCGGCAATTCCATTTTTCACATTTTCCTTAGTCTCTCTTAACTCTTTCTCCGCAAATGCATTCGTCTCGTCGTCGAGCAATCCAGTCTCAAGCTCGAAAGACATAGTAACGCGAGATAAAAAATAAAAAAAATGATTTAAAAAATTCAAATTTTTTTATTTAATATGAGACTTAGTTTGGAAAACTATAACGCCTTGCGATCCTCGCGGACAAACGTTCAGAATATATCTGTGATTGAGTACCACAGGGAGGCACTTGTGCATCGCATCTCAGTACACAATCTTTGACCATACTCAAAGTCCAATCGGCTCTCTCGGATTCGAAGGAATCATCGAACATGTGCGTGTTTTATTTGCTATATATATATATATATATACAATACTTTTGTCCATATCGAGAAAGAGAGCACTGCCGTTATAATCCGATATAGTCAGGGTTTCATTTTGCTCAAACGAATTATTTTGATTAATTAAAAAATTAATTACAAAACTAGTTGAGTATTTAATTTAATGTAAATTTCTGTCTAATTTGTCCTTCATTAATTTTTGAAGATGGTTAATTAATTGATAGCTTCATTGATTGATTCCATAACATTTCTTCATTACGTCTCGATGCACCTTCGTACAGGCCAATATTTGTTCGTAGATTGAAAGCGCGAAAAGGAGAGAAAGACTTGACAAACTGAAGAAAATCCCTGATAAACTGAAAGTCCGTAAAGTAAAGAGACCTATCTTGCGATAACCGATTAATGTGTGAGAGTGTATGAGAGTTTAGATTTTGAGAAAGCATATAAAATATCCGACAAAGTGGACACAACGATATTTTATATCTATTCTATTTTCGAAGGTTATAATTCGAGCGGTCAAATTGTAACTCCAAATGGGTCGATTTTTTAAAATTAAATGTTGAATAAAAACTCACAATTTCACAGTGATTTATTTTCCTTTTTCGAATATTTCCCGCCATTTGATCAAACTCAGCCTTGTTAAAATTTCATCATTTTACATCTGATCCACCATCTTGTGAAACGCTGTACCTTCGATATGCATGCCATCTTGTTCACCAGCCGCAATTTTATCAACTCGTATCACGCTAGCTTCGAAAAATTGTGAAGAGAACAAAATTGAAAAATAAATAAATTTGCTTTGAAAATTGAATTGAATTCGTCCATGACTTTTGCCACGATTTTAAACGTGCATTAATTTACCCGTATACGGAAAAACATAAACATTGTTTCTTCTTCTTTGTCAGCCTGATTATTGCACGGAAAAACCGTGAGCATTACTTGGATAGCGCTAATCAACAGCTGATTCATAAAGAACAAGCAGGCGCTGCGTTCTCTTGAAGGAATTAATCATTTTTTTTTGTTTTATTTAAATAAGGCACGTAAAAGCGTTATATCGTTAAATGCAAAGTTAAGATTGCACCGTAAAATTTGCACGCGCATTTAAATGAAGCATACCATTATATATAGAATACAACTAGTGATAAGAAAAATAAAAAACTCGTGACTAATCGCAATGAGACATATTTATTCCAAAGTACGTATTGGACGTGCTGATTCAGGAATTTGATTTAACGTCGACAATGTCATTAGCGATTGTGAAATTTTTTGCTATGTTTTTATTAATCAAACGACTTATGCGCATGATCAACTGCGCAGCATGCAATACGCACGCGCAGTAACGAAGTGGTGGCAATATTTAAATCCCTTATAATCATGAAAGACGAAGATGTAATCCATAATCGAAAGTTTATCGATTTGCCCCAGATCGAAAAAACCTAATTATTACAAGAACGCTCAATTTGAATTTTACATGACAAATCTCATGATTCGAATGTGTTGTATCCTCCATAACATGTTGTCATTGAAAAATGTAAACGATTAGCATAATGGAAGGTCCTTTTCGTAAAATAGTAGCACAAGAATTATATAAAACGCCTGCGCAAGGGGATCAATGCTTCTTTCTCTCATAAACTTTTGACCTTTCTTACAATTTATACCCGAAAAAAAACGACATTTAAGGTTTTGAAATCGAATTGTAACATATATGTTTAAAATGATGGTCAATCTTACATAGCTCCATCGCTTACGCATTTTTATATATATTAGGGTGGTCCTTAATGAGGTCATTCTTGAATTTTTACTCTCCGAAGCGCTTAAACTCTTCCTTTTCGATAAAAAAAAATTGTTACCAAGTTTTAGCTTTTAATCTTAATTTTAAGATCTTGCCCACGATGCCCAAAGTTTTACATTTAAATAACACGTTAGTTTTTCGTTTTCATCTTCATTTATCTAATACTCGGCTGTATCTTATGCTATCGTCTCATTATTAGGCTTGATTTGTAGATAATTCAATGCTCTTTTAAATTGTCCACAGCATTTTTATTGTCACTTAAATCGTTTCACGAATATAAGTCTCGAAAGTCATTTTTTTTAGAAAGTGGACTTTTTTTGCTGTTAACTACTGAGAGTAATTGAATTAACATAAAAGATATGAAAACCAGTTCCGGGGTGGGGGGGGGGGGGGGGGGGAGGACAATTGTAGAGGACTAGGGGTACCAATTTTGTAGGGGATTGAATGTTCTACAAAAAAGTCTTTGAAGCCAATTTCGTAGTCTTTAATTTGGACGATATAGCCGCGTAAATAACAGAATTTCCATTCAAAGTCAGTTTTTAGTGGATAGCGACCAACATATTGATTTTAAAGATAGAGTTTAAGTAGCGAACTTGAAAAACGGAAAAATTTCTATCCAAAACTGTAGTTTTTTTTTTAATTTGTATAAAATTCATCGATTCAACATCAATTTTTAAACTAACGTTTGAATATTAATACTAAGCTATTAATATTTCCTAAATTCTTTTTTTTCAAAATTTCGTATGGAAATGAAATTGTTTGTTACATTTCAAGAACAGTCTATAAATTTCATCTCAACTTAAAAGTTTCTACAAAATTAGTAAGTTTTTTCATAAGACAATCCTTAAATTTTCACTTTTTCGCGGACTTAAATTTTTCTAATTAATAAATAAAAAATTCTAACACGTTGCTCCGAAAAACTTAAAACTCGGCCTATTTTTTTTCCATAATCATAACAATTAAGAGTATGGATCAGTCACCCATCCCCTTTGAATTTTCGAAGGCGAAATGTCTCCACACCATTCGTCTGGTTGGAATAACAAAAGTCTTAATCCCATTGTTGCCATTTTTCTGCCTGGGTATATGCGTGGGGAAATGTAAAAAACAATTTCATTTTAATACGAAACTTCGAAAAAAAGAATGTAGGTAATATTGATAGCTTAGTATTTATAATCAAATGTTAATTAAAAAATTGACGTTGAATCGATGAATTTTATACAAATTAAAAAAAAAAACTACAATTTTGGATAGAAAAATTTCCGTTCTACAAGTTCGCCATTTAAACTCTATCGATAAAATCAATATATTGGCTGTTATCTAGTAAACTCTGAATTTTAATGGAAATTCTGTTATTTACGTGGGTATATCATCCAAATTAAAGACTTGACGAAATTGGCTTCAAAGACTTTTTTGTAGAACATTGAATCCCCTACAAAATTGGTATTCATATTTTTTATGTTAATTCAACCGTTCACTAATTAACAGCAAAAAAAGGTCAATTTTCTAAAAAAAAATGACTTTTGAAACTTATACCTGTGAAACGATTTGAGTGACAATAAAAATGCTGTGGATAAATTTAAAAAGCATTGAATTATCTACAAATAAAGCCTAATAACGCGATGATAGCATAATATACAGTCGAGTATTAGATAACAAGATGAAAACGAAAAATTTACGTGTTATTTAAATGGAAAACTTTGGGCAAGATCTGAAAATTGAGATTAGGAGCTGAAACTTGATGACAATTTTTTTTTTTTTATCGAAAAGGAAACGTTTAAGCTCTTGGGAGAGGAAAAATTCAAAAATGATCTCATTAAGGACCACCCTAATATATATATGGGGCATTCCATGCCAAACCGGTCAGTCCCTGACCCCGACCATTTTTGATTTTGTGGAAATTTTTTCATTTTCAAGTAACTACTGAAAAGAGTTTTTAGAATTTTTTTTAGATTTTTATCTCAACCTGTTTTTAAATAATGAATTTTTCATAATTTCGCACGAAATTTTTTTAAACGCTTATAACTTTTTCAGCAATAAAGATATCAAAATAAAATAGAAGGTAATTTTGTTCGTTTTGAATTGTAGTTTCGTAAAAAAAATACAAAAAAATTATCAACAGGCAATTTCATATGTTTTTTTTAGTTTTAATCCAAAAATATTTTTTTTTTCAAAACTTGGACCGTTTTGATTTTTTTGAAAAAATTCATCTTTTTTGTAGACATAGTTTTACATGTCTCGAAAAATTTGCAGCTTGTGATATCCATCCCTTCTATTTTTTTCTCATTTTTTACCACGTGTAAACCATTAATTATTAGTTGCCAATCCTGAATTATATTTTTTTATTATTTTTTTTCCATTCATAATTCCATTCTTCAAGAAATTATGGATGAAAAAAATTAATAAATAAATATTGGAACTGATTTCCATGTTTTTTAAAGTTTTCAACCAAACATTTACTTTCACATCTTGGGCCATTTTGATTTTTCTGAAAAAATTCACCATCTTTCACGACGCATTTTTACATGCTCCACAAAATCCGCAGCGTGTGATATTCATGAATAAGAATTAATAATTGATAATCATTGGTTTACACATGGCAGACAATTTAAAAAAATTGAATTTACGGATATCACACGCTGCGGATTTTTTGGGACGTGTAAAAATGTGTCGTAAAAGATGGTGAATTTTTTCAGAAATTCAAAATGGCCCAAGTTTGAAAAAAAAAATGTTTGGTTGAAAACTGAAAAAGAAACATGGGAATCAGTTCCAATATTTATTTATTAACTTTTTTTATTCATAATTTCTTGAGGAATGGAATTATGAGTGGAAAAAAAACAATAAAAAAATATAATCCAAGATTGACACTCTTCATTATTGGTTTACACGTGGTAAAAAATGAGAAAAAAATAGAAGATATGGATATCACAAGCTGTACATTTTTCGAGATATGTGAAAATATGTCTAGAAAAATTGTGAATATTTTCAAAGAAATCAAAACGGTCCAAGTTTTGAAAAAAAAAATTTTTTGATTAAAACTAAAAAAAACATGAAATTGACTTTTGATAATTTTTTTGTATTTTTTTTACGAAACTACCATTCATGGCGAAAAAAATTACCTTCTATTTTATTTTGATATCTCTGACGTTGAAAAAGTTATGAGCATTTAATGAAATGCGAAATTTTGAAAAATTCATTACTTTTAACCCTTTGAGGGGCACATTTTTCTGCTCAACGAATTTAAACATTTATCGGTGATCTTTATGTTTTCGGGGTCGCTGATTACGATTCTGAACTCAAAATTACGAAATTCAAAATGGCGGATCCAATATGGCCATTGTAATGGGCTAACTTTGCGATTTTTTGTTCAATTTACAAATAAATATGTACTCAGGGGTTTTTGGGGTTGCTGATTACGATTTTGAAGTCGAAATTACGAAATTCAAAATGGCGGATCCAATATGGCCACTGTAATGGGCTAACTTTGCGTTTTTTTGTTCAATTTGCAAAGAAATGAGTATACGGGGGATTTCGGGGTCGCTGATTACGATTCTGAAATCGAAATTACGAAATTCAAAATGGCGGATCGAATATGGCTACTGTGATCGCCTAACTTTACTATTTTTTGTTGAATTTACAAACAAATAAGTTCTCAGGGGTTTTTGGGGTCGCTGATTACGATTTTGAAATCGAAATCACGAAATTCAAAATGGCGGATCCAATATGGCCACTGCAATGGGCTAACCTTGCGTTTTTTTGTTCAATTTACAAAGAATTGAGTACACGGAGGTTTTTGAGTCCGCTAATTATGATTTTGGCGCCATAATTACATGAACCAGAAGAGGTCCACTACTGCTATTATTCCTCCCTCTTAGCGTGACCCGGAACTAACGACGTGGACGTGGGAAGGAACTAGTTCCAAATGCATTGCCCGAAATACTCAAAATTTTGTTTAAATAAGCCAACTTTTTATAACAAATATATAATTGAATAAATAATTGCAATTTTACATAAAAAAATGTCCGCCATATTGGATTTGCCATCTTGAATTTAGAGGACTCGAAGGGATCGCCAAACCTTGATATACGTGATTTCAGCAAGAAATATCCAGTTTGTAAATATTTCGAAAATAAAATCCGCCATATTAGATCTGCCATCTTGAATTTTGAAATTATGATGCCAGATTTATGATCAGGAACCTCGCAAACCCCTATATGCGTGATTTCATCAAGAAATATCCAGTTTGTAAATATTTCGAAAATACGCGCCGCCATGTTGGATCTACCATCTTGAATTTTGAAATTATGATGCCAGATTTGGAATCAGAGACCTCGAAAACCCCCGTATGCGTAATTTCATCAAAAAATATCCAGTTTGTAAATATTTCGAAAATACACGCCGCCATATTGGATCCGCCATCTTGAATTTGGAAATCATAATGCCAGATTCGTAATCAGGGACCCTAAAAACCTTTGTATACCAAATTTCAGGTTGATTCAACAAGAACTGCATTCAAACCAACCATTGTTCCCGCACGAATAGTATTTTTTCCGTATTTTTTCAATTTTCGAAAAAAAAAACGAAAAACCAATTTGCGAAAAATTCTGAAAAAAATATATGTTATGGTATAAGGTACAGAATATATGTGAAAAAATTTTTAAAGCTCTAGGACTTTTTGCTTAGCTACAAACGAATTTATCCTGAAAAATCCGTATTTTTTGTACTTTAGTTGTTTATAACTAATGGTAAATAAACAATATCCGCACTTTATCATTAAAATCTTATAACTTAAGTCCCTAAGAGTCTAAAAAGTGTTTTGTCTATAAAAAAAGTTCAAAAATATATCAGAAAAGTGAAAAAAAGTGAGACAAAACAGGTGGGACAGCGTATGTCCCAATGCCCCTCAAAGGGTTAAATGGGTTGAGATAAAAATCTAAAAAAATTCTGTGGTTACTTGCAAATGAAAAAATTTCGACACAATCAAAAATGGTCGGGGTCACGGACCTGCCGGTTGGGCATGGAATGCCCCATACACACACACACACACACACACGCATACGCACACGCACACTCACACTCTCACACACACTACCGCCGAAAAGTTTCCGGACAAAAGTTCAAAAAACTCTTGGCGCTGTTTTTGATGCCATTTCATCGGTAATATACATAATCGAATTTAATAAACGGCATTTTGAAGGGGAGGAATTCAGCTTCATTTTGCTTTTTTAAAAAAATTCCACGATTTTTTTACGACCAACACGTCATTTCGAAAACGACCATTTTTCGTCTTTTTTTTTCTTTTACAGTTGGACCGGGTTTTCAGAAAAAAAAAATTTTCTTCCATTTCCTTAGCCGGATCCTTAAAGAGGGAAGCTTAAGCTTCAGTTTTATTTTTTTTTTTACGTACGGTGCGATTTTTTTTCGCCAAGTTATCCCGTTTTTGACGAAAAAAATACAAAATTTGGAAATTGCTGCGTAACACGAGAACTTATAGGTTTGAAAGAAAATCTCAAGGGGGTAAAGAGTTGCGCTTGTGATTGCTGAGTTCACTAAAAAAATTTCAGATTTTTTTTCGAAATTTTTTTTTTCATCGATTTTCAGTCGAACCTCAGGTATATTGATTGCCGCAATTTGAAAACGATGCGGTTTGTGATAAAACGTCAAGAAAGAAAAAAGTTTAATTTCTTAATTTCGAACTCATTAAAAAAAATTCAGATTTTTTTCAAATTTTTTTTTTTTCGAACTGGGCTCCTATTTCGAAGATTTCTTTCAGAGTTTAAAAACACACGCCTTTCTGTTTTACAGAATAAAAAAAAAATAGAAAGCCGCAAGTAATAAAGTAGTCTCCTAAATTTCCCGATCTTAATCGGACAGAACTAATGTGGAATTAACTGGATGGCGTGAATAAGAAGATTGAATCTCACTTCTACAGAATACCTCTGGGAGAGTCTCCAAATATCATGGAACGAAATAGCAAATTGCTTTTTCGACAAAATTGCTGAAATTTTACCGGGTTATTCAGATTTTGGAGATATTAAATAAAACTAGACTTTCGTTAGACTATTGAAGTCTAACCAAAATGTTAAATGTGTGTAGTTTCATAAATACATGAGAATTCTTTTAAGGGCGGGGTAAAGTTTAAAAAATTTTTTTTTCCATTTTTTAATTTGATTTTCTGAATGGAGAACCTTTCAAGAATATTGTGTGAAAATTTGAGATGAATCGGAGCAAAACTAACGAAGATACAACGGTTTAAGCAACCGCGCCTCATACATGACTCAGCGCATCAGAAAACACCTGCCCGGCCCGAGCAGGAAGCCGAAAAACATACTAAAGAAGGCAGGATTCGTCGTAGACAGGAGCAAAAAGATGCTTTAGACATCATGGATGATAGGAACATCCTTTATGGACCTGGCATCGATGATTCAGTGTGAGGTAAACCGATAAAACTCGCTTATGAACGTTTTATTCCAAATTTTTTAGTGTTCAAAACTTTAAAGCGTTTTTCCCACAACTCACGTTTTCAAAGTCGGTGCCCCTCATAACTTCAAAACTACTGCACCGATCCTTCTGAAATTTGGAACACTATTTCTGTACATAATTTACGAGGTAACGCTGGAAAGTTTTTTTCAAATTTGTTAATATTTTTTATTTTACAATAACAAATTAGCCGATTTTTTTCGCAAAAATCGCGTTTTTCACTTCAAAGTATTCCTAAAAAGTGAAAAACTGAAATTTTGAAAAACCCTCCCAGCGTTACCTGGGGAAAGCGATTATCTAACGAAAGAACTTTGATTTTTTATTTCAGATGATCCAGCACCGAGTTATGAGGGGCACCGCAATTTTACTTTTTTCCGAGACGCTTCCGAATAATTGCTGCCATTGCCGTATTTTTTAATATTTCTTCATGAAAATTTTACACAATATTCTTCGAATGTTATACTTTAATGTACCATTGGTTTTAATAAATAGATTTTAACTGTGTCGTCAAAAAAAATTTCACAAAAATGTGCCTTTTTTTGCATGGATTAACGTTACCTCGCCCTTAAACAGTTGTTGAGACCATTTTCAATTTATCAGAAAAAAGTTTCGAAAAAAATCTACAAAAATTCCAATGCACTCAAAATTGAAAAATACAACTTTTTTCCCTTTAGATATTTTATTACAACCCGATAATTTTCGAAATACGCGATCAATTCATCAGAATTTGAACCAAAAATAGTTGGAAAAAAAAAATTTGAAAAAAAATCTGAAAAAAATTTTAATGGATTCAAAATTAAGAAATAAAACTTTTTTCTTTCTTGACGTTTTATCACAAACCCCATCGTTTTGAAGTTACGACAATCGATATACCTGAGGTTCGACTAAAAATCAATGAAAAAAAAAAATTTCGGAAAAAAAATCTGAAAAAATCCTAGTGAACTCAACAATCACAGGCGCAATTTTTTACCCCCTTAAGATTTCCTTTTAAGCCTAATAGTTCTCGTGTTATGCGGTAATTTCCAAATTTTGTCTTTTTTCGCTAAAAACGGGATAACTGCGAAAAAAACTCGCACCGACCTTTAAAAAAACAAAACTGAAACTTAAGCTTCCCACTTTAACCCATTAACGCCGAGGTGATCAGAATTTTTACTAACTTTTCAACGTGTTTATTTATTATGTTATCGGACCAAAAAAATAATGCAATACCTCTATTCCTACGCGGAATTCGATGCTCTTTCAGAATCTGAGCTCAAAATTTCGATTAGACACCGAGAAAAGAAAATATGGCCGATTTAAACGTGAAAAACGTGAAAATTTTCGAAAAAAAAATTTTTTCGCATTTTTTTTCACAATGATACCGCAAAGCTATCAACTTTTTACAATGATCAGAGGTGATCATGGCACTCGAACATTAAGAGGAATTTTTTTCAGAAAAATTCATCGACGCGTTTTTTCAAAATGGCGGCGAGAATGAAAAAATTTTATAAAAATCTTAATCTATCGGTTTCTTCAAAACTATAAACTTGAGAAAAAAAATTCTAAGAACAAAAATGGCTTAAAATTAGTCGAAGAATACTCTTAAATTTTTTCAGAATTTTTGAAAACAATTTTTAATTTTCAAAAATTTCAAAAAATCCAATTTTTCAAAATTACCTGAAAAATTTTTGGAAAAATTTCCTTCAAGTGTTCCTTGACTACTTCTTTTCTGATTCTGTGCATATACATTGTTTTTTTTCTACTCTTAGCATTACCCAGAGACATCGGCGTGGACGTGGTAGAACTTTGTCTCCTTTGGGGTGCTTTTTTTCGTGAGTCCCCTTGCCTCTCACGTTTCGGGGTGCTTTTTTTTCGTGAGTCCCCTTGCCTCTCACGTTTCGGGGTGCTTTTTTTCGTGAGTCCCCTTGCCTCTCACGTTTCGGGGTGCTTTTTTTTCGTGAGTCCCCTTGCCTCTCACGTTTCGGGGTGCTTTTTTTCGTGAGTCCCCTTGCCTCTCACGTTTCGGGGTGCTTTTTTTTCGTGAGTCCCCTTGCCTTTCACGTTTCGGGGTGCTTTTTTCGTGAGTCCCCTTGCCTCTCACGTTTCGGGGTGCTTTTTTTTCGTGAGTCCCCTTGCCTCTCACGTTTCGGGGTGCTTTTTTTTCGTGAGTCCCCTTGCCTCTCACGTTTCGGAGTGCTTCTTTTCGTGAGTCTTCTTGTCTTTCATTTTAACATTTCTTTTATCAGTGCTTTTTTGCCCAACAATTATTGCATACATATAGATTGCATTTTTCACAATAGATCCTTGTTCTTATTGGACATTTTTCATTTGAACAATTTTTTAATTTGTCCCTATTAGATCGTGTATGAAGTGTTTTACTTGTTTGACCTTTTTGAATACAATATTTAGCAATTGAAGTAGTTAACTCTTTTATTCCACTTTTTTTCTTTCCATCACGTGTAGCATTGAAAATTACGTGGGCATTTGTAATGGATGCCTGTATAAATCTTATAAAAACGACCCATGTCCATTTTTTGGAACGTATACTTGGCAGTACATTATTGCAGTGTCCATCATGCACGTCAATACCACCCATAAATTTGTTGTACAAATGAAAAGCTTGCGGAAAAGGTATATCAGTTTTGGATCGAGCCTCTGAACTATATCTTCTCGAAGTTGATAGTGGACTTACACCTGCAGCAGTTGAAGCTATTGAAACGGGCTTCGAATCCATAATAGTGATGAAATTTATGCTACTATTTCGATCATGTTTTACAATATAAGTACCTCGTGGAGCTTTATTTTCAAGTATATTCTTTTCTTTGACTCGATTGTCTCTGATAGTGCCAGTGCATTTCAAACGTAATTTTTGCAAGTGTAAAATTAAATCCATATTTGTAAACAAATTATCAAAGTACAAATGAAATGCAGGGATTTTATTATAATTTATTAGCCGAAAAAAAGGTTCTAATAAATGCAATACTACACGAGTACCTAAAGCACATTTTACTAATTTGTTTCCGGTTTGGGAATTTTTACCGCAATATAGATCTAAATTTAGTAGATAGCCGTCTGAAGTGCATAAACCTCAAAATTTCAAACCAAACCTTATTGGTTTCCCTCGAATAAATTGTTTCAAAACAGTTTTTGCATAAGACTTGGCCATCATTTCATCAATAGATATAGAAGTTTTCCATATTCCGAACTTTAGGAGGTTGTTTTGGAAAAGTTTCAACATCGAACGAACCCGCCACCCTCTATCGTTTGGATCCTTGTCTTCAGCTTTTGAATATTTTATTTTAGACTTGATTTCTTCAAACTTATCGCGAGTCATTGCAGAAGAAACAATTTCACTAGATAAGAATGGATCAGATGACCAATAATCTCTCTGAGACTTTCTTTTATTGAATGAACTGAAAATAACTATACCTATAAAAGTGTCAAGATCTTGTAATTTCAGATCATAATTATTCTCTTTAGACGCATCAATTATATATTGTTTCATTTCGGCGGAAAAAAAGGTTTCAAACAATTGGAAAGGCTCGCACGCCTGTATATTCTTTTTTGTAGCTTCAGATAATAATATTGTTTCTTCACAAGTATTTGGATATGATTTCTCGCCATCGATCCAAATGAATTCGTGATTTTTTTCAAATTTATCTAAGTTTTCAGAATAAGTAGCACAAGCTTTTTTATAAGTAATATTTGGTATTGTGAATTCATGTTCAGAATCTGAATCAGATATCGAATCACAATCGGAATCAGAATCATCGGAGCCTGAATTGTCTGCATTCGGAATCAAAATGTTTTCGTCGGAATCACTATCCGAATAATCTGATTCATACTCTGCATGCAATGAAGCAGAAGATTTTGAACGTTTTCGTGACATAACAAATGTATTGAAAAAGTGAAAACTAAAATTTTTTTTATATGCTTTACCTATACTTCATGTAAAAATTGTATACAACATATGTGTCCATGCACAAGTAAAAGGATATACGAATTTGTTCGTGAATTTTGTAGTGGTAGATAGAAACAAAATTTTATGTACCATTCAAGAAAATTTTTTTTCTCTAAACCTATAGACTTTACGAAAGAATTTTTAACAACAAAAAAGTCTTAAAATTAGTCAAGGAACACTCTCAAATTTTTCCAAAAATTTTTCAGGTATTTTTGAAAAATTGAATTTTTTGAAATTTTCGAAAATTAAAAATTGTTTTCAAAAATTCTGAAAAAATTTAAGGGTATTCTGCGACTAATTTTAAGCCATTTTTGTTCTTAGAAATTTTTTTCTCAAGTTTATAATTTTGAAGAAACCGATAGATTAAGATTTTTATAAAATTTTTTCATTCTCGCCGCCATTTTGAAAAAACGCGTCGATGAATTTTTCTGAAAAAAATTCCTCTTAATGTTCGAGTGCCATGATCACCTCTGATCATTGTAAAAAGTTGATAGCTTTGCGGTATCATTGTGAAAAAAATGCGAAAAAATTTTTTTTTCGAAAATTTTCACGTTTTTCACGTTTAAATCGGCCATATTTTTTTTTCTCGGTGTCTAATCGAAATTTTGAGCTCAGATTCTGAAAGAGCATCGAATTCCGCGTAGGAATAGAGGTATTGCATTATTTTTTTGGTCCGATAACATAATAAATAAACACGTTGAAAAGTTAGTAAAAATTCTGATCACCTCGGCGTTAATGGGTTAAGGATCTGGCTAAGGAAATGGAAGAAAACATTTTTTTCTGAAAACCCGGTCCAACTATAAAAAAAAAAGACAAAAAACGGTCGTTTTCGAAATGACGTGCTGGTCGAAAAAAATACCGTGGTAATTTTTAACAAAAAGCAGAATGAAGCTGAATTCCTCCCCTTCAAAATACCGTCTATTAAATTCGTTTATGTATATTACTGACGAAATGGCATCAAAAAGAGCGCCGACTTTTTTGAACTTTTGTCCGGAAACTTTTCGGCGGTAGTGTGTGTGTGTATATATATATATATATATATTGAAACGAAAATAAGTCTTTGTAGACAAATATTTATATATGTGCGTCAATGACCTGGTCAGCTGTTTTGGAATTTAGGTTTGGTACTGGACAGGCAAATGTATCTAATAAGGATAGGTATAGGAAATGACCTCAGTAGCGCATTGATACTCTGTTTATGTTTCAGAGTGTTATTGCGTTTATTCTCATCCTTGGTTGAAGGGAGATAGGAGATAGATATTTGGAGAATTTGTTTTGATATAATATATTGAGTGTCCCAAACGTGTCTTTAATACTTTATATTTCTATGATTTGATTCTGAATTTACTTTGTTTATTTTAATTGATTTGAAATAATTTTAATTAATAATATTTTATTTTGATATGAACTGAGTTATGTAAATGATAGATTTTTGCGATGTAAAGGTTTTTATAATTATTAAGGTATTTTTACAATGTGATAATCGATCACTATGTCGAGATACACATGAAGAATACTAGGTTTTTTTGTTATATCTAAGTTGGTTTGGGTTATGTCAAGATGGTTTTGGTATTATTATAGATATTCTTTTTTATATTATAATCGGACGCTATGCCGAGATACATATTAAAAGATACCGTGCTTAGTTTTATAGTGGCTGGGAATGTACCGAGATAGGTTTTTCCTTATAACTATTGATATATCCCTTATATATGATAATCGGGCGCTATGCCGAGATACATATAAAAATATATAGTATGTAATTCTATAGTGGCATGGGCTGTACCGAGAAATGTTTCTTAAAGACTAAAGTGGCCTGGGTTGTGCCGAGAGATGTTTCTTTATAACTATGTATGTATTTTTATATATGATAATCGGACGCAATGCCGAGATACACATAAAAAGATACAATAACTTAATTTTACAGTAGCCTGGGCTCTGCCAAGATATGTTGCTTATAAACTAAAGTTAGGATGGGCTTTCCCAAGAATAACGTAATAGCTGGACGCAATGCCAGGAGATACGTTATATGTGAGGTCGGGATGGACTTTCCCAAGGAACGTGATAGCCAGACGCAATGCTGGGAGACACGTTTTGTAGGATAGGAAGCGTGATAGCCAGACGTAATGCTGGGAAACACGAGAATAAGTGTGAACTTAAGGAAGTTTGGTTTTGAATAATAGGTACCGAGTGACGGAAGTATCGCCTTATATACTTTCCTCACTCGGGAAAGGTGAGGTGCGCGGAGCGGATTCGGGTGTGCTACGGTAGGGAGCTCTTCCCGAACCTTCGATGACGCTCACATCCACGCGTCGTGTTTTTACTCGTTGAGCGCTTGTGATGTGCGGCGTATCGTTACAATATATATATATATATATATATATATATATATATATATATATATATACACAGTGGCGTGCAAAAGTTTCGGGCCACCCTATTTTTTATGCACATTGAACAGAAATATGGTGGTGAGAGAAAAACAAACGAGTAATGATAACACGTAATCACTTATATTTAGAAACAATAGGTTGTATACATTATTAATATCGATCTTAAATCATTAATTGTTCAACAATTTTTTATGACTGGCTGTGCAAAATTATTGGGCCGCGTACTTTTGGGTATGACAAAAATAACAAAAAACTTGAAAAATAAGGAAGCATGTCCTTGGTCTTCTCCACTCGACTCAATACTTTGTTGCCATGCCCTTAGCAGCGATGACTGCAGCGCACCGACGAGGCATAGACCCAATTAGTTGTTTGATTCGTTCTTGTGGCAATTTTTCCCATTCACTTCGCAAATGAGTCCACAATTCCGTTTTGTTGGAGTAATTTTTCGTTCCAACACGATGCTTGAGGTCTTGCCACAGGTGTTCAATAGGATTTAAATCCGGTGACTGCGATAGGCAGTCAAGAAAGCGGACTTTCCGGCTTTGAAGAAAATTTTCAACAAGACGCGAAGCGTGTTTCAGATCATTATCGTTGAAAAACCCAACCACACGGCAAATTTTTCGTTGCAAATGGGAGCATGTCATCTTGTAGTATGTTCCTATACATTGCAGCGTCCATATTGCCATGAATTTCCACCAGCGGACCAACGCCATCATCGGAAAATGCTCCCCAAACTTTAATGTTTCCGCCACCGTGTTTTACGGTAGGAATTTGGTACCTTACATTATAGCTGCGTTCTGAAACAGCACTCGTGTGCACACTGACCCATGTTGTGGTATAGGCCTGTGTGCACACGAGTGCTGTTTCCGAACGCAGCTTAAATCTGGTACCTGCTGGACGTTTTTACGTACTTCCGACCATCACTTCCGAATAATCGAAATTTCGATTCATCGGTACTTTCCGCCAATCTGATATCGTCCAGCGTTGATATTTTTTCGCAAAGTCTAATCTAGCCTTATTCTTTTTGCTAATCAATGGTTTTTTTTACACCAACACGTCCAAAATCAGCCCCACAGCTTTGAGACGTCGAGATACCGTACTCCGACTAACATCAGCTAGATTTTCACTTCGCAATTCCCGGGAAACATTTCTGCAGCACTTTTTCGTGGATCTACAATGCACTTCCTTTTTATAATTTATTTGTCGACGCGATTCAAAGTTTTTCGCGGTACGGCTCCGATTTTTGTCACACAATGAGTTTGTTAATTTATATTTAGTAATAATACGATTAACGGTACTTTTGCCAATAGATAAAGTCTCCGCAACATCACGAGAACTTTTTCCTTCTGACGAAAGTTTTAACACGATTTCTCCAAAAGCTTGAATATTCGTATGTTTCGGCATTGTGACAGAAAGGAGACTGATTTTCCATTGTAGGACATGTTTTGAAACTAATGAGGAAAAAAATGTAAAAAAACCGTGCGTACGAAGCCGCGGCGATATATAGTCCGATATTTTTGCACACCGCGACCAAAGTCATTCCACGTAGTATACGAAAAATACGCCACAATTAAATATAATATACGACGTTGTTACCTTCATTCTAGCTCTCTTGAATATTTTGAACAATGAATGAGTGGAGAAATAAGATACTTTATCAATTAACTGAAAAAACAGGGTGGCCCGAAACTTTTGCATGCCACTGTGTGTGTGTGTATATATATATATATACACTATAGATTACTGCCGTTAAATATAAACGTATGTATGGCATGCGGCTTCTCATGAGCCCCCTTTGCTCTTTTACGTTAAACACGCGTTAAACCAGCGAAGTGACAAAACATTCACATACATCTATGTATACGTATATACGCATACGTAGCTATATTCATCGCATTTTATATACACGTATGTATGTAGGCATATAAAAGCATAATAATAACAAAGAAATAGAACAGTGAAATGTCAAGACCGGATCTTATTGCTACGGACTTGATAGACGGTATTTGGCCTTTTTTGCAAAGTGTAAGTCTATCAATAGTCACTAATTTTTTCGATTTATTGGTTATATTTCCTTCACAGTTATGGCTCTCGCGAAAGTTATGCAATTTTGTAGGTTATGTCCGGTGTATATTGAGACACATGTACTAAACTTCAAAATTCTCATGTCATTCAGGATCTGCAATGCGTTATCGCCATTATTTAAAAAACTGTCAATGACGGCCACGATGTTTGAGCATCATTTTTGACTGCGATTACTTATTCGCAATTCCGTGTTGTTACGATGATTGTGCTAATTTTTTGGTTTTTTTTTGTTTTCCTCCGATGTATTGTCGCAAACGTAACAAAACGTAGTTTGATAAGTCGACTGTCAAATGTTCATTTCATTAGCTTTTTTCTTCAATCGTTTTTTTTTCATCGTCGTCGATCGGTCTAATTTTTGGTTAATCGTATGCATTTTTTGGGATAACCTCCATCACACATTATACACTGTCAATAGAAATTCCATTATTAAATTTCATATTTAAAAGATCTAATCTAAGATTTTACACTTTTACTTTTGGTGCCACACATTGAGTTTACGAGACTGTCAACTTGGGAGTGTTGTAGTTTTGGTATAACTGGATCTAATTTTTTTTGATTTCATTACGAATAAAGTTATTATTTCCGCTAAGATCAAAATCTCGAGGTTTTCACTTTTGTTTCGAGTCTCTTTGACTCAAGAGTGGAGCCCGAGGGTTAATAAATATAGACACGTTTTTCAATTGTCAAATGCTAATGAGCAAAAAAAATTTGGTTTCAAGCCAATTTTGTTCGTACGTTAAGTCAGCATCAACTCTCAGTTGTAAACATAAAAGCAACTTGTCATCAAAATTGTTGTTTATTTTTATTTTTCCAGATTGAATGGAGGGATCCATGGCTGGCTTTGTTACTGACGTTTCATGTTGCCGTCACTATGACGGCGCTGATGACACGCAATCACGCCAACTTCCAAATTTTACTGTTTCTCGTGTTACGTGAGTCAATTAATAACAAACGAAAAAATTGACAATCAAAAAATTGTAACAAGTGAATAATTTTCTTAAATTTACAGTTTTACTTGTTTATTTCTCTGAGAGCATCAACGAAGTCGCGGCTACAAATTGGATGTAAGCAATTCCTGTGCAAATAGCTCTTTTAATCTGGCCTAATGATAACAGTATTTGCATTTTTTCTATTTTTCGTTTATAAATATTCATATCAATTATTCTTTAAATGACACTTTTGACGCTTTGATGATAATATAATTGTTTTCAGGGTTTTTTCCAGACAACAGTATTTCGATTCTAAAGGACTTTTCATATCCATTGTCTTTTCGGTTCCCATATTAATGAATTGTATGATAATGGTGGTAAGTTTTTTGTTTATCTTTCTGTTATTTATTAAAATTGAACAGTTTTTAGGATTTTTTAAATAATATATATATATATATATATTATATATATATATATTAATTAAATTTTTTATCGAGTTTTACATTGTTATTGAGTGTAATATAAAATCAAATTGATATGATAGTATTTTTTTATATTATTTTATTAATATATTATTTGCATATACTACTACTACTATCTATTCTTTTATTATAATCTTATTGTTTGATTATTATTTATAAAAACTCACGAAAAGGGATCATAAAATACATTTGACTTTTTTTTCTTTCAAGGCGAGTTGGTTGTACCAATCGAGTCAACTGATGACCAGTTTAAAGAGAGCCCAGTTGCGCCAGCAAGCGAAAAATCGTCAAAATAACGAGAACACGAATGGCAAAGTAAAGCCGAAGAACGATTGAATTTGTGACGCGAATCTAGTCAGATCCCTGCGAGGGTGATTTAAAAAAAAAATTAATCATGGGAGTGATCGTGAATTGAAAAACTTGGCGATTTTCCCAAAAATCGGAACCAAAACAAGTAAATTTATACGAAAAACGAGGAGGAGCGAAAAGGAAGTGATGAGAGAAAAAATAAATGTTTGAAAAATATCGCAACATTTGCTGAGATTCTAGACGTAATTTCTCTTTTTACTTTTCATTTTCTTAATCGTGTGAACGCATTTTCCACATCCCAGACAGAATCTACAGCATTTCTTTTGAACGTTGGATTTTTTTCAAAACACTAGAACACGAATCACATTCCTTTGGTTATCGAGTTACTTACGCTGTAATTGTATAAACAAAAATGAAAGAAGAAAAAAAGGAAAGCAACCAAAATCGAAGTACTTACTACTAACGCATTAATTGCATAATATCGTTGTTTACTATATTAATTAATTTAATGGTTAAGCATTATTTTTTTTGTTCATATCTTTTTCATTTTTCGTTCGACGAATTTTACGAAGAAACCGGAACAGTGATACAAACCGAAAAAAGTGCGTCTTGTCAATGTATGACATATTTATGAAGAAAGTTTTTTTTTTTAGCAAAGCTTCCGCAAATCGTATAATCATACGTATGTACGGTATTAATACATGAATGTTCAACGAGAACGCGTTATCTTGCCGTCAATAACGTCATTTTCGACATTTCATTACCTAGCGAAAAATTATAGACCCATTTCGTGTTTAACATATAGTAAAATAAATTTTTAAAAAGCGAGTACATGTAAATAAAGGTAAATGCTAAATACATCTTGTGAGCCAGAAAGGTACAAAATTCTGAGTTTCTTCATTTTATTCCCAATTTATAATTACAAGTTGGAATTATTAAGAAACTGTTAAAATTCATGAATTATCCAATTTTCAGCATTCAAATTAAATTTTATAATGTTGATATTCATTTACAATTCGGGGTTTTTAAACCCGCGTTCAGATGACGTAATGTGGTTAATTGTACTTTATTTAGCTCCGAATTTGATTACCTGGAAATACGTTACTATTCAAATTAAAGGGCTATAAAAAATGTAAATGTTACCATTTTTTCTCAACTCTAATAAAACAAATCTTCGAACTTTTAGGCTGTTTATTACATATGACAAAATAAACAATTAACAATTTTTGGAATACAAAAATATTGATTTTTCGTAGAGAAAATTCCGAAATGTTTAAAGCATCCCGCCCACATAGTACGGAATATTGCAGCAATGTTGCTAAAATCTTGCAATATCGCATATTTCCGGAAAATATTGCAGAAATATTCGCGTTGAATATTTCAAGAATCTTTTCGTAAAGTGTTGCAGAAATATTGCCATCGAATATTGCAAAAATGTTACCTTAGAAATATTGCGAAAATATTACCATTGCGAAAGATTGGTTCATTTTAAAGGACTTAAAAAAAATAGACCATGCTTACGAAAAAATTTGTGTATTTTTTCACTTTTCTTTCAAACAAATTGAATTTCTTTAACAAGGCTAATTTTTAATTTTTCATTCTCATTTGCTCCAAAAAGTACATGAAATTCTAAGATATTTAAGCGTTAATTCAAACATATTTCGAGAAAGGCTGATTAGATGCTTAAGGAGACGGCACAACCGTGGGGTCGAGGATTTGGCCGAATTTTTTTGTGATGAAAGACGACCCCTAGCACCTCACGTGGTTAAAGTAGTAGGACGCACTACTCGATAAATTCCGAGAAAAATCGATTCAAAGTTTCCTAGGCGCCTTATGAGTTTAAAATGTTGAACAGTTGTCGAGCCACCGTTTAGTCTAGACGGTTAGGGCTCCGTCTTTTGCGCCGGAGGTCTCTCGTTCGATTCCTCCTTCGGATCTTATTTTTTTTCTTTTTTTTTTATTATCCCAACAATTATTAAAAGCGTTTCTCATCCCTACATTATTTTTAAAAATTTATTTACATTATTTTTTAAAATTATTTTCATTTTTTTTAAATTATTTTCTTTTTTTTCCAATAAAACAATTCATAACGGTGGGTTTTTTATTTTTCATTGTAAAGTATATGAGGAGGAACATTGGGTTTTTAATGAGAATAACAAAGTCGATTAGGAAAAATTCAATTTTTATTGATATAATTATTATATACAAAAACCGCAGTGGTAATTATCGTAGAAACAAAGAAAGCAATAATTTTGCGACATCTTGCGCAACATATAAAAGCGGATTTTTTACAAAAACATGTCTCATTAACATTCATGAAAACGTTTCTAGTAACTGACAATTTTGAGGCAAACCAGGCGTATTGAATCATGTCTCGGAATATTGGTGACGATAATTGATGGTGAATTATTGAATGGATTTTTATACAATCTTCCGAGAATTAATTTCACGATTTCGCTCTAACAATTCGCTGCAATTTTGCAAGCGCTTTATGAAATTTTTAACTTGTCTGTAAAAGTAAACGTCACAAGGTTGTACCAAGGGAGTGCATTTTGGAGGAATTACTTTTACAGAGCAAGTTGGCATATTTTCGTCATCTTGAAAGATTTCATCATACATCTCTGGATTTGTCTGACCTTCCCAAGAGTCAATGAGAAATAAAAATTTATTCTTCCCGACGTAAGTTTTTAAACATTTCTGGAGAAAATCCGTGTATAAGGCTGTTGTTAGTTTTCCGGACTTCGATGATGTTGCAATGACGTTCGTATACGTATTGGCATAGCCATCTACTAATTTTTGAATACGAGGTCCGAAATGACCGGTCGCCTCTTGCAAACATACGAAGACATGTGGGAGCACTTTTCCGGATAATGTTATGGAATATTGTGCGGTGTACGAATGCGTCACTTTATTCAAATACGACTTTCTGACGAAAACTGTTTTACACCCTTTTTGAGTGAGTGTCCTATTGAAAACAGATTAATATTGATATCCTGAAAAAAAATAGTATTTTTAATATTAAAAAATATTCGAATATGTATGTAGAAATCTTTTTATATAATTAATTTTGAATTTATACATTTTGCATCGGTAAAAACATTTTGTACGCAGAAAACTTGTATTTACCTGTTTGGTCAGTATTTATAACATAATCCTCATGGTATTGAGGTATTAAGCGGCACGTCTGTCGACGAAAGGTCTCTGCAGATGCCAAGATTTCCTCCATTGATGCCGCCTCTTTTTTCGAAACCAGTTTCGTGATTTTCCGTTCAGAAATTTTGTGTTTCTGTTCGAATGCCGTGACCCATCGATTAGACGCTTTGAAATTGAAATCGATGAATTGTGCAGCAGCAGCCAACGCCCATTGTTGTAAATTTCTTGTCGTAACTTGCTGATATTGCTGTCTTGCTTCCACAAAACGGTCGTAGGTCCACGAATCTATCACCTCAAATTTGTCCAATCTCGTTCCACCACTTTTAATATCATTCTCCCATTGTGAAAGATATTCTTTTCTCTTCAACCGGCTGCATCCTTTTTTTTTGCAATGTCGCCAAAGACCACGTGGGATGCGCTTTAGCAATGTTCACGACTTTGACTGTGTAGGCGATGGGAATCATTTTTTTTCGGTTCCGGTTCGTACTCGTCTGGAGAAGAATCAAGTTGGGGCACTTCAAACTGCAGTTCTTCGCAATCCTCATGAGCGTGAATTAATTCCTCTTCAATTACGAATTTGTTTTCACCCAAAAGTTCCAATGTATTATTATAAAGTTCTCCGGCCAATAACATAGCATCGTGAGATATTTCTTCCGAAGGTGTCGATGCAATTAAATTATATTCCGTCAACAGCTCTTCATAACAAACTATTGCGTCCTTCAATCGCGATTTTGATTTATCACTGTACATGGATTCTTCAGGAATTTCCTCTTCTATTCCAGAAGAGCCAACAACTTCTTCAGTCGACATTTTTAACTTCGAATTGTAAGAGAACTTTGAAATTTAAGAAATAGGCACGTCTGTTCACGACGAAATCGGAAAATGAACTGCTGTTCAATTCTCACAGACTCGCGCACAGTCCTATGCGCAGATGTCCGTTATAATCCTAAGGGGACCCCAGGTCAAAATTCTTTAGGCCCTTACAAGGCCATAAAACCGAATAGAACAACGAGCACGAATATTTTTCAGTGAATGAAAAACTTGACGTTCTTGAGCTAAAATAAAATTTTAAAAATAATTTAGGGATGAGAAACGCTTTTAATAATTGTTGGGATAACAAAAAAAAAAGAAAAAAATTAAGATCCGAAGGAGGAATCGAACGTGAGACCTCTGGCGCAAAAGACCCAGCCCTAACCGACTAGACTAAACGGCAGCTCGACAAGTATTTGACATTTTAAGCTCATAAGGCGCCTAGGAAACTTTGAATCGATTTTTCTCGGAATTTTCGAGTAGTGCGTCCTACTACGTTAACCACGTAAGGTGCTAGTGGTCCTCTTTCACCACCAAAAAATTCGGCCAAATCCCCGACCCCACGGTCGTGCCGTCTCCTTGTTAGTACGTCAGTACGCCTTTTGTAAATATAGTACGTTTTGCAATTTCTGTTAGTCTAGTCTAGTCTATTAGTCTATCAGAGAAATTTTTCGAAATATTTAACAACAAAATAATCATTCATTAGTACAACGTAAAATAGGCACATATTCATTTTCGCTCTGTTATATTTTATATCATATTAGTTAGATACGCGAATAATTAAATTTGTCAAGAAATTGAATAGAATCAACTATTCACATATCTAACTACATGAAAGAATAATGAAAAAAATAATAAGCAAAACTAATAATTAGTTAATGCTAATTATTTCCCTTAATAAGTAAAGGAAAATAATCATCAGCATATTACTATCGATTCACATTCGTTATATGATTTAAAAAAAAATGTTTCGAGGATGGGATCGATCTCACCACCTTCGGGATATATATCTAGTACTGACCCATTCTGCTACGGGACTATTTGAAGAGCAAATGGTAGGAAATGGTATTGGCTTATCAGGACCGCTTGACAAAATTTAAAACATTCATAATAAACAATTATTAATTATTGATATTGAATAATAATAGTAGAAGTAATAACGAAAATAATGTTTATTATTCTTAATTAATTGTTCTGTATAAGCAGCAGATGGCACTACTGTGCGACGTAGATAAAAATAAAATTGACCTATGGTAAAACATATTCTTAACTTCGGTTATTTAACCAGATAAACTTCCGGACAATTTACCAGTAATTTACCGACTCACAAACTAGCGATGATGTACAACTCGAAGAATCTCGCGAATGGCTTATTAATGCTGATGCAGGAGAGTTTGGGTGGCAAGCTCGATCGGATCATGACATTGCTTTGGGTTTGTTCCTTGTTCCCCAAAAATGATCTCGAAAATGTCAGTATTTGCGAAGCTCACGATAAAGTTGTTGAAATGGATTTGGAATCCTCTCGTTCTGATGGTAATTTTTTGGAAAGACCCTCACGCGATATATTACAAGCATTATCAATTGTGACGCAATGGGTCCAAAAGAATGATAATGATTTGTCCTTCCTTGAGAAGTATCAGATCTATCGTGAGATGTTAATATTGATGTGAGAACTTGAGAAAAAAACAATTAATTACATGAATATTTATGTAAATCATTAATGTTTTTGTCTTCATAATAATTGAAATAAAAGTTTTTTCAATGGTTTTGGTACGGTGACTTTAGTTTTATTAACTTGTATAACTTATGTATAAAAATATCGCTAGCCGCTTATGTATTTTTGAGGTTAGTGGCGCCATAACTTTTAAAAAACGCGCCACCAAACGTTGGGCGTGGCATCGAAAAATGTGTCGGAGTGGGGGGTAGGGAAGTTGACACATGGGAACAGACGGAGTGGGCATGCAGTTGACACATGGGAGAGTCGACTGTATTTCAGATCTACGCCTAAACCCGCTAGAAAATTAAGGATGTATGCCCAGTCAAATCCGTAGTACATCTATTTGTTTTTTCAAACAGATCGCTATATAAGATATCAATCATAAATATGTTTTTTATTAATTAATACTAATTATACATAACAAATCAACCCGATGAAAGTTATAGTTATTCACTTTAAGAAAAATTAGTTCTTCATTTGACTATTTTTTACTGGAGCTAATGTCCGTTCTATCAACCAATCAAAAAATTCGGTTTATATATCGAGAAAATTTGGCAACAGTGCCGGAAAGTGTGTCGTTTGACAGCTACCGAATCATAGTGACCGAAATTCATGGCGACCGAAATTCTCGGTCTTTTTAGGCATCTAATTTGCCGAAAAAGACCCAATTGGGTCGTTTCAAAATTAGTCGGTTAAATCGGGGTGTTCACTTGACAGTCAGATTTTTGTCGGTTCATTAAAAAAAAAAAACTTAGAAAAAATTACAAAAAAGACTTAATTGAATCTTTTTTCGGCAAATTAGACGTCTAAAAAGACCAAAACCCTATTTGGTCTTTTTTTCGGTCGCTATGATCCGCCGGGGTAATTTCCTGACCTAATACATTGTTTAATTTCTTTTTTTCGTGTATAATGTGAGTGAGGAAAGTGAGTGACAATTCTCGTGTTGTGCTCTTCGACAAAAAAGGCAAATTTACCACACAAAAAAGAAAACAGTGGCTTGAGAGTGTTGCGAAGAGTGTCGAGAAACGAAGACGTTTGAACGACACCGAAAAAAAAATTATATTTTGGTTAATTTATTTATATAGCTCATGTTTATCTTGCATTGACATTTCATTATTAGATCACGCTTGTATTTATTTTCTCTCACTACTACTGTACACTCGGTTCGTACTGCCCGCGCGTGCAACGTTGCCATATTTCCATGTGTCGCACATTTAACATGGCGGCTGTAGTAGCAGTTTTCGCACATGACCCAAACGACTCTACTTTTTTTTGAGATTTTTGAACAAATACGACGGTGACATCGGGGAGTTTTTTTTTCTTTAAATAGTAAAAAAAATAAAGTTTCTAATAATATTTTTTTAAATCTGTACGCTTATATATCACGGGCGTTATTTTCTTATTTTCTTTCAAATTAGGCTACTTCCGCTACGATTAACATACGTTTTAATGGGACTGAAAGAATTAATTTACGTAATAACTATATGGTGAAGTCTAATTATTTTTTTTCTAATCGACGCAGCATCGTTCACTCTACAACATATTTAAAATTTGAAAGTCAAACTTAAATTGTATATTTTGGGCATACATCCTTAAGAAACATTTCCCATTAGTCCCGGGTACACGCTCTCAGATTCCAAGATTACCACGTGCATACCCTTGAGTACGAAACAACCCTACTTACACATTTTCTCAGACTCCGGAAATCCCAGATAATATTTAATGACTTTTCTTCCAATCACATTTCCAGAAAGTCTCCCCCGTAACAAACTCCTATTACAAAATTAGGACACCAAATTAACGACCTCCTATCCAATGGGAAACATATATTATCAATTTCTTATCCAATCCTAGTAAAAGACTAACAAAGTAGGCCCTCTCCATAGCGTCCTGCTCCCAAAAATCCTACTCTCCTACGAAAAACTCCGACAAGGCAAAAACAACAATAATTTTTAGTTAGCATCGAAATCCAAAACATTCAACATCGTTCCGAGTGATCTAAATCGAAATCATCGTGGCTTATTAACACCGTAAAGTCAGCGCTCAAAACTCGAAGGAGTCTTAAGGCTAGGAGTCATACCGACTGAGCCGCCATGAGTGCGAGAAAGATAGCTGCAAATTTCGAAAGTGAAATTCTTCGACACAGTTTGATTGATTACAAAAAGGCCCTGTCAGCCTATTTTTGCCATCGTCCTGCGTGGGCTGACAGAGCTTTTTTGTAATCGGTCAAACCGTATCGAAGAATTTCAACTTCGAAAATTCGAGGTGAAGTTAGGTGACTGACTCATCTCCTTAAGGCAGCGGTTGGAACCGTACGATAATTATCGTACATATGCGGTAATTTCATGTCTATACGTACCATGTACGATAGCATATAATTATCGTACGCAGATTGTATGATAATTTCCATCATGATGCAAAATTTGAGAATTGACTGTACACTGTACTCCTACGCTGATAGCCAATAGGGCAATAACAAATGCGATTCTTTTTCGCTTAGAACGCTGTTGGCTTTATTGCTTTCTTAGGTAATACATGCCGTCTCAATCGCCTCATTGGTTAACGTCTGCCAATCAGCGAACGAGAAAAGAATTACGTCATTCAATATACGATGTTTCGATTATGTTCGCACTTCACACGTTATTCTGTTATATCATATGTATTTGGAAGCGTACGTGTGAAGTTTGCACTTCACATGTTTCGCATATTTTGTGTTGGAACGTTGGAAGTTATTCTGTTATATGTATTTAGAAGCGTATGATCTTATCACGTGGTCAGTGGCATTTAAAAAGTATTCATTCAAAGGAAGCGATATTTTGAGTCAACAAAATTGTGATTAGACGCTCGAAGTGATTATGCTTTTATATTGACAAGTAGATATATATATCGAATACATTAATTCATCGGCTGTATATTATATAAAACTTATCAACCTATCATTTTCAATCTTTAGAATAAAAATGAGTTCTACATGCGAAGTAAGTAAATCAACTGAATCAGATTTGGATATCACACCCCCGAGAAAAATCGCAAAAGTTAGCAACAAACATCGCCAACAAAAATTCAGAGACGCCTGGCTTAAAAATGAAGAATACAAACAATGGCTCGGCAAGGTGCCTGAAGATCAGTACAAAGCTAAGTGTCGTACATGCAACGTAATAATAAGTGCAGAGCTGACTGTGATTAAAAACCACATGATATCGAAAACTCATCTTCGTAAGCCTCTAGCAGCTCAACCGACGATTTCTACATTCATAAAAAAGACTGACGAAATCAACGTGAAAGCTAAAGCAACTCAATCTCTCGAAACAAAGTTGTGTGGTTTTCTAGCTGAACACAATATTTCCTTCAGTGCTTTGAATCATCTGACAACACTATTGAAAAGTGCTGTGCCTGACTCTGAAATTATTAAAAACATGCAATTAAAGTCAACGAAAGGAACCGCAATTATCAAAAATGTCATTGCCGCAGCCGAAAAATAAGAACATCTACAACAAAAATTGAAGACTAGTCTCTTCAGCGTCTTAATTGACGAATCCATCGATATTGGGAGCATTCAAACGATGTGCGTCATTGTACGGTAAAGAATAATTATGATTTTTCACTGTTTTTATGGATTATGATTATCCATTGTATTCTTATATCTTGTACTGTGTAAAACAGATTTTTTGATGCCGAAGAAGGTCGAGTGGTTAGCAAGTTTTGGGATCTCTGCCAAGTTTTTGAGCAAAATTCAAATGTGGAGGGTGCTACGGCGAAACATTTGTTCGGACTACTGACGAAATCCTTCGAAGATTACGAAATTCCATTTGAGAACATCATTGGATCCGCATCGGATGGAGCCAGTACAATGATGGGAAAAGATAATTCTGTAGCTTCAAGATTTCTCGAGAAGTGCCCTGGCATTTACATTTTCAAGTGCCTATGCCACTCATTGCATCATTGTGCCAGCAATGCATGTAAGAAATTACCAAGGAGTTGCGAAGATCTAGCACGAAATGTTTATGGTGAATTTAAGAATAACACAAAACGACAGCATTTGTTTCAAAAGTTTCAAACATTTTTAGACATCGACGTTCACAAAATTCTTCGCCCAGCACAAACGCGTTGATTATCTTTAAAGGCGGTTGTTTCAAGTATAATAGAACAGTGGCCTCTACTAGAATTATATTTTAGAGAGAAAATGCTGACAATTCGATTGAAATCTGTTGAACAGATTGTCCAAGCTCTCAGCAATCCGATCATCAAACTATTCTATCACTTTCTGGACTATATACTACCTAAATTCACCAAACTGAATGAACTTTTCCAGTCATCGTCTGTTGTCGTTACGAGCCTTCATGATAAAATGTCTAGAAACCCTGGCGGATCATAGCGACCGAAATTCTCGGTCTTTTCAGGCCTCTAATTTACCGAAAAAAGACCCAATTGGGTCGTTTCAAAATTAGTCGGTTAAATCGGGGTGTTCACTTGACAGTCAAATTTTTGTCGGCTCATTAAAAAAAAAAACTTAGAAAAAATCACAAAAAAGACTTAATTGAGTCTTTTTTTTCGGCAAATTAGACGACTAAAAAGACCAAAACCCTATTCGGTCTTTTTTTCGGTCGCTATGATCCGCCAGGGAACTATCAACAGCTGTTAGAATCGTACATGCCCAAGGATTACATTTATCGAACCAATTTAAACGAACTAGATTCGTGCAATGAAACGCATCGTTTACGTCCGGAAAATATGTACTTTGGCATTGATGTTAGGAAAATGATAGATCAGGTTGAAATTCGGAATAATGAAAAGTTGAAATCAGATTTCTCAACGACTTGTGTCGATTTTCTAATGGAAGGCTGAAAAGAAATTAAAAAGCGCTTCAATTTTTCGGATCCTGTTTTGAAACTAATAACAAATCTGAATCCGTCGAAAGCAAAATGTTGAGAAAGACGAGAGATATTGTGCCAAGTTTACTGCCGTTGGTGAAGGCTTTGCCTCGTATTGCATCGAGTGATAAATATCAAATAATCGATGATGAGTGGCGTCAATTACCGTCTTTTGAGCTTCCGGCAGATATTGATGTAAAAAATTCGGTCGATATGTTTTGGGCAAATTTATTGGATTGCGAAGAAGGCGACCAGGGAATGACTTTCAAATATTTATCCAAATTTGTGCTGGATGTAATTTCACTTCCCCATTCGAATGCCGATAGCGAACGCATATTTAGCCAAATTAATTTAATTAAAACTAAAACTCGCAATAAAATGGTGATTTCGATTGTGAGTGGTATGATTTTAGCCAAACAACGAGTGAAAGGTAAGAACGCTAATAATTGCACAACATATGAACCATCACAGAGTGAATATAGTCGTATGAACAAAGCGTTAATGTACAAAAAGAAAATCATAACGGCATGCACCGACAAAACAATTTACGATTTGTATGCCGACACGGATGTGGATGAGTTTGATAGCATTTTAATGCCAAACGATTTTTAAGTGATAAAAATAATGACTATGTATGAATACCTATGTATGTATGTATGAATGACTATGTATGCATGATAGGTATATCATACAAAGAAAAAATGGTATATTTCGTATTTTTGTTACTATTATTACGTAAAGATTATATGTAAAATGTTAATTGCATTGATATTTATATTTTCTGTTTTTGCGAATAAGGGATATATTAATAAAAAATTTCCTTGGTTTTATTTGTGACCACTCTTTCATATTCTTTTCTTCATCATCAATTCAAAATGTTGGCGCGCTTCGTACAAAACTTGGAAACAGTGGTTTTTTCGACCGAATTTCAAATGTTCGCGCGTTTCTTAAACTTAAAAAGGAGGAGGAATCGGTTCAGATCTGTGCCATACGTAAAACATTTGGTTTAAAAAAATTCTATTTATTTGAAAACGGTAGTTTACAAGAGATAAACTATAAACATATCAATATTAGGTTTAATATGATTTATTTATTTATTATAGACATTGTCCTGATAAGTACGATAATTTTGGTCCATTCACGATAATTCTACGCCCCTGGTATGATAGGTGCCTCGCTTCAGGTTGCCAACGCTGTCTTAAGGTGATCTATCAGTTGCATGAGTGGGGGGGTCGATAACTGAAAAGTAGATGCACGTTTTTCTCGGGCACGTTTGATATGTCGAGAAAACGAAGAGTTACATGTTGTTCTCTGATAAGAAGAAAATAACGTGTAACTCTCCGTTTTCTCGAAATATCAAGCGTGCCCGAGAAAAACGTGTATCTATATACTTTTCAGTTATCGACTCCCCACTCATGCAACTGATAGATCACCTTAACCTTTCTCCAAATCTATCCGATCGGAAATCATTAATCAATAAGCTAACTCCGATCATCTAAAATCACTATAATCATTATAAACAAACGCTAAATCTAAATCGTGTTTAGAGTTAATTATTATAATTGTAAAACCAGAGTGTAACAACTATAAGTGTATTAAATAGTAAATAAAATATTATATATTTTGTATTAAACAAAATATCATCATAATAATATTTATTTCAACATCCATCAAAATCGCTCTTATGGTTGAGGATTCCTCCCAACACATAGGTATCCTACATCAAAAGATCACGTATACCTAAAATATAATATATATATATGTGTTCGGTAATAGCGTCAATCCCAAAAAGGACTCACCAGCGACGGTCATAAACTTTGATACCTTGCACTCTCGACTGCGCGATCCACACTAAATCTCCCTTTCGGGATGTAACATAACGACAAAAATGTAATTTATATTCGACAACCGTTTTCATTAGAGAATATTAGAGAATGTAACCGAAAAACGATCGCGCTTCAATTAGGTTCTTGAAAACGTATAATATCCTACAATTTGAAAAAAAATCGGCTGACCACACAAAATGTTTTTTTTTTTTTAATTTTTCTAATGAACAAACTTTTTAATTATGAAATTTGTAACCGACAAACGATTGCGCTTCGATTAGGTATTTGAAAATTTATATCTCATGATTTAAAAAAAATCTGCTAATTTCGCACAGATTTTTGTTTTTAATTTTTCTAATTAACTAATTTCCGACAATCGCCGATTTTGTTCCGACAATCTCCGACAAGCGCCCGACAAACGATTTACATAAAAAAAATTCATAAATACAAATTCGGTGCGCCAATTCACAGAGGTCAATAATAGTAGTGGGGGGAAAATGTTGTTAAGAAGGGAAAGAGGGCGCAGGGCGCATGCGATGAAAAAAGTGAGATGGAGAGTGAGAAAAACATGGCGGATGTTTTGTTTGTGTGCAAAGATGGTTATGCCGTTCGGTAATGTATCGTACGAGCGTAGTTTATCGTGATCGGAGAAAGAGGAAGAAAAGGAAGTTCGTCCAAAATACCAATAGTGTTTAAAGCAAAGTGTCGAAAAAAGGTGGGCCGTCGTGCTGGCGGGGGAGGCGGGCGGCCAGGGGAGGGGGTGGAGGAAAATTTCCAAATAGAGGGAAAAAAGGTGGCACGTTTAAAAAGAATAAAGAAAAGATATGAATGCTACGAGCTTGTATGTGTCGACATGTCGGCTGGTATTACAGGCCGATGTGGAAGATCCAAACTCTTGGACTGATTTGTACAGACTGGTACCTTATTTGCGTCAGAGTTTGAGCTGCACCGTTTGCTCGAATCTTTTGATCGAGCCTCACACACCGACCGAGACTAATTGTCAGCATCACGTATGTCGGGCTTGTCGCGGGGGTAGAAAAAAGTTAAAGCCCTCGTGCGGCTGGTGCAAAGATTACGAGAAATACATCGAGAATGTACAACTGAGAATTTTACTCCAGTGTTACAAAAAATTGTGCGAATATTTGAGGAGCACTGGAATTTATCGTAACTTGATACTATCCGTCACAGCTTCCAATTCCAGCAACAATTGTCCTGCAGCGATGGGTGCTAACAGTCTCATGGAATTGCTCCAAGAAGGCGCTGGATTTAAAGACGAATTCAAATGTAACGCCGGCCTTTCTAAATCTGCCTATAGCATTTTGCCGTGCGTTTATACCAGCACCACTTCTACCCAAACTCAAGCCAATTCTATACCCACCATGGAAAACTTAGCCCCGCAAACAGTACCTGGTAAATATCGTTTTACTCTATCCCCATTTTCATCCTAGAATTATGAAAAAAACCTTTTTTCCCCTTTCAAAATATATCCTACAGTCTTAAAAATGGAGCACAATTGGTTTTGTAGCTGATAAAATGCTTGTTCCCACAATTATAGGCCTTGTTCCTGCTAGAGCATTTTTCCAAACTTTAAGGAGAGGACCTCGATAAGAATGCTATAAAAAGGATAATTTTTACTGGTTTTTAACTCTCGACTGCCTGCAGGGCATAAAGACGGAAGTTCGGGTTTCACTGCGATCAGCTGATGTGGGGGTATTTCTTTGTCACCTCTTTTTGGCTTCATTCAGTGAAACTTATCTTTCCGCTATTTCAAAATATTCTACACAGAATATTTTAAAATATTCTGTACAGAATATTTTAAAATGTTTCAAACAGCCTCGACGCTAAAGTTTTTCATCGGCATACATTATGGTGTGCATTATTTTTGTACAAAACAAAAAAAAATCCTAGAATTTCTTAATATTTATGTAAGTTCCTTTGATGCAAACCTAAAAAAATTCTTAAATATCATGAATTTAAAAAATGGCCAGTATCCAAAATGGAGCTGAAATTTCACAAAAAATGGTCAACACGATTGTTCAAAAAAGTTGTTAAATTCAATTTGAAAATAAATCTCTTGCATTCCCATGCAAAGTAAAAAAATCAACAAGTTCTTGTTTTTTTTGTTCCACAAAAAAATTATGCAGGCTTTACCTTTTGTATAAACAAACAATATTTTTGTATTAAATATATTGTTTTGTTTTTTCAAGATGTTTACTAGGACGATCCAAAAGTTTTGAAAAGATTCGTTGAATCGGAACAGAGAAAAAAGATCTGCCAAAATTACACTTCTGTTAGCGTTGTAATTGAGGTTCTCCCCTTAAAGGGTAACACCAAAATAGAATTTTGAAAAAGTCGTGTTTATTTGTTTAAAAATATAAATACACTTTAAGGTATTAAAAATGAAGCACGAGTCACCTACAGCAATAAAAATGTTTTTCCCTAAAGTTATAGATTCCAGGCCAAGCACCTCACAGTGCTGCTACAGCACACTCCGAGTTTTAAACGCCTTTTTTTCAAAACAGTTTTTTTTCTAAGCAGCGTTGCCAGAAATCGTCTAATTTGCTATCTTTTAATACAGTGGCGTCGCAGAATCTGGCAACGTTGTTTCTAAGTTGGCTAGCGGTACAAATCAAACAATTCTTCAACGATTTTTACTTCAAACTATAACAGCATCTAATTAATTATAGTATTTTTCACAGAAATATGAAGACTTTTTTTGACAAGTTAAACATTTTTGAAGGTTTAACCTGATTTACTCCGTCGTTTTATGGCAAATCAATATTTTCAAAACTGGCTATGTATTTATGTAGGTATAAAAAGTACTTTAAGCAGTCGCAGTACCACCATTTTGTAAAATTTAATTATGAAAAAAAGATTTTTCGTGTATGTTTTAAAATGCCTAGTAAAATTATTGAACTCATGTTCGAATAGGCCGATTCAGGAAATGAAAAAAATCCCTAAGAATCGATCTTTTTTTCAATCGATTACATAGCTGTTATTTTATGAATGTTAGATAACAAATGATGAGAATAATGATTGTTCCTTTTAGATTCACCGGCAATCAGAACAGTGTCCAATGGATCTTCAATATATTCGGTCATGTACGCCGGTTCCGGTAACAAAATAACAATAAAAAGAAAAGCGGCAACGAGTATCGAGGAGGGAGAATTGGTACATCAGGAAGTGGATGTTGCAACAAGGGGCGCGGCAGGAGGGGTAAAATGCATTCCGTCTTCCCACCTTGCATACGGGACTACTTCTCAGAAAAAATCTTCAAAAAGCAGCAAAGTAATTGATCAATCCAATTTCCAATCCTGTCTCATTTTTTCTATTGGATAATACCACTAAGTGGAAAACTCCACGATCTTGATTAAAATACCGCTTTTATCGTATCCACGCTTTTTTAATTTATACGAATAACTTTGGATCATTACAAACTAACTGCAACTTTATGCACGTAGGCCTTAAGTCCCATAACGCGGATCAATCCAGATTTTCTTTTCACGAGTCACGAGAAACACGATACTTTTGTGCAAATAGGTGTATTTTTCATGTTATGGTAATAGCTAATAAAGATTGTCACAGTCCATTTTGATTTGAAGAAAGCCAATCATTTTTTAACCCTCCAAATCTACTCGGGGTTTATAATATCCCAGGCAAACTTTAAGTCCAAATTTGAACACCTGATCTTTTGACAAATCTTCCTAATACGTTGACATGTTTGTTTTTGATAAACAAGGAATACGTAAAAATCATAGAGAATTTTTTTCAAGCCGTAATATTTTATTTAATATTTTCAACTTGACAACAATTTAAAGATGCTGGGCTAGTCCGAAGCCCGTGTAGTCTTTGCACAGAGGCAGGGGAGTGTATAGTATAGTATAGTTACGGGTTAATCAATATGACTCGATCAAATGTAATTGTAAAGCCGTACTGAAAAATTTGGATTGTTTGCGGATTTATACGGGGCTAAATGAAGGGAAAAAGGGGTCAGTCAAAATGTAATATCGATGGGTTTTTGCAGGCATCCGGGAGTTTTAAAAAGCCAAGATCGAGCTCGACTAGAAGCAAAAGAAAGGGATGCAGATGCGGTAACGCGACAGCGATACCCGGTAAACTCACCTGTTGTGGTCAGAGATGCCCTTGTTACGTTGAGAGCAAACCATGCATAGAGTGCCGGTGTCGAGGTTGCAGGAATCCCCACACGGCTGATGGTTTGAAGGTAATACATTTTTCCTAATCGCATATTCAACTAACGAAAAATACATTTTTATTTTGTTTCAATAAATTGCTATGTTCACAGCTACTTTCAATAAACTTTTACTTTACATAAATTTTATTTCAGGAGAATATCGATAGCATATCGATCGAAACTTTTGAAAATTCAGCCATCTCTCATATATTATTGATTCCCTATAAATTAATGCAAAAAATGAATGAACAATTTTTTTAATCCGCACAGATTGTTTAATAAATATAATCAAATTTGTTTCGTCATGAGAAATTTGATAGGTGATTTTACTGTATGGTTAATAACCTTTTCGGAATTTTTTTTTGTTCAGTAATCTTGAAAAATTGATAAATAATATCGCAGCTTGAGACTCCACTAACTAAATTGAATCGACAGCTGCATAGTTATAGCATTTTTCGAAGTTTACAAAAAAATATTTTCAAAGATAGAGCGAGAAGATTCGTAAAAAAATCACGCCTATTCGGAAAAATCAAGAAATTTATTTTCCACAATGAAAAAAAAAAATAGTTATCCCTGTTATTGAATTTGCTGAAAATTTTGTTGAGACTCTTTGGCCTTATTATCAAACGTCGATGCTCATAACGTTTTACAGAGAGCTCAAAGTTTTTGTGTAATTTTTTGAATTGTTCACTGAATTTTTTATTTTGATTTAAAACAAAAAATCTATATTGTTTACTTTAGATTCGTCCTCACATACCGGAACTTCATAATTTGCAACTTCAGCTCTCGGCGCCCCTCGACTGTGATTCATTGGAGACCGATCCGTTGGCGACGGTGCAACAATGTTTATCGACGTCACCGACGACGATACAAGTATTGAATGTTTACTCAACACCCCGTTTAGACATCGACAACGTGCCGCAAAATTTGCCTGCGGCATTGTTGGTCGGTGAGGACGCGATTGTTAGTACGGAAAGCGAGGCGGAGGACAGTGACGTACAAATTGACGTCTGACAACGGGATTAAGGGCGTTCCGGACACGAGCTTGAGCGCCCGTCACTTTCATTTTTTTTTTTTTTTCATTTTTATTATTTATCATTATTATCGTTATTTTCGATAATAAATCGAAAGAAAATTATTCGCGACGGGTGGGCGGGGGAATGATGCAATGCATTCAATAAGAATCGTTAAATGACAAAAGATTTTTTTAATCTAGAAAAAAAAGCTAGTTCCGAAAAGCACATTGTCTTTTTTTCAAACTCATATTTTCGGTTAACCTGTCGCGTTCACGTCGTCTATTTCGACAATTAAGAACCACAAAAATAAATTCGTTGTACAGAAAAAAGAAGAAAATAATAAGGTTGCGCGATGAAACTCGTTATGCGGGAGTGAATGATTTAGTGAGAATAAAAAAAAAGAAAAAAAATAATAAAAAACAAAAAAGAACAACAAATGACATAATTAAATAGTTACGAATGAAGAAGAGACAATTTTTCAGATGTGTAAAATCGTAATACGTAATGTAGATATTAAATTAAGTCCTTCGATCGTACTAATAAGAAACACACGAAGCCAATGGAAAATATTCAACATGACCAATTTGTGTTAATTTTTAATTAAATATTCATCTATTTTCTTCTGCGTTTTTACTTTCGCGCATGCTAAGATGATCCGGCAAATTTTGTTACAATTATTTTATTTCTTCTATTTCTTTAGAGAGCATATGCGATTTTAGACAATTGTAAATATATATCTATTAAAATACGAGGAAAGAAAAATTAATAATAATTTTTAAACAAATGTTCAATTTCACGTTCGTTCGTTAAATGGAGGCGAAAAGATGCTGTATGGAAAACTTGTAGAAATACATTTTTAAGGGTATCTTATGATTGTTCCGAAGTAAGCCGAGCCTCCGCTTTTTTATTCTTTTTTTTTTGGTCTGTAAGAATTAATTTTCCTTAGCCACGGTTAAAATTAGCGAACTTTAATCATTGTATCATTCGAAAAAAATGCAGAAAAAATATCCTAGTACAAAATTAATCTCGAGAGGGCAGTTATATTTTTTTACATTCCGTGTTAAAAAAAGAAACGAGACCTCAAACATCCTCATGTTCCCTAACATATGACCTTGTAAAAAGATTAATAAAAACAAAAAGAACATCGCGGGACGAAAGAATAATAATTAATCGATGAAAGATTTAATCAAAATTTGACGTTCTCCCAAATTTCCTGATTCTACGATGCCCTAATCTCATTGTTTTTTAAAATTATTATTTATTTATTTGAAAACGTTATAAATCTTCGAAGATTTCAGACGTTGAGGAGAATCGATTTTTAATAATCCTAGTGAGCCCAATGAACGAGGAAAATTGTTGTTTCCTTTTTCGGTGCTATGTAAATCAATTGGACCGGGTGGCAAAAAAAAGGAATCGAAACTTTGTTTCATGTCCATTGTAAAATTATACATATACAATTGAAGTTTAAATACGAATATCTTTTGAAATTGTTATTACACTCGTTTGTTTATTTTCTTGCTTGCTCTCCCTTTGGCAAATTGGCAGATTTTTTTGCGGATTTAATGCGACAATGGTAGTCCTTGGGAAAATATCAGACTGAAAATCCACGTTCAGTTCTTCAATCGTCTCTCCCACCAAGACGATAATCGAGTAAGTCTTTTATAAAATCTGCAAAAAAAAATTGTCAATCAACGATAGTTTTTTTTTTATTTTCGCGCCATGTTCGAAACGTACATTTTATTTGACCAATGCAAATAATGTTCATCGTGATATTTACCATTATTCAAAATGGTCTATATGCACTGGGATAATGTGTCGGTATTCTGTTGGTAATGTGCCTAACAAAATGCTCCCATCCAAGAACCCTCGAAATCTCGACGCTTTTCTCGTCAATTTCCTTCAACGGTTTTTCCTCGTAATAACGGGTCAACAGTTTGAGGTAACGTCCGTAATGTTTGTTCACGTGAGCGTGCCACAACGAAAGAATAATTACCTAAATTATGGAACAACAACAAATAATCAATATTTCATTTTGTTAAATTTACTTAAGGGGATGGGTCAGTCACCTAACCTCACCTCGAATTTTCGAAGTTGAAATTCTTCGATACGGTTTGACCGATTACAAAAAAGCTCTGTCAGCCTACGCAGGACGATGGCAAAAATGGGCTGACAGGGCCTTTTTGTAATCGATCAAACCGTGTCGAAGAATTTCACTTTCGAAATTTGCAGCTATCTCTCTCGCACTCTGCTCAGTCGGTATGACTACTAGCCTTAAGGTAATCTATCAGTCTCGCGGTCGGTAAAAATCCTGCTGCACATTTTTCTCCTATACAGATTAATAAGTTTCGAGAAAAACAAAAGTTACACATTGTTCTCCTTTCATCAGAGAAGAAGGTGTATCTTTTGCTTTTCTCGAAACGTCAAGCGTCTCCGAGAAAAACGTGAATCTGCTTTTCAGCCATCTCTGTCGGACTCACGCAACTGATAGAGCGCCTTAAACGGTGAATCTGAGTCAGAACGCTAAAAAAATCGTAATTTTGCGACTTCTTCTCTCGGGGCTCTAATGTGACGAAGCTTTATTAAAAATTTCAAGTATGATTATTACCTATTTCATTAAAATAAAAAAACAATTGTTTAAATTTAAAAAAAAATTGGATATTGTGAAATGTTTGAAACGCCCCAACGTTTCATCGGCGTACAATGTAGTGTGCGTAATTTTCGTCTAAAACGAAAAAAATCTAAAAATTTCTTTATTTTTATTTTATATAATTACCGGAAACTTGGGGGGGGGGGGGGGGGAGGGGGGATTTATTTGAAAAAATGAAGTTGACGTTTTTTTCACGAATAGTCATTTTTTGTCAAGTCTCACAATTTGTTCAATCTGCGATATTAAAAAGAAAATTAGGTTCATATAGGAGGTAAGGTAGATATAAACGTAAAGGAGTTCTTTAGTTTCCGTGTTCCGGACAAAAATGACACATACGACATTGTGAGCCGACGAACAACTCCGGTGTTGGGGTGTTTCAAAGATTTCACAAAATTTTGAATAAATAATCCATTTCTTTGGTTTTATAAATTGTTTTCTGAGTTTGAAATATTTAGAAAAACAGTCTAGACGTTTCGAAAATATTTGTTTCGTTGGAGCGCAGAAAAAGTTAAAAATTCCACATTATTGCGTTCCAATTCGGTTCCCACCCTCAAGGATGCGTTACATGCTCTTTTTTAGAAAAAAAAACTTTGATTTGATCAGAATAACGTGGTACGATTAGTCAAATTCTTGATGACAATAGTATTTCCAAGTAAAAAAATTGTTTCTACATAAAGTAAAGAATGAAATTGTCGCTTTTTCCTGAATATTTATGGAATTTCTTTTTAGTTTTTTTCCTGTGTGTTAAAAAGTTTGTTTTGACTATTGTAAAAATAGATTTAAAAGTGATGGTTGCTGACAGGCTGTTGTAGAAAAATTATGCGTCACACACCTAAGAAATTCAGATGAGGCATTATGAATCAGGAGAGGATCTAGAAAAATTCAGAGATATTCGATTGAAAAAAGCGTGGAAATTTGAAAATCAACTGTATCGAATCAAACTAACAAATTTTTCAATCATCTGTATGATACAAAAAAGTCTGATCATTATTTGTTCAAGATTTTGTTTTAATAATAATTTGTTATCAAGTTTTTGATATTATTATGAGTTAAAAGCTATTTCTTACTTTAAGGTCAGTAGGCTCGGCATATTTTTGGACTTCGTTCCATGTTTCACCGCACTGTTTCAAGTGATTGGGTGCCTCGCGTTGTCCCTTCCTCTCCGCATTAACGTACATTCTCGCCAATGCGCATCCTTTTTTCACCAGGGCCTCGATCAGACAACTCCTCTGTTTGTCCATCGTAGTTTTGATTTTCGGGGCGTCTGCCCGTTGATCATTCTTCATACCGTAGAAAGCTAATAATTTTTCCTGATCTATTGCGCCGATAACTGCGTCAGCGACGTCGATCATTTGATCCGCAAAATTGATCGCACTCTCGGAGAGATCATCATGGGGCAAGTGACGACGAGCTTCCGGTGAATCGAGCGACGTCAACATCGCCGTGTGTACCGGCAAATGATCCGGATACGCGATCTTCAACTCGTTGTACAAATGGACCGCGCGCTCTCCCGGTTCTGAAAATTGCAACCCAATATTTAATTTTCATTGTTTCATTTAAATATAATAACCCTTAAATGCTGCCTTATTTTTCTAGTAAACAATTATATTCGATCGCCATTTTGGTATTTGGCGATTGCTTTTTAATAACAATAATGCAAAAAAAAAACAGTGACTAATCGTTTGAACAAAAAATTGTTCGAACGGTTGAAAATCAACAATGCAAAAAAAAAAAAATCATCATTCATCGATGATTTTTTGTAGAAAGGCTCAGCATTTCAGCAGACAAATGCATTGTTGCTAAAAATTCATATTGTTTACAACGTCTGGAAAAAAAATTACTCGTTTTTTCCAGAGTTTTGCTGAATCGCCAAGTATCGAAATGCATTAAACTATTTGGTTGTGAACAACGTATGTATAAAATGTCCTTAAGGGGCTACGTACACCTTGGTAGGTCAAAAAAAAAGGCATTTTTAAAAAATATTTTTTCTTTTATTATACATCCTTCAATCTATATTCTCTGAAAATTCGTATAACTCATGGAGCTTTCAATAACTTTGAGTGAATAAAAAGTTAAGAATATCGTTGATCTGTGCTGTAAACTTTGAATGCGTTTTTTTCCATAGCATGTTCTACAAAACGTCAACCTATATATCTCGAGAACTAATCGACCGATTTAGTTCAATATGGAATAGACTTTCTTTATACAATTATGTAGAACTTGTCGTATATATATATTTTGAAAAATCTTAACATTACATTTTTTTCATTGTCGAAAAAAGACGATTTTTCAAGACAAAATAGGTATTTTCCCATTTAAACGGTCGCCATTTTTCGAACGATCAAAATATTTTCAAACCGCTATGGCGAAAATTTGCCTTATTAATGTACATTGAGAAGATTTTTTCGTTTCATTTCAAACAATTGAGTATTCGCTTACCACAATTAAAATCAAGTGGTCAATGAAAATAATTTCCATTAATAATTAACCATTAAATTGTAATGGCTAATGAAAATTATTATTTTTCAATTAACCGTTACTAGTCACCGAGTAAACCTCAGTTGTCACTCACTATTGAGTCATTTTGACCCAGACCAAAACCACTAGCGCTGCGAATAGCTGAGTATTCGGTTACAACAATTAAAATTAAATGGTCAATGAAAATAATAATAATGCATTATTTTTTCATTAAAAATATCGCAACCCCGATCACATCTAAATGGTACAATGTTTTATATTTATCTGTTAAGACTCAACTGAATACACAGAGAACTATCAACTCTAAAATTCGTTCATTTATCTTTCAATAAACAAAAAAAATCAGTGTGCCGTATGTAGCCCCTTAAAAGAAGTATGAGAGAAGAAACATTCGACGAAAAACGACGAAAAATAAGGAACATTAATCCTTCACCCTATAGCTAGAAGACAAATAAAATAAAAAATACCAGAGGAAAAACGACAAAGAATTAATTACATTTCGCTTATAATGAAGATTTAAAAAAATTCTTTGCGCAAGTCTTTTAAGAAAAATTTGAAAAGAGGACAAAATAGAGCAAGTAGAAAAAAAGAATTGGTGAAGAAAAAAACATTGAAAAAAATTTGAGCGTACAAGGGACGAGACCAATTTTTTTGCAGGATTTCAGTTTGTCAGTCACGTTTTTCATTCCAATTACGGAGAGGACACTTTTCGACGGAAAAAGATGACGTGGAAAGACTTACTTATCGAAGGTGCTAGAAGATCGCGCCGTGACGGAAAACAAAATTTAATTTAGTTTCATTGATAATAAAAATAATAAAGTAATATTCGGAAGGAAAAAAAATTCAATTTTAGATTCTTACAGAATAGAGTATAATTTTGATCGATAATTTTTAAACTCACCGAGTTTAGCGAGCCAGGTACACTTGACGTCTTTCAGTGTTTCCTTGTACTCGTCCCACTTACTAATTTTCTCTTTGTCATTTTTCACATTCGAATTGCTCTTTTTCCCGGGTTCACAAAGCACATATTTGAAAGTGTGACAATCGACTTTTTTTCCAATTTCGTCCTTACAGAAGGTCGCGGCACCTTGGAGATACGTTCCCAGGGTGGCGCCTTTCGAGATTCTTCGGCCCATTTTTTAACGGGAGTTAAGGTATGGAAACGACAAAAAAAACAAATAAAACAAATAACGAGATATGAGTGAATTGCGCGACGGAAAAAACCAGATCGTCGAGCAAATAATTGCGAAGCTTCGCGACTAAAAAAATCGTTACGTCATAGCGATGCGAAAGACAAAACAAAAAAAATGCCAATTCCTTGAGGATTAAGGTTTTTATGAAAAAATAATTATATTATAAATTCAATTAAATTAAAAAAAAAAACTTTGTCGATAGAATATTATTTTTGAGTTATAAAATAAATGGCGAATATCCTCAAAGAATCGATTTGATTGAGCGATAATTGTTATTTCTATAAAGGCAACTTCTTCAAACGATCTAAAAAAATTAAAACTTCATAATCAGACCAGGACACGCAAAGCATGAATAATTTCGAGCAGCCTCTATTTTTTAGTGAATGAATAAACCTGCGAGTGGCTACGGGCCTTTTTCTTCCCAAACAGATGACATTGACTCACTTAGATTCTGAGCTGTATTGCGACACGGAAGGAAATAGAGCGAGAGAGAGGGCGAGGGGCGGGGGCAAAAACAGAGAAAATAAAAAATAATAGATTTTTCTTGATACGGAAGTGAACGCTTGCTTAAATAATATCATACGAGTTTTACTGAATGCGGGGAAAATACTTATGCTTGTTTAAAAATGAATGGATGTTTACGCTTTTTGCGCGTTTAATTTTTAACGAGGAACTAAAAAATACTCACTTGTTCTCGTTGGAGATGGGTGCAATATAAACAGGGATAACGTGTCCTGGTGGCACCGATGCCGTGACCATTTTTTTCCCGCCAATAATTGCTTGACACTGATTAGCATAAACATCAAGATTGATCGGCGAGGCGAGCTTTTGGCTCAGCAAAATCGGCATTTCGGTCAGACGATCAAGCAAATCTTTCTTCTCGTGTCTCACGTGCATTTTCAGAGTGTAATCACCCTTTTCCATTTTGTGAACGGTGTACTGTAAGTTAATTTCCCAAAATCATATTGAATGTATTTATTGAAAATAAGAATCGAAATAGCAACAGAGCGATCCGCCGAACCAGAGCAAAAGAAAAAAAAAATGAATTGGCAGAATATAAAAACGCACCTTTGTGGGATAAGCGTCACCGCAAAAAATGAGCTGCTTGTTGGAATCGTAAATCATCCACATTTGTGACTCGTATTCACTCTCGTACAGCAAATCACTGAGCAAAGCAGCATTCGGTGTGACCTCGGTCGTCTTTGCAACGTGGAATGTGTACGTAAGTTGTAATTCGTAGATTTGTCTTGCCGGTGGAATAACGTCGCGTTCGCCCAACGGCGAGATTTTCACTTCGTTCGGCCGTAATACCTGTACGGCCGTTTTTAACGTTATACTCGGCACGACTTCCTCATGCCGTAGAGAACTTCGCAATTCGAAACGATGAATACCGTCTCCCGACTGCATCGTCATATTTCCATCGACTACGTGAATACCGTGAAATTCTATCGAGTAATCGACAAATATTTCTCCTAAATTTGCCCAATATTTAGCTATTGCCACCTCCAATATAAGTCCTCCCTGAAAACCATTTTTTTTTTGCTTTTGTCAATTTCATTTCGACTCAGTTATAAGGGAGTCTTCGAGATATTAAATCGACTAGCATTGAAGGAAAAAGAAAAAAAAAATAAAAATACCTGCACAGCGAAGCCTTGGACGGTTTCAGATTGTGACGTAACGTTTATCATTTTATTAAGTTCAAGGGTTTTGCAGACTAGTCGTGGCTTCAGCTGTACCGTATGAATAACGAATCTTCCAGTTTTTTCTTTCTCCGTACCTTTTAGTCTTAAAACTGCCAAAAAAGGGTGTTAATGCAAAAATATAATTTATATAATACCATTTGACGCTTTCTTTAAGGGAAAACACGAATTGGAGCGCTAAAGAAAATTCAATTTTTGCAATTTTTTCCCGGCTCTAATTGAACGAATCTTTAAAATTTTCTGTTTTATTAAGTTGATATTTCGAATATACAAAACAATTTTTTACAAATACAGAAATATTGATTTTAGATGCAAAATATTCTAAGATATTTGAAAGGTCCCGACGCTTTATCGGCGTACAATGTAGAGTGCACAATTTTTGTCTTAAACAAAAATGTCGAGGAATTTATTCATTTTTATATAATTACCTTCTATGCAAACCCAGAATTGGGTAATAAAATAAATAAAATTGTATTAAACAACTTTCTTTAACCAAAGAAGTTAAATTTTTTTTTCGCGAACACCGTAACTCATTTCAAAATTATAATAATTTGTTCAATTTATGATATTACGTAGAAACATTAGATTCACATACAAGAAAATTATACGAAAATCGAAAAATCCTTTGATTTTTTTGCTGAGACAAAAATTAGGCACGCTACATTGTACGCCAATGTACGACTCTACTAGAGTCAGAGAGTTGTTAAATATTTCAAAATATATGCTATAAAAAATCAATATGTTTATATTTTAAACTATTTTTTAAATTCTCGAAATATGTAACCAAACAGCTTAAGTTCCGAAAATATCTGTTTAATTGGAACTGAGGGAGAAAATGATCAAAATTATTCTTTTTACAGCGTTCCAATAAAGGTTATCCCCTTAAGAGGGAAAATAAAAAATTGAAAAAATGTTGTTGAGAGGTCCGCAAAGGAATTACCTGCCCACGTTGCATCGTCGGGAACGAGAATGAAGTGCCGATTGATCGTATTTGGCCTGAATAGCATGTTGTTGTAATGGAAATCAGGCAAATTCGCGGTTTTTGGCAGTGTCATGGGTTGGACGATGGTCACTGGAATACGAAAAACGGGACCTTTCTCGACGTTGTTTACATCGTACGCTCTTATCGTTGCGGAGTGTACACCCTCTGATAATTTGGCAGCATCGATTCTCACTGCGAACGCGCGTGACATATTCATCAGCTCGAAATGCGAAGGAAACTGTACCCAAGAGACGTCGCATATTAATGACAGACGGAGACTAAAGTCTATTTTCCTCTGTGGATCTGCAAAAAAAAACAAAAACAAAAACAAAATGCAAATTTATTCAATGAAAAAATGTGAATACGAGTACTAGACACGTATGTGATACGAGCCGTTACTGCGGCTCTTGATATGAGAGTACTAGACGATGAATAATATAACTTTATACGGCATCCATCCGGAAGCCATAAACTATTGCGACGAATAATATATATTTTGGAAAAGTCGATAAGAATAAGACTGACCGGTATTTTCGGTATCGAGAAAAACGGGTTCGATCGTGATTGTACAGTCTTTCGGTCGATCGATAACGCCCGATCTGAGATGTATTCCCTTGGAAGCGTTGATGCCACAGCTAATCGCGAATCGAACGTCTCGTTCGATTGCGTCGCTAAACTCGACGAGATTCTCGAAAGCGCGTTCAACTTGTAAGAGTCCGCAGCCTTGAGCATACGGGTCCAAATGTTCAATGTACATTGCGCTGTTTTCAAGGGCACGTTTGATGCTATACGGTGAATACGGTATGTTTTTCGCTTCGAGACCGGATATGAGGACAGCTAGATTCATCGCAAAATGAAAGAAGTACGTCAAATTATAAATGGGCACGATATTCGATTCCGAATTGTGTCTGAGTATGGAATATTAATTTGCTAATCGATATAAATTCAATTAACTCGCGATTTTTACGGCAGTGTCCTGATTTGAAGGGTCGAAATAAAAAAAAAATAATTCTATTACTTCAATTAATAATTCAACTGGTATTGAAGAACATATTCTCAAAGTTCAAAAAACCATTGAAACGTATTTTGGTATCAAAACATCTTTATTGTGATTTTCTTTATTTGGCTGAAATGCTCGGAGAATAAACTTTTTGACCTATTGACCCAAACCAAAACTTATTCCCTAAAGCATCGCCGATCGTCCGAAATGAACTAAGAACTTTGATGAACACTTTATTTAAACAAATTTTGATTATACAAAAAAAGATCGTTACTTTTTCGTTCAAGCTCATATATTTTTCGGACCTTACAATTATTCAAATTTTGTTAATGCATCGACTATAACGATGTACATAAATTGAAACTATGTTTAGTTTTTTTTGTATTGAATAAAAATTACAGGTTCCATTGTTACCCTGTAATTAGAACCTCCTTCAGTTAGAGGCGCTTCAGTGATTTATTTTCAACTCCGGCAGTGTTCGTTATAACATGATATAGGAAAAAATATTAGTACTTTCAAAATATGTAATTAAATTAAATATGGATAAAATTTCAAGAAAGATTGATACATCTGTGATGTTTTAAAAAAAATTCCGACAATCACCCTTTTTATGATTTAAATCAGAACACTTCTCCAACGAGTGCAATCATCGGTTCGATTAGATATAAATACTCCAAGAGTGATGTAGCCTAAAATGAATGATTCGCAAAATGTTTCTCTAAATTAAAGGGAAAAAAGTTGATTTTTTCGTTTATTTAACTTACCAACAGCACCAGCAACATGAGGACTTGCCATGCTCGTACCGTTCATAAGTTGACATTTTCTAAGAGTAAAATTAGGTACACTGGTAATTGCGCCTCCGGGTGCGCATACCGTGATCCCGGCTCCACCATCGACCATTGGGCCGCGAGAGGACCAAGTGTATGGCATTCCCGGCAATTTTTCCCTCAAAGAATATTCGGCTACCATCATATCCGGGGAAACGTAAGCCCCAACACTGACTATATTAGACGAATTTATATCCGGTGGTGTACAAATGGTACACAACGCCGGGCCTAAATTACCCGCGGCCGCGACCCACGAAACTCCATATTTGTCAATCACCTCGTTCATCAGTTCCATTATTCTACTTGTGTTGGTCCAATTAGCGTGCTCCCCGTAGCTCATATTTATCACGTGGACCTTTATTCGACGCTGCATTATCCATATCATCGCCCTAACTAGCGCCGTTCCCGTCTCCATCGGATCTATACGACCGTCACCGATCGTCAACGATATTATTTGTGCCCCTGGCGCCACACCGTTCAATTCCTTGCTCTCCGGAAAATACGCAGCTGCTATCGATGCCACGTGCGTTCCGTGACTAGCTGAAATTTCATTTTTATTCGCTCAACGTCATCTCCGAAAAATCTCTACTTATCGTATTACATATCAATCAAACAACCGCATTCATGGCCATTTATTCGTTTATTCAAAAAATTATCAATCATTTGTTCAAACGATACATTTTTTAGCAAATAACAAGACCATTTTTATTTCATTGTGTAAACGAATTTGTTGTTTATTTCCGGAAATGAAGAATAAACGCAAGTTTTCATCACATTTTCACTCGAGCAGTATCCCAAGTAAATTAAAAAAAAAAAAAAAAAAACTTTTGATATGATGAATGTCGAAAATTCAAGTTTATAACCATGCGAAGTTGTTCTATTTTCCTATTTTTGTCGAATAGCAAAAATTATACATTAAAAATATCAATGATGGTAATGATAAACTTACAGCAGAGACTGACAATTTCCAGAATATTTCCCTCATTATGAATATTGATGGAAATATTCAATTGATCCTCTTGCGTGAGCGGGGCAAATTCGTGGCTGACGGAATATTCCCCGAGGGTAACACCAGCCTCCAAATTTCCCTCCTCTGAAGTATCGATGCAGGCCTTCCATTCAATCCCATCATGAAAGACTACGCAGTCGTAAGCCGGCCCCGAATCGTTGTATTTTTTCTCCGCGTTCGTCAAAACTTCGATTCTCGCCTCGAGCTCTTCCTTCTCCAGTTTTTCCTGTGGACTGGTTGCTTGTGGAGTTCTCGCTTCAAAATCCTGCGTTAATTACACCACTTTCAATTATCAATAATTCGAAATATTTTATTAAACTGACGATCAAAAGAAACACGAAATACAACTTTTTAATGTTTATTAAAAATTACTTAATTAGTTAATAAATGTTTAAAAAATTTGTTTCCATTAGATTTTTGTTACTTAGCGATTCGCGAAAATTTTCATAATATTCAGACCGTCTTTGCACATTATCAATATTGATAGTTAATAATAATATTTACAAAAAGTTGTTAACGGGACAGACCTAGTTAGAATTTTCGAAAAATCGATTTTTTTTTTATTTCATTTTCAAAAAGTAGAATCTCTTACGAACATTTTCCGCCCAGGTAAATACAAGACTTTGTAGCACGTCGTGTCTGAGCCATAGGTAAGCAGGTAGCGGACTTCAAGTGCGTTTTTCTCGAAACCATGTTTTTGAAGTCGGTGATCACTGTAGCTCGAGAACGGCTTTACCGATCGGGTTGAAATTTATATCACTTCTTCTATACATGGTAGTCCTCCATATGAACGAAGGATTTTTTTTTTTGATAATTATTTTTATTTTTAATAGCAAAAAATGGAACTGATATTTTGGTCAAAAAAACACTTTTGACTTTTAACGGCCGCCATTTTGTGAAAAATGGAAATTTTTCAAAACCCTTCGTTCAACTGGAGCATTATATCATTAACTAAAAATCCCCTCCGTTTTTTTTGTTTCAGATGAGCCGTTGCAGCGTGAGCTTGATCACCGCAAACCGTGTTTTTTTTTGCAGCGTCCTCGGCAATTGACGGTCACCAGCTTATTTCGATATGTATTGCGTTGAAAAAATTGCAACATATACATTACATATGTATCTTTTAAACGGAAGAACTTTTGTTGTGAATTATTTTATCGTTTGACCAAAAAAAAATCGGAAAAAAGGCCTTTTTTTTGACGTTCCAACTAGGTCTGTCCCGTTAAGGAATGATTACAATAAAAACTGTTTAGTAAATGCCGATCAAAAAGCTTTTTTCCATCGTAGGACGGAACAAATTTGTGAATTTTTCTGAGCACCGAATTTTGAAGAATCTTATTTATTATTTGTTCGTCAGGAGTTTGAAAAAACATTTGGAAGTACGATGGGGAAAAATGGTCTCAATATTTGTTGCACAATTTCTCGTTTGAGCAATTAGCCTATTACTTTTGAACAATCTAGGGGGAATTGATGTTAATTCTCCGAATGGTGCGTTATGACCCGAATGCTGATGGAATACAATTCGTTCGAGAAACAGTATTGGAGTACAATATTAACGGCTCTGTCTATTTTAAAACTTTCAAAAAATCGATTTTTTTTTGCATTTTTTGAAAGTTTATATATTTAAAAATATTCTCTGAAAATTTCAGAACGATCAGAGCATTCTAAAGGTATTTTTCCATACGTTGAACGCTACCTGAGCGCGCTTGTTCACCTTATAAATTAAAACTTTAAACGCGTTTTTCTCGAAACAACGTTTTCGAACCGCTTGTTGAAAAAATCTCAGAAACTACTGAACTGATCCTTATGAAATTTTAACCACATATTCTGTACACTTATCGCTATATCTCGTACCAGAATTATTGCAAAATTTTAATTTTTACTTTTTTTTTGGCAAAAAACACGCAAAAAAACATGTTTTTTAATTTTTTTGTCCGCCATTTTGTTATTTTTGCATATAAATTAATATTAGAGGTACGGGATATAGCCACTGTCACACTAAACCTAAAACCATTCAATTTTTTTGTTTCAGATGGGCCGTTGTTCAGATTTTGGCATTTTCACACTAAAAAAATGGTTAAAATCGATAAAAAAAATTTTTTTTTTTGTAATTTACGAATGTTTTTGTTAAGCCTAACAAGTTTTATATCAATAAACATAACAGTATTCTTAAAAAAAATTAATAAAAATAGCGTTTTTTTCATGCATCCAAAGTAGACAGAGCCCTTAATGATTAATTGTCGTTCACGTCGATTCAAACGGATCGAAATGGTCGAAACGACGATCGCGATTATGCAATGATTGGCTGTTAAATCGAATGCTAGACGTATCCATGTCGTTCGATAATGCCAAATGACAAATATACCAACAAAAGGGGGCCGCCAAAGACCAAAATAAAATGGCCCAATTGAAAAAAAAATCAAGTAAAAACAGTTCAACGCACCCCACACAGGCGCCGGCGATACTATCTTTGGACGACTCGGTTTACAATTCTAATTAACGAGACTCAATGACAAAATTATTTCATGGACGAACAATTAATTCTCTTATACATTTTTCATCTTTACTTTATGTCATTTTTTTTTTACTTTCTTGGTAATTTTCGCGGATCCTCGTTGTCTTTTTTCCCTTTCATGTTGAATGATATAGAAATTTTCACCTGTAACTTCCTGGTCGCTTCGGCAAGAGCTGTTTTTTGGCCATCGTCCCAGTAACGCTTTTTTCTTTCGGCCGTTATTTTCTCCGCCAATTTGGACGGATAAATGGAGTAAGGATACACAACTCCTACGTGATAATCGCCCGATGGATTCGACCATTTGAACGGAAGCTGAAACAATTTTTTTTTTTAATTCTTAGATTCATTTGATTACACACGTTATTCTTCCCAAATAAATGTTTTTCACTTCTTTCCGTAATTTTCTACACTGAAAACATAATTTAGCCATAATCTTTTTATTTTCAAACCCAATTCATCAGATTTTATTATTTCGTTCCAATAACAGAATTTTAAACACCAAAATTAATTTCCGAATGACAATTAAGACTACAAAAAAAATTATCAGAAGCATGCGAATTTTCGTTTTACATTTTTGCTGTTGACATACTGTATTTATTTAAAAAAATAGATTACATACTTTGACCATAGAAAAGGGATATTTTTTCATAATCAGTTGTTGGTATTGATGGAATTTGTTTCTATGGGGCTGTTTAAAAGACTAAAGTATCTTATGCAACTGCTTGATTATGAATTATTGATAATTATAAATGAATAAATGGAATGTTATTTCATAACCAGCAAGATCGTATTGAACTGAATTATTGAAAAGTTGGCAAATTCATAAACGTTTACCCTGAGTTTACGGCCTGTAACACCAGTAATGAGACCTTCTTCGGCCTGTACAATAGTGCTTGTATCCACATCCCCAGCTCCGCTGCAATCAAACCGTCCAATGATTTTTGGCTTCCCGTCGGACGTTACCTGTACCAAAGAGCAATAAACGTCTAAAATCTTATAGCTTAAATTAATACAGGTTTTCCTAATCAGACAATCAACATGCAACATCATTTTCCTCGAACGAATAAATCAATATTTAGCAGCTTTTCCACTTTTCATCACTTATGAAGCTCTAAGTGGTTCTTTTAAATGAAAAAAAATGATGTCACAATAAAAAAATCAAAATGCTAGTTTTTTCTTTCAAATCAAAGAACCCTCAGGAATCAATATAGTTTTTGGTAAATTCATATTTAGATATTTAAAAAAAATGTAAAGAAACCATCCAGAAAAATGGAAAGAAAAAATGTAAAGAAGTCGGCATGTGTTATTTTTAAAATAGCATGAATAGACAAAAATTTTGAAGCTGCCTATTTGTGTGCACCGGGTCTGCGAAACCCAGTAGAGTTGCAAACTTTATAATTTCCTCAAAACTCGATTAGTTTGTTTATATTCATTTCAACTTTAGAATGCTTGGAATGTTGAGAAAAAATCGCGATTTATGTACTTTTTTGTTCAGGTCTCTCAGACCCAAGAGTGCATTTCTAAGATTGAACTGAATCGATATATATATGGGGCATTCCACCCCAAGTCGACCTACGTCAGACCCTTCCATTCTTTGATTTGGCTGAAAACTTTATGTGTTGTATGACCCATTGAAAGAAGCTCTTTTAATTTTTTTCAGATTTTTTGGTCCATCCACTTGTGAGACATGATTTTTTGTCAAAATTCGATGTTTTTTTCTTCAAATAACTGTGACTCTCTGAAAAATCAACCAAATCGAACTTCTTTTTTAGAAAGGTTGGTTTTTTACCGTACTGTTGGAAAGAAAATACGAAAGCATGATTAATATTTATATTCCATATTTTTTCTCAATTTAAAGAAATTTAAAGCAAAATACATTGGTTTTAAGATGTTTACCCTTTTTAATATTTTTCAAAAAATTTACAAAAAAACTAATTATATGATCTTTGAGACCAGCAGTCCCATCGTGGGCAGATTTTTCCTTATATTTTTTTTTCTTATTTTGAAAAAAAAAGTTCTTTTTTTCAGTCAATTTGGACCAAATAGAACTTTTTTTTGCTATTTTGTTTCACAACATTTCTAATAAAAAAGTCCTATTTGGTATGAATTGACTAAAAAAAAATGAAATTTTTTTTGAAACAATGAAAGGAAATATGAAAAGATATCTCTCCACAATGAGACTGGTCTCAAAAATCATTTAATTGTTCAAGATTTTTTTTGTGAATTTGTTGAAATAAATGAAGTGTCCAACATCTTGAATTTAATGACTTTTTACTTAAACATTAAAAAAAATATAGGGGACGATTTTCAATCATTATTTCGTAATTTTTTCCAAGAGTCTGATAAAAACCGACATTAAAAAAAAAGTTTGTTTTGATCCAAATTGACTGAAAAAAAAATGAATTTTTTTTTTCAAAATGAGAAAAAAGTATAATGAAAAATCTGCCCATGATGAAATTGGTCTAAAAAATCATTTAATTGGTCAGTTGTTTTGTGAATTTTGTGAAAAAAATTAATAAGGGTAAACATCTTAAAACCAATGTTTTTTTGCTTTGAATTTCTTTAAATTGCGAAAAAATATGAAAGACAAATATCAATCATTTTTTCGTATTTTTTTTTCCAACGGTACCGTGAAAAACCAACCTTCCTAAAAAAAAAGTTCGATTTGGTCGATTTTTCAGGGAGTTCAGTCATTTGAAGAAAAAAACATCGAATTTTGAAAAAAAAATCATCTCACAAGTGTATGGACAAAAAAATCTTTAAAAAATCACGAGAGCTTCTTTCAATGGGTCATACAACATAACATTTTCAGGCAAATCAAAGAATAGAAGGGTCTGACGTAGGTCGATTTGACATGGAATGCCCCATGCACACACACACACACACACACATATATTTAGAGTGAAAAGGAGCATGTGTATTTGTGTGTATTGTTTATATTGAATAAAAATATGAATGAAACCTGTAATCCAGGTGCGCCGGGATCAACGCCGGAATCGAGGATCGCGATAACCGTACCACGTCCATCGTACTCCGGATATTTAATGAGAAACTGATTGACACCGGTCTCCTTTTTCGGCAAAAGTCCCCATATAGGAAAATTACAATCCACGACGTCTGCCATTTTACACAATATTTAGCGTCACAGAACGCCACTCCAAAGGCGAGATCTGCTTTTTATTACGTATCGTCAGTTTGATAAAAAATAAGACAATTGATGTAATAACCGAGTATTAAGATAATAAACATACACTATACGAAATAAGGTTATTTTGCACTCTAAACGATTCTCACTGGTGTACTGGGCGACTATACTACTCGTTTGATGGTTTAAATAGGGGAATGAGGGGCGAGGGGAGAGGGTGACAAATCAACCAAGAGCAGGAGAAATCGCTTATGGATCGGTCTGTGTGTGAAGGAGAGATCTTTTTTTATTTTCCAGAGAGCACCTACATCGCTTACCTTGTGGCGTTCCTGAGCTTCAAGCAACATCCGCTACGCGGCCAAAAATAGCTGCACAATTCTCGTCAACGGTCACACAGGCGCGCGTTTCAGTATATAATCCGTCTCCCCGTTAGGTTTGTTCGTGCTAGCTGCACTTTCTGCACTTTCTACACTTTTTTTTGGAATTTATATTACTATATATTACAAAAGTGTAGAAAGTGCAGCTAGCATGAACAAACCTATTATCCTTCATCCAAAGCGTGTGGGGTAGGGTACAATAGGGACCGTGCGCGGTGCTTACAACGCCACGAAGTGGGCAATTTCTACATCAGTTAGGTGCTAAGTAATCAAGCGCGTATACGCGGGTGACAAAATTTTTTAACTGATTTACGATACAACATTGATTTATTTGTTTTTCTTCATCAAAAAGATATTGGTAAATGCAGGGCAGCTCTCACACACCACTTTGGTTTCGAGAGGATTGACCATTTTTGAAATACTGTTCTTTTCCCGAGAGCGCTGTCCATTTCGCATGAAAGAGCGAGAAACAAACGGAATGAATTATATGGCCGATTCGTCGCCCGTGCTTTGTGTTTCTACGACATTTGAAATAACTCTTGAGCCACATTTAAAAAAAAATTTTATATAATTTTAGACTCCAGCACAATCATTAATCACGAGCTGAATACCTTAATTGCTCATTTTTAACATTATTAATCGTAAAATTTGTCTTTATCAAGAGCAAGGAGACTAGAGAGAAGGAGTGAACACACCGTACTTAAGGGGATGGGTCAGTCACCTAACCTCACCCCGAATTTTCGAAGTTGAAATTCTTCGATACGGTTTGACCGATCATAAAAAAGCTCTGTCAGCTCACGCAGAACGACGGCAAAAATGGGCTGACAGGGCCTTTTTGTAATCGGTCAAACCGTGTCAAAGAATTTCACTTTCGAAATTTGCAGCTATCTCTCTCGCACTCATGGCGGCTCAGTCGGTATGACTCCTAGCCTTAAGAAGTGTTCCCAAAAATTGGTAGAAAATGAGAGGCGCTGCGATCGCAAAGTATAAGGTCAGTTTCACGTCGCTGAGGATTATTATTACTATATGCATTAGTACTTTCGGTCACGAGCGCTGCAGTGGCAAAACCAGAAACTGTAGCATCAACGTGTTTTGGGCACGCTGGAACTACAAATTGGCCTATGCTGCGTTCACTCCTTCTCTCTAGTCTCCCTGATCAAGAGACTCGGTAGAGTCTCGGGCAGGGAGACTAGAGTAAAGGAGTGGACACAGCGTGCTTTAAAAATGTACACGAAATCCCGGCCTGAAGCGGCGGCGCTGTATCGGTACAAATCCTATTAGATCAGACATACTGTTACTACTTATTTCCTAACCTCGATTTTTCAAAATACGTGCAATGTCTATGTTTACGTCAGGGAGTTTACGTGTACAAAAATTTTTTTTTATTAATGTACTGAGCTTCGATCTTGGAAGGAAATGAAATGTGAACATTTGATATTGTTTTATTCTACCAGACCCATCAGTACAATTCTTTTTTTTTTATCATTCATTTTGTAAATACTGGAAATAAATTTATGTTTATCTGGCTCAATGGCCATTTTTATGTCGTAAATACTGATGGCATTAAAATTTTTTTATTCAGCATGAAAACGACGCGGGTAACACAGAAAACACCACACGAAAAAATCTGCCAACCTTGAAAGGTGATCGGAATTTCGGATCAATGCATGCAACAATCTCAGATTGTCGACACAAAATGTTATTTGCAAAATTTAACCGTTCCACACATGAGACGAAACCACGCACTGAAGACAATAAATCGTCTTTTTAACCTCCAATATCCTGTTCAATATACTGGGATTTGGGTTAGAGGCTTTTTTTTCTATTGCGCAAGCGCGAAACGGTCACTTTCACCGTGTGGACTAATTTTATTACTATACGTGTAGGATCTGTACACCTGGTGGCACAGCTAAGAACTAATTCAAGACCGGATTTTAAGGACGCCGTTACTACTTATTTTCCTATGCTGTGTCCACTCCTTCTCTCTAGTCTCCCTGGTCTCGGGACAAGTACATTTGACAGCTCTGTCGTCTGCTGGCCCGAGGCTTGCCAGAGTATATTATCTCTGAATAAAGTAAATTTCGGTGGTGGGGGTAAAAACTGAAAGTCATTTTCTCGAATTACGAAGCTCAGGAGACAGATGATGACTTGAAAATGATGACAAAAAAAATTTCGGCCGAAATACTTGGCGAGTTTTTTTGCTTAGCTTGGATCACGTAATGTATTTCACGTAATGTTGTATGTGTTATAAACTCGCCAAGTACTTCGGCCGAAATTTTTTTTTCAATCTAATTTTTTTCGTTTGAAATTTTTTTCTTCAAGTTTTTTTTCATCCCGATTTTTTTTTCTGGACTCTGTTCTTTTGATCGATTTTTATTTTTGTACATTGGTGACTTTTTTCAATAACCAACTAATTTTTGCTTTTTTTTAAATACTCCATCCTCAAGCGACAATAAAATATTTGTCCTATTATTGATATTATCAATTTTAGTGCTGAACGTAAATCATTGGCTTTTCCATTTCTGTTTTTGTAAAGTAATTATTTTTTTTATGCGCAAATTGATCATTTACTTGTAGACTCTATTTTTTACCAGACATTCACGATGGGCATTGTTGCTTTTTTTCTTGGGATCTCGATAAAATATGTGAAGTTTTTCATTTCTATTTGTCATTTGGAGTATAGTTATTTTATAGAAACAATCTTCTTTTTCCTATCTCAATCTTGCCAATTTTTTAAAAATTTTGTACTTTTTTGGGTAGTTTTTTTCTGTGAAAACAAATGGAAACAGGGGTCAACAAATGTACTTGTCCAAGGTTTTTTCCCCGGGGAGGGGATTTTTGGCCAGGTTCCTATCATTCAAAGCCAAAATAACACCGCACAAATTGCACATTTAGACACGAGAGAGCGCGCACATCGGCGGTGGTGCTGCTCTCTATAGCTCACGCACGGTCCCTGTTGGCAGGTATCAGCCCCACTAATGAGTTCTGTATAGTTAGCAGACAAATTTGACAATATTAATTTTTTATTATTGCTATATTTTGGGAATTATTTATGCCATTTATTGACATTAATATCATAATTCTCGAAATAACAATTTATTGATAATAAATAAAAATATATTGGGCGTATAGTTAGCAGAACGTAATGCAAAGTTCTTTTTTTTTTTAACAATCAACTAGAAATCATTTGGGAAACATATTAGTAATGCTACAATAATTTGCGAAGTAATTATTTTATCACGATAACGCAAAACCTAAGTCAATCAATTATTCCAAGAGAAATCCGCCGCTTTCCTAGGGATTTTCTGGTATACCCCGTTTCTCATCTCTCATTGGATATCGCTGCTGAGCGCGTGTAGAAGTGTGCTGTGGCTATAACCCGTCAATTAATAATTGTAGTTATATCAACCATATCAACAATGAACAATATCAATTTGGTGCGAAAACGTCATCATGTGTTATTCAACCTCTTGAAAAATAAGTATGGATGAGTGGAAAACGTACAGTGGAAACGTATATCGGTAATGTAAAAGTCGCTAACGAAATAGAACACGTAATGTTTAATCTGATCGACGAAGCTGCTTTCCTTCAACCTTACCTAATCATTATTTATCATTAATTATAATTAATTATAGTTAATATATACATATATATATATATATATATATATATGTAAGAAATGTATATATATATATTATATGTAAGGGAATCGAATAATTTGATAACTAAAAATAGTAGGGTGGGTTTGGGTCATCTTGCGGTTGTTTTTTGAATAGTTGGGCATGTGGAAATAGTATTTTTACATGACCAACTATTCAAAAAACAACCGCAAGATGACCCAAACCCACCCTACTATTTTTACAGTCATCAAACTACTCGAATAACTCTTAAAAACTGTGATGACCGTCATCAAAATGACCAAAAGTCTTCAAAGTACACGAATAACTCTTAGAAAAGTCATTAAACTACTCGATTGTCTTACACGGTAGCACGTCTAAATATCACAGTCAAAATTCACACGACAAAATATCACGAACAAAATATCACGTCGACAGTATATCACAACCATGCAGGAATTTGTTGATGCTCAATGTTGTATGTGTATGCTGTGAGTGTTGTACATAGCAGAATGGATAACGGTTCGCAGTTACGCCAGAATGGTGGTGATTCCTGATGTACGCGGACTATTGTATGTATATAATCATAATGATAATTTAGTATCAATTCGCCTTGAGTCTTGATTAATTGTATTGAGTTTGAGATTGATGATGTTGCCGGATATGAAACGTTGATTGAAAGCGAATATTTTAATAAACACGCCGAGGTATTGAAGAACTAACATAAGTTGTGTATTTTGAAGAAAATTATATCGGTAATGCATTGACTCAAACCCACCCTATTATTTTCACATGTCCAACTATTCAAACAACAACCCAAAGACGACCCGAACCCACCCTACTATTTCCACATGTCCAACTATTCAAACAACAACCCAAAGATGACCCGAATCCATCCTACTATTTCCACACGTCCAAGTATTCAAACAACAACCTAAAGATGACCTGAACCCACCCTACTATTTTCACATGTCCAACTATTCAAACAACAATTCAAAGATGACCCGAACCCACCCTACTATTTCCACATGCCCAACTATTCAAACAATAACCCAAAGATGACCCGAATCCACTCTACTATTTCCACACGTCCAACTATTCAAACAACAACCCAAAGATGACCCGAACCCGCTCTACTATTTCCACATGTCCAACTATTCAAACAAGAACCCAAAGATGACCCGAACCCACCCTACTATTTCCACATGTCCAACTATACAAACAACAACCCAAAGATGACCCGAACCCACCTTACTATTTCCACATGTTCAACTATTCAAACAACAACCCAAAGATGACCTGAACTCACCCAGTTCCACATGTCCAACTATTCAAACAACAACCCAAAGATGACCCGAACCCACCCTACTATTTCCACACGTCCAAGTATTCAAACAACAACCCAAAGATGACCTGAACCCACCCTACTATTTTCACATGCCCAACTATTCAAACAACAATCCAAATATGACCCGAACCCACCCTACTATTTCCATATGTCCAACTATTCAAACAACAACCCAAAGATGACCCGTACCCACCCTACTATTTCCACACGTCCAAGTATTCAAACAACAACCCAAAGATGACCTGAACGCACCCTACTATTTCCACATGTCCAACTATTCAAACAACAATCCTAATATGACCCGAACCCACCCTACTATTTCCATATGTCCAACTATTCAAACAATAACCTAAAGATGACCCGAACACACTCTACTGTTTCCACATGTCCAACTATTCAAACAACAACCTAAAGATGACCCAAACCCACCCTACTATTTCCACATGTCCAACTATTCAAACAACAACCCAAAGATGACCCGAACCCGCCCTACTATTTCCACATTCCCAACTATTCAAACAACAACCCAAAGATGACCCGAACCCATCCTGCTATTTTCATATGTCCAACTATACAAACAAAAACTCAGAGATGACCCGAACCCACCCTACTATTTCCACATGTCCAACTATTCAAACAAGAACCCAAAGATGACCCGAACCCACCCTACTATTTCAACATGTCCAACTATACAAACAACAACCCAAAGATGACCCGAACCCACCCTACTATTTCTACATGTCCAACTATTCAAACAACAACCCAAAGATGACCCGAACCCACCCTACTATTTTCACATGTCCAACTATTCAAACAAGAACCCAAAGATGACCCGAACCCACCCTACTATTTCCACATGTCCAACTATTCAAACAACAACCCAAAGATGACCCGAATCCATCCTACTATTTCCACACGTCCAAGTATTCAAACAACAACCTAAAGATGACTTGAACCCACCCTACTATTTCCACATGTCCAACTATTCAAACAACAATCCAAATATGACCCGAACCCACCCTACTATTTCCATATGTCCAACTATTCAAACAACAACCCAAAGGTGACCCGAACCCACCCTACTATTTCCATACGTCCAAGTATTCAAACAACAACCGAAAGATGACCTGAACCCACCCTACTATTTCCACATGTCCAGCTATTCAAACAACAATCCAAATATGACCCGAACCCACCCTACTATTTCCATATGTCCAACTGTTCAAACAATAACCCAAAGATGACCCGAACACACTCTACAATTTCCACATGTCCAACTATTCAAACAACAACCTAAAGATGACCCAAATCCACCCTACTATTTCCACATGTCCAACTATTCAAACAAAACCCAAAGATGACCTGAACCCATCCTGCTACTTTCATATGTCCAACTATACAAACAAAAACTCAAAGATGACCCGAACCCACCCTACTATTTCCACATGTCCAACTATTCAAACAAGAACCCAAAGATGACCCGAACCCACCCTACTATTTCAACATGTCCAACTATACAAACAACAACCCAAAGATGACCCGAACCCACCCTACTATTTCTACATGTCCAACTATTCAAACAACAACCCAAAGATGACCCGAACCCACCCTACTATTTTCACATGTCCAACTATTCAAACAAGAACCCAAAGATGACCCGAACCCACCCTACTATTTCCACATGTCCAACTATTCAAACAACAACCCAAAGATGACCCAAATCCATCCTACTATTTCCACACGTCCAAGTATTCAAACAACAACCTAAAGATGACTTGAACCCACCCTACTATTTTCACATGTCCAACTATTCAAACAACAATTCAAAGATGACCCGAACCCGCCCTACTATTTCCACATGCCCAACTATTCAAACAATAACCCAAAGATGACCCGAACCCACTCTACTATTTTCACACGTCCAACTATTCAAACAACAACCCAAAGATGACCCGAACCCGCCCTACTATTTCCACATGTCCAACTATTCAAACAAGAACCCAAAGATGACCCGAACCCACCCTACTATTTCCACATGTCCAACTATACAAACAACAACCCAAAGATGACCCGAACCCACCCTACTATTTCCACATGTCCAACTATTCAAACAACAACCCAAAGATGACCCGAACCCACCCTACTATATCCACATGTCCAACTATTCAAACGAGAACCCAAAGATGACCCGAACCCACCCTACTATTTCCACATGTCCAACTATACAAACAACAACCCAAAGATGGCCCGAACCCACCTTACTATTTCCACATGTTCAACTATTCAAACAACAACCCAAAGATGACCTGAACTCACCCATTTTCACATGTGCAATTATTCAAACAACAACCCAAAGATGACCCGTACCCACCCTACTATTTCCACATGTCCAAGTATTCAAACAACAACCCAAAGATGACCTGAACCCACCCTACTATTTCCACATGTCCAACTATTCAAACAACAATCCAAATATGACCCGAACCCACCCTACTATTTCCATATGTCCAACTATTCAAACAATAACCCAAAGATGACCCGAACACACTCTACTATTTCCACATGTCCAACTATTCAAACAACAACCTAAAGATGACCCAAACCCACCCTACTATTTCCACATGTCCAACTATTCAAACAACAACCCAAAGATGACCCGAACCCACCCTACTATTTCCACATTCCCAACTATTCAAACAACAACCCAAAGATGACCCGAACCCATCCTGCTATTTTCATATGTCCAACTATACAAACAAAAACTCAAAGATGACCCGAACCCACCCTACTATTTCCACATGTCCAACTATTCAAACAAGAACCCAAAGATGACCCGAACCCACCCTACTATTTCAACATATCCAACTATACAAACAACAACCCAAAGATGACCCGAACCCACCCTATTATTTCTACATGTCCAACTATTCAAACAACAACCCAAAGATGACCCGAACCCACCCTACTATTTCCACATGTCCAACTATTTAAACAAGAACCCAAAGATGACCCGAACCCACCCTACTATTTCCACATGTCCAACTATACAAACAACAACCCAAAGATGACCCGAACCCACCTTACTATTTCCACATGTTCAACTATTCAAACAACAACCCAAAGATGACCTGAACTCACCCATTTCCACATGTCCAACTATTCAAACAACAACCCAAAGATGACCCGAACCCACCCTACTGTTTCCACAAGTCCAAGTACAGTACAACCTCGATTTTTTACCACCTCGATTTTTTACCATTCCCCTGATTCTTTGCCCCCACCCAATATCGTTTGGCTAGGGGAATAGTGGTTATGGGCGTCGTTTATCCCTACTACCGTCGTCTGACACGCCACCGTCAGTACGCGCGGTTTTATTCATCATAACCTCAAAACGTTGCAGTGCAAAAATGGGTGAAAACATCGACCCAAATAATAACGTTTCCGGAAAGGGAAAAACGAAACGGTTATCTTTGCACCAGAAAATTTCAATTCTGGAAAAACTGGACAATGAAATTTCAGTGTGCTCAATAGCAAAAGAGTTTGGTGTTACGAAAGAGGTGGTGGAAAAATCCACGCAGCGTTTCCGCTACGCGCATGCTCCTGTTCGCACCTCCCCTAACGTCTCAAGCCACACCTCCGAGCTGAACCCCGATTTTTTACCAGTCCTCTCCCCAAGGGGTAAAAAATCGAGGTTGTACTGTATTCAAACAACAACCCAAAGATGACCTGAACCCACCCTACTATTTCCACATGTCCAACTATTCAAACAACAATCCAAATATGACCCGAACCTACCCTACTATTTCCATATGTCCAACTATTCAAACAATAACCCAAAGATGACCTGAACACACTCTACTATTTCCACATGTCCAACTATTCAAACAACAACCTAAGTTGACCTGAACCCACACATTTTCACATGTCCAACTATTTAAACAACAACCCAATGATGACCCGAATCCACCCTACTATTTCCACATGTCCAACTATTCAAACAACAACCCATAGATAACCCGAACCCACCCTTCTATTTTCACACGTTCAAGTATTCAAACAACCAAACCACCATGACCCACCCACCCTACTATTTCCATCCGTGATATATGTGAGTGTTTGTCAGTGACAAACACTGTCCTTTATAGTTTTGTCCGTGATAGTTTGTCAGTGACAAAATAACACTGACAAAATATCACGGACAAAATATCACACGGACAAAATATCACTCGGATAAAATATCACACGTACAAAATATCACACGACGAAAAACTACCCCGACAATATATCACAATGAAATTATTTTATTTGAAACACGCAAGGAAACGCTAAACTAAAAATCAGCACGCATTATCGACCTGCCCGAATTTGCGTAATGCATTGTGGAAATAGTAGGGTGGGTTCGGGTCATCTTTGGGTTGTTGTTTGAATAGTTGGACATGTGGAAATAGTAGGGTGGGTTCGGGTCATATTTGGATTGTTGTTTGAATACTTGGACGTGTGGAAATAGTAGGGTGGGTTCGGGTCATTTTTGGGTTGTTGTTTGAATAGTTGAACATGTGAAAATAGTAGGGTGGGTTCGGGTCATCTTTGGGTTATTGTTTGAATAGTTGGACATGTGGAAATAGTAGGGTGGGTTCAGGTCATCTTTGGGTTGTCGTTTGAATAGTTGAACATGTGGAAATAGTAGGGTGGGTTCGGGTCATCTTTGGGTTGTTGTTTGAATAGTTGGACATGTGGAAATAGTAGGGTGGGTTCAGGTCATCTTTGGGTTGTTGTTTGAATAGTTGGACATGTGGAAATGGTATGGTGGGTACGGGTCATTTTTGGGTTGTTGTTTGAATAGTTGGACATGTGGAAATAGTAGGGTGGGTTCGGGTCATCTTTGGGTTGTTGTTTGAATAGTTGGGCATGTGGAAATAGTAGGGTGGGTTCGGGTCATATTTGGGTTATTGTTTGAATAGTTGGACATGTGGAAATACTAGGGTGGGTTCGGGTCATCTTTGGGTTGTTGTTTGAATAGTTGGACATGTGAAAATAGTAGGATGGGTTTGAGTCAATGCATTACCGATATAATTTTCTTCAAAATACACAACTTAGTTCTTCAATACCTCGGGATGTTTATTAAAATATTCGCTTTCTATCAATGTTTCATATCCGGCAACATCACCAATCTCAAATTCAATACAATTAATCAAGACTCAAGGCGAATTGATACTAAATTATCATTACGATTATCTACATACAATAGTCTGTATATATTAGGAATCACCCCCGCTCTGGCGTAACTGCGAACCGTTATCCATTCTGCCATGTACAACAGTCACAGCATACACACACAACATTGAGCATCAATAAATTCATGCTGGCTGTGATATACTGTCGACGTGATATTTTGTTGCAGTGATTTTTTGTCATGTGATATTTTGTAGAGGTGATGTTTTGTCGCAGTGATATTTTGTTCGTGTATTTTTTTGTCATGTTATATTTTGTCCGTGATATTTTGTCGTGTGATATTTTGACTATGATATTTAGACATGCTACCATGTAAGACAATCGAGTAGTTTAATGACTTTTCTAAGAGTTATTCGTATACTTTGATGACTTTTGGTCATTTTGATGACGGTCATAAAAGTTTTTAAGAGTTATTCGAGTAGTTTGATGACTGTAAAAATAGTAGAGTGGGTTTGGGTTATATTGCGGTTGTTTTTTGAATAGTTGGACATGTAAAAATACTATTTTCACTTGTCCAACTAATCAAAAAACAACCGCAAGATGACCCAAACCCACCCTACTATTTTTACAGTTATCAAATTATTCGATTCTCTTACATATAATATATATACATCTCTTACATATATATATATTAACTATAATTAATGATTAGGTAAGGTTGAAGGAAAGCAGCTTCGTCAATCATATTAAATATTACGTGTTCTATTTGGTTATCGACTTTTACGTTACCCGTATACGTTTCCACTGTACGTTTTCCACTCATTCATACTTATTTTTCAAGAGGTTGAATAACACATGACGTTTTCGCACCAAATTGATATTGTTTATTGTTGATATGGTTGATATAACTACAATTAATTGACGGGTTATACACTTCTACTCGCACTCAGCAGCGGTAGCCAATGAAAGATGAGAGCCAGGGTATACCAGAAAATACCTAGGAAAGCGGATTTCTCTTGAAATAATTGATTGATTTAGGTTTCGTGATCGTGATAAAATAATTACTTCGCAAATTATTCTAGCATTGCTAATGTGTTTCCCAAATGATTTCTAGTTGATTACGAAAAAAGAAAGAACTTTGCATTACGTTCTGCTAACTATACGGCCAATACATTTTTATTTATTATCAATGATCTATTATTTCGAAAATTATGATATTAGTGTCAGTAAATGGCATAAATAATTCCCAATATATAGCAACAATAAAAAATTAGTATTATGAAATTCATCTGCTATCTATACAGAACTCACTAATGAGTCTGCCGCTCTACCCGAGACGAAACGCAACCAACATCCAACCAATCTTTTCCGCTACGCTAGCATAGCAGAATCACCTTCATCAACAGCCTTGTCATTTCATTCCTTACCGACCGCATATCATCCTTCAACGAGATCCTTGGCCTTTACCAACGATGCCGTAAAGTTAGCCGTGCAATTTTGAATTTTCAACTTTTTCATAATTTATATCGCTAGGTAGTCACTTGGTGGTCGTTGGTAGAGTAATTAAAATACTTTGTAATTAGTAATTTTTAATAAATAAATAATTAAAAATTTTAGCATAAAGTTAGCCGGCCAATGTTTATTTTACGTGAAATAATTTAGGCAACATGCCAAGTATTTTAATTATGCTACCAACGACCACCAAGTGACCACCTAGCGATATAAATTATGAAAAAGTTGAAAATGCAAAGTTGCACGGCTAACTTTATGGCAGTTCTACACTGCCCGTCGCCAGAAAAAAATCATATGATTCTATTTTCTGTCGGGAACTTTTTCGGGTAATATAACCGGTTCGAAAAAATTTAACCAAATTTTGTTTTTGCTTTTTTTACACGAACAAGCATTTAACAAACATTTTTATTGTGATATTCGTCTCCCACAAACGATTTCGCATCGATTGACCTACAATTAAACTCACAAAGCTTTAAAAATAAAATCGGGGGAGCTAACTTCACGCTAATTTTGATTTTTGATTTTTAAGCGATAAACTCATCCCACAAACGTTTAATTTATTCTAACAATAACCCACTAATGAAACACAAATGATTAGAATTAGAAAAAGTTTAAAAAGTCAAAGTCGGGGGGCCAAATTCACACCATTGGGGTAGGGTGTGTGTTGACATGGCATATATTTATTTCAAAATTGTACTTTGCGATCGCAGCGCCTCTCATTTTCGACCGATTTTTTGGGTACACTTCTCGAGTACGGTGTGTCCACTCCTCTCTAGTCTCCCTGACTCCATGGATCGGCTTTATACTTCTGAGAATCCATCTTCGTTGGCGAAAGACAGCTAACAAAAACAGCATGCAAATTAATCGAAAGTTCAGTCAATAAAAGGAATAAAGAAAAAAAACAATTGAACTAAGAAAAATTGGTAATCAGCAAGTTATAAAGAGCAGAAAAATAGCTAAAACAGGAAAAATGCGTTGCATTGTTGGCACAATAACACTGAGCGGCAAGACTTAAATAACAAAAGTCAATTACCAAAATAATGGTCTTCACTCAGCATCAAATTAAACAAATCGCCTTTATCATCGTGTGTCTCCTTCTCAGTAAGTCTTACATAATACATCGTAATTACCTATTACGTCGATATGTTTTTTACCAACTAGAAAAAAGCCTGAGGTTTTCAAATTGATTGAGATATTTAATTTTGCTGATGTATATTGACGCACAAATTTTCATTGTGTTAACCCATTGGAGATAATTTTTTTTTCGTTTGGAAGGTGATATTTCTGAGGTGGTACTGCGTTAATACCCTAACGGATCAGCGAGTCCCAAAAAAAGTCTCATTTGGGACTCGGGCCTTCAGTCGACAAAAGTGACCCTAAATGGAGTCCCAGATGGGACTTTTTTCCCCTCGCTCAATGTGAACCAGACGTGACGTCATGAGTCCCAATTTGGGATTCTTTCTTTGCTTCTTGCTCTGGCCACAGCGTGATGCAGAGTCAAGCGTTTTTGCGAGCACGCATCATCCGTCGGGTGAGCATACATTGCCGGAGCCGTAACACTGTGACTGTCTGAAAAGATAGTCTCGTACAGAATACAAATAGGTATACTCATAGCACACTCATAAACTTTTTTTTTAGTTTTGACTCCTAAAAATGTCCCTATTTGGGACTCATGACATCACATCTGGTTCACACGGAGCGAGGGGAAAAAGTCCCATTTGGGACTCCATTTGGGGTCACCTTTGTCGATTTAAGCCCGAGTCTAATGGGACTATTCTTGGGACCTATTTTAGGGACTTACTGACCCATTAGGGTATCTTCAAGTTCTTATGATCCTATTAATTATTATATTAATGGTCTTGAAGTTTGTAACTTAGAGACAGATAAAAAAATATTTCTATCATTTATCAGCACATCAATTAAATTTTCTAAATTTTGGCTTCAGATGTCAGATTTCGATTGAATAAAATGACTGTCTAATTTTTATAACTGAAATTGGAAAAATATTTTTGGTTCATCTTAAGGTAGTTCGGAACAGTTGGGGTCCCGTGTGATCATATAATTTTTTGCATGGAATCAAAAGAACTATTTTTTTTACGTGTTGGTGAAATTTGAACTCTTTTTACCGTGTAGTTTTTGAGATATTAGCTATTAAAAATACATTGCAACCATAGAAGAACGCAGACGATAGCACATGTTAGAACTTTCAATTCGCGATTACTCAAAAATTTGTCGTGCAACCTACGAAAAAAAACTTATCCCTCTAATCTACGATATGTGAAGCATCTTCTAAAAGAAATTGAATTGGATTCACCGTATAATTATTGAGAAATCGCGAATAAAATTACATAGCAGAATTCTGTCGGCTTGACGCGGACTTCTCTTTTTCTTGGAAGTCAGTAAATAATCAAGACGGCGGCTCATTTATGCCCGCTGGTACGAAATGTCAATTAGACACCTGCCTTTCTTAACCACTAGCTGCTTCATTTCCAAGTTTTTTCTACTCATTGCATATTTCTAGAGTTTCCAGTGAACGTTTACGTTGGTTCTATTGTTTTCCTTTATTAAAAATTGCCCGAAGGAGCTCGTAATCAATTCATCGTGTGGCCAAATTTTCGGGGTTATGTTTACATTCTCACCGATCCACGGATGTTACTACAAAATCTTATTAAATTTGAATTGTCATTTAGAAGATTTATAAGAGTATACGTGATTTGATAAATTTTATTTTCAATGAAAATGATTTTTCAAATCGATTTTGTAATTTAATTGTTTATTTACAAATTTAAAAAATGGACTACATTTGGACTCGGTTCAACTGTTCCCAACTAACTTAATAAAAAAAAAAAATTGTTGCATTCCAACAATATGTAGTTCGACACCATTTTTTTTCACGCAGTCATACCCTCAAAACATCATTAGTTTGGGATTTTTTTAGACAAATAATAATGTATTATTTAAGAGCATACATACAACTGAAGGTGCCAAAGATAGAATCAATTTCAATAATTGTGTTTATGACAAAAATTTCTTTCTGTTCTGACAACTTTTTGTTTATTCAAAAAAACATTGTTTTCTGTAAAATTAGGAAATGTAATTAAAAGAAACATAAACAAGCCATAATTGACGTTTATGTAAACAGTTATTTACAAAATCCCATTTGCGGTGACCACGATCCAGACTGTGAGCTTTTGCTTCAATAAAAATAATTTTTTTTTTTTTTTTTAGTGGTGTTTGGTAGCAATTATATTGCTACTTCCATGCTCAGGGTCCTTCCCTTTTTAGCTCCCCACCCCTTTTCAAGTATCCCCCCTGTACTGCTGCACGCGACTTATCCCTGACTGTATCGCATTTGCTGAGGGCGAAGGGAAACTACAGAAAACCTGGCCGATGCAGCTGGTATCTAACTAATCTCCTTGGGTGGTAATGCGAGCACGCTCAAGCACGGCCACCAGAAACGCTTAGGCAGGCACCTCCTCAGCTGTGATGCAGTGGGGTAGGCAGTATATGGCTGAAGTGTCTCATCCGCACGATTAGAACCATCTACGGAGAGCACCCAAAGTCGCACACTGACCGCGAATGCATCACAGTAAGGTGTTTTGGGCATGCATTCATGAAGGTGGAGTCCGAACCACCCAGGATTACGGTAGAAACACTTGAAAAAAATTTCAATTTTTTCATTGGTGTTTTGCCCGGGATTCCAACCCAGGACCCGTGGCATCCGAGCCCCCATCCACCGGAGCCCTCAACCGCTCTCCCTCAATTTTTTTTTCCTCAAAGTTGACAAAAAACTAGTCTTTGAAATAGACAATTTTTGGATCATGCATTTTCACAAAATAGCCAAGGCCTGAATAGAAAAATCGAAGTTTTGCCTTATTCGTAAACGTTTTTAATCATTTCTGGAGTTTCATAAATGATATAGCTAGATAAAATCGAAAAGGCTATGCAACCATAATTGAAAAATTACGAGAAATGAAGAAAAAAATCTACATTGCGGATAACGAAGTCAATAATGGTCCTATAAAAATTTCTAAAAAAAATGATTTGAAGCTGAAGATATGGTCTACAAACGTAATGGAACAAATTTTGTGAAAAAAGTTTTATCGACGTCATGCGCACTTCTGAAGTCTATGAAAAATTTTGTTCCTGTTTCTCACACTTCAATGGAGGAAAAAACGGTTATTTTCGAAAAATCATAATTCCCAAAACATGGATTTGAAAACTAAAAGAATGAAGATTCGAAATACTTTTTAGAAAAAAAATTTACGACCATCTTTTACTGAGATACAGGCTCTCAAAAACGACCTAAACTTTGAAAAAATTTCAGCGATCCTTTAATTTTGTGCAGGGTATATTTATAAAAATTCACCACTATTTACGTGTAGTGAAACTATGGAATTCCAAGTGTTATCATGCACTTTTCTCATACAATACTACAGTTTTATACTCGTGATAAGAAGCATCAATTTGTTTTCCAATCAGTTTGTTTAAATTATATTTATGAAAATATCTCAGTAACCAAGACCAATGATCGAAAAGTATGTAGATCTACAATTTTTTATCTCATGCGAAAAGTACATGCATCTACAATTGTTTATTTCATTCGAAAAGTATATACGTGTACAATTTTTTACCTCATTCGAAAAGTACGTACATCTACAATTTTTTGCTTTCGATTGTATTTAACGGTAGCCTGTGGAATTTTATGCGTGTGTATTGATTTGCGAGTATTATCTAAAGTTGTAATATTCAACTAAAAAATGCGGACGTTAATTATCATAAATGTAATAAATTATTATGTAAAAACAAATTGATACTTGTACAAAACTTTACATTTTTTTACATTATTTTGTACAAAAAATTGAACACGTACAAAACTTATTTTTTATGCAAAAAAATGCATAATTATATTTACGATCCCATAGTTTCGCCGTCCGTAAGTGGTAGAAAATTTTTGAAAACTTTCATAAATAATTGTAGTACAAATTCTAAAAAAATTGTAAATGTTTAATTCGTTTTTTAAAATTGTAGGAAGTTTTACTGGGAGCTGATTTTTGATCTTAGAATTTTGTAAATAGTTGTACGGCTTTGTCGATATCTCTATGAAATAAAAAAAATTACTACGAATAAATAAAAGTTTCTACAAAATATGATAAAAAACTACAAATTTTCGTTTTCAATAAAATGTTGTAGTTTTTTGTAAAAATAATTTCCGCCTGAGCATTGTTTTTTCAATACTATTTTTGACTCCGATAAAATATTAAATTATTGTTATATCAAGTATAATAAAATTATTATACCCTAATGATAATCCTAATAATAAGAAGAATGTCAACGCAGTTTTGGGCTTTTACGAGACAATCTTAAACACGGAAGATGCGTCAATAGCCTGGCCGAGCCATGCGTTAAAGAAAAAGGTGAACCACGATACATCTGATCCGGCAATCGATGATAAATTCGTTTGGGAGGAAACAGAGCCGAGCGCAAATAAAATTCGTGACTTTCACGAGTTGAGGAGTAAAATTCGTCAACTAGAGGAAAAACTTAGTCTTTTGGAGGCCAAAATGAACGATCGGATACCCAAAAATTTTCCGGTAGTCAAATTTTTGAATTACAAAAATAGACGAAGAATTTTGGTGACCGGAGGAGCTGGATTTGTGGGCTCTCATCTCGTTGATCGTCTCATGCTCGCCGGACACGAGGTCTTTATATTTATTATATTATTGATTTCCGATCTAATTGGATTGAATAATTTGTTTACTTTGAGTTACTTTTAATTCAATTATTTGATGAGATAGTGAGATTTGTCTGATAAATGTTTTTTTTAAATTTTTTATTATTTTCTTCCCATAATTGCAGGTGATTGTAGTGGATAATTTTTTTACGGGTCGAAAAAGAAACGTCGAGCACTGGGTGGGACACGAGAACTTTGAAATGGTACATCACGACATTGTCAGACCGCTTTATCTCGAAGTGGATGAGATTTATCATCTCGCGAGTCCGGCAAGCCCACCGCACTACATGTTGAACCCGGTGAAAACTCTTAAGACGAATACCCTCGGCACGATAAATATGCTCGGACTGGCCAAACGCGTTGGGGCCCGGGTTTTAATCGCCAGCACTTCCGAGATTTACGGAGACCCGAACGAGCATCCTCAAACCGAAACTTATTGGGGACACGTCAATCCCATTGGTAAATCTCTATATTCGAGTGTTAATTTGGTGCACAAAATTGACGAATGGTTTGATTTCGGTATATTTTTGGCGAAATATCCAATTATTATTCAATTGACGGGGCTTTTAGACCAAATGACAAACAACAAGTATAAAAAACTGGAAATATCGATATACACTACAACCTCGATTCATCGAACGGTGGCGGAACCGGCTCCGCATCGCACTTGCAAGAATCAAGGGCGCGTACATGTTTTTTCCGGTCTCTGCACACTTGACGAAGAGAGCCGAATTAGACAATGGTTGCAATGGGTGTAGTGTATACTGAATTGGTTAGGGAAGGGGGTTATAACCGCTGTACAGGTTACCGACTTTGCCGCTAGATAGTATCTAGCAAAACTGGCTTACCCCTAGACTGCAGTGCAGTTTTTTTAATTTCTAGTAGAGTAGCTTTAAACTTGAAGAAAAAATTGGGTACCTATATGATAACTTGCATGCATGACAATTTTGAAGAGAAATTCGCATAATTTGGATGATTACGTACATACACTTATCACAAGACTTAATCGACTTGGCAGGCCCCCGTGCGTGTTACGACGAGGGTAAACGAGTCGCCGAAACGTTGAGTTACGCTTACATGCGGCAGGACGGGGTACAAGTTCGTGTCGCAAGGATTTTTAATACATTCGGTCCGAGGATGCACATGAACGACGGTCGTGTTGTATCAAATTTTATTCTTCAGGCGTTACAAAATGATTCGATTACGATTTATGGCAATGGCCAACAGACAAGATCGTTTCAGTATGTTTCTGACCTCGTTGATGGCCTCGTATCACTTATGGCATCTGATTACACTATGCCCATTAATATAGGAAATCCTGTGGAACACACCATTGAAGGTATTAAATAATCAAGTTCATTAATTACAAACACCCCCTGCCCCTCCTTTCATTGAGATGGAAAAAATCACCAGAGGTGTATAAACGCGTGACAACATCGTTATTTAACTTTGAATTACATCAATCTGAACTGATAAATTGTTTTTTTTCCTCGCTGCATCTGAATTCATAGTCAAGATTTTTACATTTTGCAAATTAACATGCAAAAATGGCTAATTTCGCGGAACAACTTGCACGAAATCTATAATTCTCCGATGTTGCTGACAAATTTATCCATTATTGGGGAGATTTTAACAAAATCATCGTCAATAAATTAACGCAAAAGCCTCCATGGAAACGCCCTTTATTATGCAATGAGTCACATTTTTACAATTTTTCTCTCGACTGAAAAAAATGTATCAAAAACACCTTTTGTTTTCGTGGCGCCAAATGTATGGACCGCTCTAAAATTCAATTTCGAAACCAAATTTTTACAGTAAAAATAATTTACCTAAGGCAAGGAAGTTAAGAAATCGATAAAATTTCAATGGTTGTCTAAAAAAAAGTATATTCAACCATATAACATTGTTGACCGAAAAACTTTCTGTTGCAATCTTCTCAACAAAAATTCAACTATCGCACATTTTTCGTCATTTTTTTTTTTTTCATTTTCGTGTCAACCATTTTAAATTTAGAAGTTTTAATAACAAGTACAGTGATCCCATTAATTATTTACCACTGATGACGGTTTCACTGCGTTCGGTAGCATTGCGTTGATCTGATGCAACGAAGGCGTTAATCAAGGGCTTGTTCGACGGTGGTTGCTTTTAAATTAAATTTTTCGCATTTTTTTTATTTATGTAAAATTGTATAAATAAGAAATTATTCATTGAGTCTTTTCTTATCTATTGGGATGCAAAAACAAAATAATAATTCCAACTTTTAACTTGCACGTCTTTGAGTAATATGGCTAATAAAAAAAATGCATGTTTTTAGATATCGCAATAGAAGATAATCTTAAGTGATGGTATAGGAGTATGAGTAGCTACGTCATTAAATGGATGAGAAAATAAGCAATGAAGTGTAATTATACACAATTAAATTCAATTGTTTTCCCGTGAATTTTTGCAGAATTTGCGAGAATAATAAAAGATCTAGTGGGTGGTACGAGTAAAATAATCGAATTAGCAGCCGTCGAGGACGACCCTCAGCGAAGAAGGCCCGACATAAGCAGAGCGAAGAAATACTTAAACTGGGAACCAAAAGTTCCCCTCGACGAGGGTCTAAAAAAGACAATAGCGTACTTCGCGAAAGAGCTGCAGCGAACGAAACATTCGCAGAAGGACATCGCGCGGAAATCATTTATAAACGATCATGACATCGTAGACCAACTCTAGAAGAGAAGGTAGAATTCTTTTTTTATGTTGTTTTTTAGGTCGTTCCAATAAGGGTAAGGTCCATGTGCCAAGCCGGTGAATTACCTGTCAATATTATTTTGCGCTTTTTTGAGGATCATTTGTTGTAAGGCGATCGGAAATTCGCTTTAATTTTTGTACACAAGGGACTTTTTCTCGATCGCTCAAATAAAAAATTTCCCTATAGTCAAGTTTCTTTTTTTTTGTCAAGAGATTTTATAAATTGTAAATAAATCACGCGGGTCCTTTGGCGAAAGCGTGGGGTAACTGACGTCTCTCGTTCCGTTTGCTCGCCTCATTATTCATTCCTAACGTTAATCGTTTCATCCGGGATACGCGACGGACCGGCAGAGCAATAATAATGATAATAATAATGATAATGATAATGATAACAATAACAATAATAATAATAATAACAACAACTCAAAGGAGAAGACGAGGAATGTAATACACGAAGAAGACGTCCCGTTCAGTGCTATAAATCCAAATTTCCCGTAAGAAACTCGTTAATTCACGATGTCCCTCAATCGTCCCATCAGCGCCATCTACGGCGCGTCACAGTGTATCAACGAGTCACCCACTCTCGATCGCAACTATGCGCCATGTTCGTTTTCTCAGTAACCGGAAATAATAGGTAAAACTGAGTAAGACAAAAAATATTGTACCATTTTTTTATTATTAATTAAATTCATTATGAAATGGAAAAAAATGAATATTTTTATCTCTCCTGTGCCTTTTTGATAAGACGTTCAGGAATAAGTATTTCTACAATTTTTTCGTCCATCTTCTAAAAGTCAGGATCCGATTAACTTTTAATCAAAATCCATAATGAATAAAAGTGCAGAAAAAATGAGTATTGAGTCGAGGAATTCGTCGAAATCAATGGCCGCGCGACGAGGAGACGCAAGAAGATATAACAATTTTCCGACGCGTTCTCAATCTTTTATTCTTTTTTACCACTTCAGACATGCAGGGGAGAGGAAGCTGTTGAGAGATGACGCTCAAGTAGCGGCAAATAATTTTATTGCGTATATGGAGGCCTGCTCAAAGAGAAAGGGATAGAACGCGAGAGAAAGGGAGAAAAATCTTAAACTTTTATCTGTTTTGTACGTTCTCGAGCAATGTTTCTGCATCTTATGCATGACGCAGCAAGACACTTAGTACTGTCAGACAGAGTTAATACCGCACTACTGTACAGTCCGTATATATGATCGAAGTACGAAACAATTCATCCTCAAAAATTTTGTTACATGTTTTTTACGAAAAAACAATATTTCAACCTTTCAATAAGCATAAATGTATATAGATATAAGAGGTAGAATTTTCTGCGATAAATTGACACACGGCCTCGTTTAAGGGTCAATGGGCATAAGTGATATTGCGAGTATTTGAGAGACGCGATTGGTCACGACATCAGCAATATACTCGACACTCGCGTTCTTCGGTACACAATGCCTGACTATAATATTATTCATATATACTGCTTATACGTATAAAAAAAATCATATTTGTGTATGGGTTGTTCCATTAGAAAAAATTCTCCATTATTATTGTTTTTTCGTACGCGCGAAAAAAATTTGCAAATATTTTACGTCGTTTATAGATTAAATGAAAAGTACATAATTTTGAAGAAATTTAAGAAATGGAAAGAAAAATCTGAAGAAAGAACACAATTTTTTCGAAAAAAATCATGGAAAATTCGTCTATACGGTCTAATGTAACAACGTATAAGTCGGAAACGGTTGCACGTACAAAATCGGCCCACATGACCTTTTTTGTAGTATTTTCAAATGTTTACAAAATGGTCACTTACATTTTATCGATATCGTCAAAAGATTAGCGGCGACAGATATTTTAACGGATATTTCCATCTAAAATTCGATTTAAACGTTGATAACTCGGATACAGTCGATTCAACGAACTTGACTCAATAAACATTTTTTTAGAGAATTCAATTTTCTACAAACGTTAATTTTCTACAATGTTAATCAAATGGAAAAACTTACATGCCGGTAAGTAAACTGTGAATACTAATTTTTTCACGAGAACCTTAAAAAGTATATCGGCCCTACATATCGCCGCTACAATGACACACCCTAATATCCATGCATTCAAATGAAAATAAAACATACTTTAAAATATTAACAATTAATAAAAGTAGACAACTGATTTTTAGTTCGTTTGTCGACGGTTTAGAATAATTAGTTGGCACAGAATGCCTCGTACGTATAAGCGTATGTGTGGATGGTTTCGAGTACCAGGGAGTGTGAAACCACTCGAGCAGAGTTCAGTCAGACCTATAAGCTCATTGCTTTTGATTCCCTCCCCCCCCCCCCCCCTCTCTCTCTCTCTCTTCGTCTCTTTTTTTTCTTTTTGTTGATGAACACAACGAGCAGAGGAGAAAGAATCCTCTCAATCACGGTTAACACGCAATGCTGTAGTTTGTTACGCCGGGCTCTCTCTTATCATTCTCGTAATGTATTGTACTCTGGGCTCACCATTGAATCGAAGAGCCCACAATTATCTCGGCGTACAAGAAAATGGTAATAGGGGTGCCGCTTTGTCTGTAATTTTCGAGTTTTCACAAAATTTCTTTACAGAAGTATCTTATATTAACCAAGTCAAGTACAAACATTGCGTTTTTAAAAAAGTTTTTCCATCTTCCACAGTAAATACGTTCGCTTATAACTCGCTTGTAACAACAAAACCAATAAACAAACAACTAATACGACTAGATTATTAAATGTTATTGAAGTTCGCATCGTTCGAACGAAACAAAATTTTTTTTTTTTCATTGATTATTTTGTTGATTTTTCAAATCGTCCCAATGATTTTCGGAAATTCCGTTTCTAAATTCTAAATTAAGATTATCGATTTATCGTAACACTCCTCAACAATTGTTGAGCTCTTTAAAAATAAGAAATTTCGTTGCATTCCAACGATGCAAACTTCAACATCATGTAATGAAAATACTTGCAATCACAAAGAAGAACGACGGATCGCCGCGCTCATATTTTTGTACGTTTCCCCTATCACACGAAAACAATTATTATGTACGTTTTTTGTACTATCACACAGTAAGATCTACTAATACTAATCCTAGAACCTCAATGTTGTTTTTAGTACCCGCAAACCCCAAACTTGGGCCACAGAGTTTGGTCGCTGCCTGGACTATGTTATTGTGTATAATGTGAAAAATTAAATCGGTTGCCTTTGAGCTCTCAACTATATTATCATTTTTTTGCTTTACCGAAAAAAGTATTTTTTTATAATCATTTTTTTTTAAATCTCCGTTGCATAATTTGTACCGTCAAGAAAAACCACGTTCTTTTTTGACTGTTGGAACCTTTTGAGGCATGTGTGCACTTTGACCGTTATAAAAAAGGATGAACGAAAATTTCAATAATCGAATCGTTGTCCTCAACACAATATTGATTCCGCTATCTCTAATAATTATTTCAAGTTTTTTTCTGAAGTGAGAAGATAAAATTGAAGCCTTTTTTTAATCTGAGTGTGCGCCAAACAACCCCGGTTGCGGACTAAATTGACTCTCACATATTTTAAATAACGATTATACCTGCAACTTATAATTGATGCCAAACCCATCAATCATCAAAACATCAATTATTATTTCTTCTCAGTCGGTTTCCGCGCCATAAACTGAATTCCAATCGAATTTTCCTTTTAATTTGCTACCAAACTTATATTTCTTGAATTTTAACTAATTTGATGTATATCCATAAATGGAAGAATTGTACATTGTATAAAAAAGTCTTTTGATTAGATAACCACTCTACTTCACACTGGGCAAATGACTGCTAAATATTCACAATGGTTTTATTTATGCCAAGATTAATGCATTAATGAAATATAGTGAAGGTGGATTAGTATCACAGCATGCCTGATTAACGTAGACAAATATTATTAACGATAGATTTGCGAAACCATCAACTGATATTGAACTTGGCATAAAACCGTTGTGAAAATTTATCACGCATTTGACTAGTATGAAGTACAGTAATTCGATAAACTTCCGAAAGCCCATAACCGAATTTCGATCGATGTGAAAGTTGGCACACACATTCCATTTGACTATCCGATAGTCCCCTTAAAATGATTTTTGGCGACTCGCAATATTTATCCGAGATATCGAACTTTTTTGAGTATGTTGTTCAGCACGCCCTGATATATCTATATATATCTCTCGCTACGTGCTACTGCTATCCCCACTGCTCACTTCCAGTGATCTCCACTTTGTGCCTATTGCTATCCCCACTACTCCGCATATCTCCACTCTAATATACTACGACCTCTTGCACACCTCTTCTCTTTATTCTGCGTATCGTTTGCTCGACAACTTTCAGCACTTTCATCGATCTCGCTTCCGTATATTCAAAACGAGCAAACGAACAAAAATATAAAGAAACGACGAGACGCAAATAGTAGCCTCCAGGTTTGGTCTACCCGGCGCGAAGCGCCGGGTAGACCACCGTAGTTTAGGGGTGACCGGTTTGTATGTAGTTAACGAGTTTTTGCAAAAACAAAATAATTTTTCATTTGAAACTTAATACCAAGCGCGCATATTTTTGTATTCAAAGTTAACGTAGTTTGTATCGTTTCAAAGTTAACGTCCATTAGTCAAGGGGCCTCTATAGTCGACCAGCACCAGCCCCGGTTTCCCTTGTGTTTGAAATACCTTACCGAACATCGTGTAGTCTGCTAATTCGTCATCAACCGTGTAGCAAACCTACGGCAGTTTCCCTTCAGCATGTGTGTAAATGTTCGGCAGTACTACATCTGTACTCTTTACAACTCTCCTCTTAAATAACTGTATGGTGAAAAAACTGTATTCTGATTTGATATCTCCTCTAAAAATAAAATTGAAAGTATAAAATGAAATATAAAGCCTGCCCACGATGGAACCGGTCTTAAAAATCGTTAATTCAGTCAAAGTATTTTTGAGAATTTTTAGAAAAAAATCAAAATATGTAATCATCTTCAAATCATCAATTTTTATCGTTAAAGATAAAACGGACATTTTGAAAAAAAAGTTTGATTTCGTACATTTTTCGGAAAGTTATCGGCATTTGAAAAAAATCATCGAATTTCGAAAAAAAAATCATATCTGACTCGCCGATGGACAAAAAATTCTGAAAAAAATCGAGACGTTTTTTGAACGTGTATTATAACAAAAAATTTTAGCCAAATCATAAAATGAAAGTTTCAAAAGTAGCTCATTTGGCATGGAATGCCCTATATACATTTCTTCCCTTTACAGATTTAGGTAAATAGTGGTTTCAAATATAAACTTTTATTTATGAAAAAAATGGAATAAAACACGTTGTATGTATCCACAGATCATATAATTCGGGAACTTCACTGAAATAATTCAATAATAAATCAATAATAAGTAATGTTTTTGTTCCCCGATTTTTTGGGAACATTCGGTGCAGAGTCGTTACGGCATTTTTTATTCCTTTCTATATACAAGTCTGCAGATCAGGACCAAAGCTCGTAAGGTTATAGGGGACCTCTAAACCTATCGACATGACTCCTATTACATGATCCGATTTTCGATAGTTTCGGAGTTGTACATTTTTTTCGTAATTTTTATCTAATTCCCGATTTATCGAAAAAATTTTTTACGGTGGTAAAACTAGCAGAATGGTCTATCGTATGAAATAAAAGCCACGTGACTTGAACTTTTATAGCTCTTCGAACAAAAATGATGTTTGATCCGTTTTTAATAAATTGTAACTTCTTGTCCAACTTAGCACTTGTTGAATAAAAACTTGACTTGTTTTTCACGTTCCTATCTTGAAAACTTCCTTACTTTATCGACAGTTCATTCTGTAAATTTAATTCTGAGGCTCCCGAGGGTTCATATGTAATTCGCGTGCAAAGCGAAGTACAGGTAAAAATTACATGAAGTACAAGTAAAATTTGGAAATATTTCAGATGAAAGAAAAGAATCATTTTCGAATTTTTTTTATTTATATGTCGGATGTTTATTATATGTTTATTATATGCCGAATCTTAGGGTAACTAATCTGCTGTTCACCTGAGTGCTACACGGAGAGAATGAATTTGGTTTATCAAGTAAGAAGTAAAATGTCTTATACATAATAAACAGAATAATATAAGAATTTGACTGACAAGGAAGGTTACCTTACTGTACTCCCACAACCCGGGTCGAAAAAATTACCTTTTGTAGTTCACATCAAAGTATAAACCCTCACAAAAAATGAGCTGCCCACTTGCATATTTAAGGAGTGAAATTAATTTCTCAAAATCGGTGGTTATTTCGTTTTTCGCTGATATCTTCGAAACCAAAATAGATACGACAAAAGTTTAAATAGCAAAGTTATTCATTTTTCAGTGCTCTGCAATAATATGTAGTTGAAATTATATAGAAATTTTTTATTTATTTTATTTTCATAAAAAAACTTGTTTTTTATACATTTTTCTCTATTTTTTTATAATAAACGTAATTGTTTCGACTCAAAATTCAATGATATCAATCTACATTGGTTTTTCCCCTCTCAAGAGCTCATTAAACCGGAGAGTTATTTTTTTCAAACGCAACATTTTTTATAGATTTGAACTGACGACATGTTCTTATCATTATCAAACTATGAGGGGAACTTGTTAAAATACGTTTTATTTTTCCATGATATCCTATCTGTGAAGTTTAATATCGACATATCAGTAAAAGATAAGACTCTATATAAACTGACTGTTGTCACATTTAAGTTAGTATTGACGGCTCCCGTTCATTAAAGTTCTCTGGTTATAGGAGTACAGTGTTAAGTACGTATTGAATACTGTGAACTTTTTCAAAAATGCATATGAATCTAGTGAATGTCATAAATATTTTGTCGACTTATTTTATGATAATGAATTTGCCCGAAACACCAGTGAATGAGAGTGAAATGAAATTAGCAGATACAATTAAAGAAATTTTAATTGAAAGCATAAACAAATATACAAGGGAATCGAAATTGAAGAAAACGAAACCTTAGATTTTCAAGAACAATTCAAACACCATGAGCCTGAAAGTATAGAAGACAGCGAATTGGAATGGGCTTCAATTTCATCTGATGAGGCAGATGACTCACTGTACAAAAAATGAAGATGAACTCTCATTCGATTACAAGAAGAAAGCTGTGGATTATTGGAGAAGTGGAAAAACAAAAAATTTAAATGTTCGTACGGTTACACACCGTTTTAGAAAAGTAATTTCTAAAACACAATTGAAGCGTTGGGCTCATCAAATAAATAAAGGTGGGACTTATAAAGAAAAATTGAATGAAATATCTCAATATACTTTAAATCGCTTCATTGAAGCAACTGAATGTGGCAAGATCGTACACGATATTGATTTGCGACGATGGGCTTTGACCGCACACACAAATTTCATGAATACCGATGCACGATTCAAAACGTCAAAAAAATGGATGATTAAGTTCGAAAGAACACATCGCATTACGTCTCGAAAAATTACAAAATTTATTACCCGGAAAACTTTAGAAGACTCAAAAGATTTTATAAAAACGGCTGAAGAGTTTATAAATAATGTTAAATCTGTTATCAACGACATTGGTCCGGAAAACGTTTACAATTCGGATCAAAGTGGCTTTCAATTTGAAATGCATTCCGGTCGCACTCTTGCAAACCAAGGATCAAAAGAAATTGAATGCGTTGTTCAGTCCATATCTTCAACAACACATTCTTATACGATTCAACCAACGATAACCGCCGATGGAAAATTAGTTTCGCCGTTATATCTTGTATTAAAAGAAATCGGTGGTAACTTTGGCCCACGTGTAGAAAAAACGTTATTTAAATCCACAAACGTTTTTGTTTCGGCATCGAAATCCGGAAAGTTAACATTAGGCAAGAACTGTTCAAATTATACATTCTTGCGGCAAATTAAATATTGCAAACCAAATCAAATTAAATATTTCTTTTTTTCGGCAGATCATTTCAAACAGTGGCTAACCGAAATCTATTTTCTGAATGTTGGCGACAACAGTGCGCTCTTAATCGACTCCTGGAGTGGACACTATCCAGAAGTAGTTAATGTAGTAACTCCTTCTAACAAAAAAATTGTATTAGAAATTATTCCGAAAGGAACAATAGGACAAATGCAACCATTAGATGTGTATGGTTTTCGAATATGCAAAAATTTTGTTAGACATTTTTCAGATGTAGTAATTCTTTCTGGTAGTGATATAAATCTGCATTCAAGAAATAACATTATCAAGCTGCAGTCACTTGTTCACAATCAACTGTCTTCTCCACGTTATATTAATATGTTAAAATATGCATGGTGCAAAAGTGGCTACATAGAAAAAGCACCCCCTGAGTTCATTAATCCGGTGACGTTTGGTTTTGGAGATAATTCGGAACCACGATGTCACATTTGTGGTGATTTAGATGTCATAACATGTTCGTGGTGCAAAAAACTTTTGTGTCTCAAACACTTCTTTGAGGAGTATCATTATTGTAATGAATACATTCCATAATACGAAAGTAAAGAAACTGATAAGTGCATGTCCTGCTTTTTCCTCCTGCTTGTCATGAGTACTAGATATCTTAATAGTTATAATACATGAATTAAGGGCTCTGTCTACTTTGGATGCATGAAAAAAACGCTATTTTTATTAGTTTTTTAAAAGAATACTGTTATGTTTATTGATATAAAACTTGTTAGGCTTAACAAAAACATTCGTAAATTACAAAAAAAAAAAATTTCATTGATTTTAACCACTTTTTTAGTGTGAAAATGCCAGGTAAACAGGAGTCCTTAAGGCGTCTTCTCACTTTGGAAATTTAAAAAAATCGATTTTTTTTTTTTTTTAAATTTTGAAAGTACATATCTTCAAAAATGTCATCTCGAAATTTCATAAAGATCGGACCAGTCTAACTACATTTTTTGGCGACCGTTAGGTGACTACCTGAGAGTACCCGGCGATCCCTCCAAAACTTTAAACGCAGTTATCTCAAAACAAGGTTTTTCGGTGCTTTGTTGATGAAATTTCGGAAACTATCCGGCCGATTGTCATGAAATTTGAATGACATATGCTTCATAGTTATGGCTATAGCGCATATCATCAGATTTTTTAAATTTTGATTTTAAGAATTTTTTTTTTACAAAAAACTGCAAAAAAATCGTGGTTTTTTTTTACTTTTTCGAAAAACGTGCGCCATTTTGTTATTTTCGCGAATATCAAAAATCTGATGATATGCGCTATAGCCACTGACATACTGAATCTAAAACAGTTTTATTTTTTTGTTTCAGACGACCCGTCTCGGAGATACCATCAACAAGCCACGACCATAACATTTTTACACGGGTTTTTCAATGCTACTGATGTATTATAATAATTGTTTAAAAAAATAAAATAAAAATTTTTTCATGTACTTGAAAGATGTGTTTATTACATAGGATCCGTTTTATCCCATAATTTTAAGCAAAAATCCTCGAAAAAAAATCGCAAAAACAGCCTATTTTTGAGGCGCTTAAAGTGAGAAGATGCCTTAAAAAGTAGGTAGGTGTGCGCTGTTGAAAACATCTGAACAACGGCCCATCTGAAACAAAAAAATTGAATGGTTTTAGGTTTAGTGTGACAGTGGCTATATCCCGTACCTCTAATATTAATTTATATGCAAAAATAACAAAATGGCGGACAAAAAATTAAAAACGTGATTTTTTTGCATGTTTTTTGCCAAAAAAAATAATAAAAATTAAAATTTTGCAATAATTCTGGTACGGGATATAGCGATAAGTGTATAGAATATGTGGTTAAAATTTCATAAGGATCAGTTCAGTAGTTTCTGAGATTTTTTCAACAAGCGGTTCGACAACGTTGTTTCGAGAAAAATGCATTTAAAATTTTAATTTATAAAAAATCATAAAAAAATCTGACTTACACTTAATCAGCAATGCCTGGATCATACATAATTCCTTCTGCCTCTTCCTGTAACTCAATTTCTTGCGATTTAGCCTTTTTCCGCTTTATTCTACTCTCCTTAGAAGCCTTCAATGAGTGTCTGTTCGCAAAGTTGATGCGCTGGATATCGCGCGCACTGGCGAAACAATTCGCGCATTCACCGATTTTGATGCCCATTACACTCATTATTTTTAATACTGGTTGGTACCCTTCGTTGAAAATGCAGACTGCAATATAACATGCAATTTCAACAATGATTTTGCCATTAAAAGTGTGTTTTGGCGCAATATTCCGGACGCAGTCGTTGTAACTCATTATTATTTTCGGTTTTGCCGCCAAGACATCTTTGGAGCAATTCGTCTCTCATCAAGTCCTTGTAAATGGGTTTCAAAACCTCTTGAACATCTTTACAAAGAGCAGGAGGATGTTTGAAATTATGTAAAGTATTGGTGGCTTCGGCCTTGCGGTATTTACACCAGCTCTCCGCTCCGGCCGGGCAATACGGTATACGCAGCGGTTGGGGTGAACAAGCGCGCTCAGATAGCGTTCAACGTATGGAAAAATACCTTTAGAATGCTCTGATCTTTCTGAAATTTGCAGAGAATATTTTTAAATATATAAACTTTAGAAAAATGCAAAAAAAAAAATTCGATTTTTTGAAAGTTTTAAAGTAGACAGAGCGCTTAACGGCTTCTAGTAACTAAAATGAACACATGTATGTTAAATAAAGTTTTATATAGAATAGGAAAATCATCTCATACTTATTCGCTTGTACTAAAATGGATGCACAAAACTGAACTAGAAGTAAATGATTTATGAGTATTTTAAGACAAGGGTAGAACAGCATACCTGGATATATTAAGCCTATATATGTGTGTAAACATTTTCCGTTTGACAAATTTATCAATCTTGTTCAATTTTCAGGTAAAATAAGAACTTTTTCGATGATCAGATGAAGAAACATGTATAAAAAACAAGTTTTTTATGAAAAAAAAATTTAAAAAAATCTATATAATTTTCAACTACATATTATTGCAGAGCACTGAAAAATGAATAACTTTGCTATTTAAACTTTTGCCGTATCTATTTTGGTTTCGAAGATATACCGAATTTAGTTGAAATATTGAAATATTTTGTTGAACGTATTCAACAAAATTATTTCGTCCAGGCAACAACATTTTTGTCGTTTCAGTAAAGTTTCTTTTCAGTGTAACGAAGTTTTGTTGTAATATTTGAAATTTTGTTGCTTGGACGAAATAATTTTGTTGAATACGACCAACAAAATATTTCAATAATTCAACAAAATTCGGTTTTAAGTGATATCAGCGAAAAACGAAAAAACCACCAATTTTGAGGCATTAATTTCATCCCTTAGATATGCAAGTGGGCAGCTCATTTTTTGTGAGGATTTATACTTTGATGTGAACTACAAAACGTAATTTTTTCAACCCATGTTGTGGGGGTACAGTAAGGTGACCTTCTTTGTGAGTGCAATGAGGCATTGCATTCTTCACGACTCGCGCCTTTTCTTAACTTACATTCTAGACAGTTAACAGGAAATAGTAATCCGCACAGCAACAATTTTTTGATTTACTCTCATGTGAACCAATCAATTAATTGATTACTTTGGAAATTGGTTTGAGATTTCGTGAAAGTCGCAAATTTTGAATACCAGCATAGTAAAATTTGAGGGACTGTAATATAATTTATATATTGTGACGTGGTAATTTTACCCACGTCACAAATTGGTTAACAATTGGCTCGGCACGAGAAAGGAGCGTTTTTCGTCGCTGACGAATTGCTCTCGAGCTTATCTAAAAGGGCCAAACGCTAGCGTATTTATTGATTATTAATTTCTTTTATTTTATAATTTTTTATACGAGCGAACGACAGTCTCATACATCGAAAAACATCGAGAGAGAGAGAGAGAGAGAGAGAGAGAGAGAGAGAGAACATCGGAATTATCATCATTGTCAGAATAGTCGTATCGTTGAGAGGGAAGGCTTGAGAAGTTTCGGTCGTCAAGGTCATCGACGGAGCGCGAAAAATCATATCGAGCGAGGGTCGCTAGCTCGAAGCCCTCACCCAATGCTGTCGAACTCGACGATGCGTCAATCAGCATCGGGGATCTTTGGTAAACCTCGGACGTATCGAAAGTCATCGTTGATCAGCGTCGCGCCCGTTTCGAATTCACACTCGAAATTTAAATATAGTTGGCGAATAATAAAAGGAGAGGGCGAAGGTTCGAGAAAATTCTAGATTCCTGTGAGTAGGCGAAGGGTGGGGGGCTAGGATCCTAATCCGCGATATCGCGCTTCGGAAAAATTATTGAGGACTCGAGTTTTGGGCAGCAGCGACGGAGGACGTCTTTTCTCAAGCCGTAGCCGTCTTCGATCAAGAACCCGACGCCATCGGAATTATCGAGTGGAAGCATCCGTGGTCCTTTTCCGGATTTCCAATCTCTGAAACCGTAGCGGTGAGCCGTCGTTTCGCTCTCATTTTGTTTTGTTGTGCTTTCGTACCGTTTTGTACTCGCGAGTATATTTTGTGAATTTTGGGATTTAAAAGAGCGATATTGTTTCGGGGTACGTGCGCGTTTGGAAAATTCTAGTAACGTCTTGTCCCGCGATTTAAAACGTTCGCGAATTGTCGTTGTTAAAGTTTTATTTTGAATTGCCGAGAGGAATTCTAGTATTTGATTTAGCTCAATCTCGAGATCCATAGTTGTAAGTTAAATTGTTATAATATTGAGCCGAAAGGCAAATATTTTTGTTATAAAATTATTTTCGAACGCTTAAAAATTAGAAATTCTTTTAAATTAATGAATGTCAAATATTGAGAATTATTGTAAACTTTTCATATAATATTTTTCCGGAAATCTTATTTTATTCAAAATTTTAATGTCATTTAATAATAAATGCTATTGTAATTCCGGAGTTGGATTGTTGGTGTGAATATTTATTTTGTATAATTGACCCAGCCCCTCTACCACCATTGGTTTAAAATACAGCTACGACCGGGAAACCTTATTAATTTGTTCTCGATAATTTCAAATAAAATTTGTTTAAGAATTATCTTAAACTGGCGTCCAGAAAGTATCGAGAGCAAATATAATTTGAAGCGCTTGACGGGAAAAGCGTTACAATATATATGTGGCAAACTGCAGAATAAGTGATGGGTTGCTCAAACGTGAACGAACTACACACATTTGATGTTTGCATTTCTCTATGCTAATAAACAAACCTGCTATACAGAACATTTATTAACCCTGTCTGGCATAGTAATTTTTCGATTGCTCATTTCTAATATTGTTTGGTGGCTAAGTTGAACAGCTCAGTTAGCGAGATGTATTTACATTATAGCCCTTTGGTTAGGCTTACATACAGAAAACTACTATGTTATTCTGACAATAATCATTTGGATTCTTTATACGATTTGCTCGAATTTTTCACCTCGTTTTCTCCGTATAGCGAGCGCTAAATTTTCACAATGATTTTATGCCAAGTTTACTACATTCAACGAAGTGAAGATGAATTTGTATTACAGCATATTTTAGTAAAATCTAGGGAAATAATAATACCGGTGGGTTTGCGAAACCATCAACTGATCAATGCAAATTTCCATGTTGACATAATTTCACTGTGATTTAGAAAAAAATCCGTATTATTAAACCGATTTTGATACATCCACTGCGAATTTACCATGTACATTTTTGCAAAGCTTGTTTGTTTTATGTTTACATTCATTAATACCTTAAGTAATGCGCACATTAGAAAATTCGGGCTGTTTAACAAATGCAAAAAAAAACGATTTTTGCAACCAAATAAATATAGACCTGTCCTTGAATAAACATTAATTGGTAAAATTTTAAAGAAATTCGTGTGAACATTTTTCGTTAAATTTTTGGACCGTAATGTAACAGTTCAGGTACTTGGTAATCGGCTTATATTATAATTATTTATGTATCGTATAGGTGGAAATAGATCCAGAGGTAAAGATATATATATATATATATATATATATATATATATATATATATATATATATTAGGGTGTACCGAAAAAAACGATATTTTTTTTTCGGGCTCCACAAGCAATTTTCTTTATATTATGCCAGAAGACAAAGCTAGCCAAAAGGAAAGCTCGAAATAAAATTATTTAGGCCGGCGCACCGCATGCTTTGATTTCCCATAAGAATAACACGTAAAAAAAATCCTCTGGTGGATATTGTTTCACATCGCCTGAAAAAAAAATCTCACGAATATGCCGCTGACATATTTTTGTAGAGAACAAAATTTCCTACAAAAAAAGTTCTTAGAGCCAAATAGCTCAGATCAACCGTTCAATAGTTATAACTGTTTGAAAACGAACCTATATACAAATTTGCATTCGATATAATCCAAGTTGAATTATTCATTTTACAAAAAAACTTTCGAGGAATATTCTGCAAGAAATTTTTTCCTCGATCAGATAATTCAACGGCATTATCCTGAAATGATCTCAGTTATCTTTTTCTCTTTGAACATTTTTTTAAATTAGTGTATCTTGAATCAGTATCGAATATAAAAAAATAAATAAACTTTTAATAGTTACACCTGTTATATACTTCGTTTAAAACTCAATTTTGTTTCTTTTCCTCACATCACAATAATTTTGACTAGATTTTAGCAAAACTTGATAACAAAAAAACTTCGAATTATAAATTTTTCACTGCAAATCGGCAATGGCTGGTCATTCCCGTTCGTCGCGTGAAACTGAAACTCGTAATGTTTCGGTACGAGTTACAACGAACTACCGATAGGTGACCCAGTACAGCGCGCCTTTTACGTGACCTTTCAATGCTACGTACTACGCAATGAAATAGAAGCTTCACATAAACGTGTATGTGAAGGAATAAATGAGTAAACAAATAAGTTGATGAATAAATTTATTATTTTCGCGCCAACGTAATTTATTTTTTATTATTACAATTTTGGAAACTTTAGTTTGCCATCATTATAAAATCAAATCACAACGGTTCAGGTTTCAGTTGAAGACGAAAAAACATTCTAATGATATGCAGTGAAAACAAAACTTTACTTCAACAAACAATAAAAACTATCATTTTCCCAAAATATGTCTTAAAATGCATGTAAGTATTGAACTAGTTATTTGAAGATAATGCCGTTGAATTATCTGATCAATGAAAAAATTTCTTGCAGAATATTCCTCGAAAGTTTTTTTGTAAAATGAATAATTCAACTTAGATTATATCGAATGCAAATTTGTATATAGGTTCGTTTTCAAACAGTTATAACTATTGAACGGTTGATCTGAGCTATTTGGCTCTAAGGACTTTTTCTGTAGGGAATTTTGTTCTCTACAAAAATATATTAGCGGCATATCCGTGAGATTTTTTTTTCAGGCGATGTGAAACAATATCTACCAGAAGATTTTGTTTACGTGATATTCTTATGGGAAATCAAGGCGTGCGGTGCGCCGGCCCAAATAATTTTATTTTAAGCATTCCTTTTGGCTAGCTTTGTCTTTTGGCATAATATAAAGAAAATTGCTTGTGGAGCCCGAAAAAAAATATGGTTTTTTCCGGTACACCCTAATATATATATTGGGCATTCCATGCCAAACCGGTCAGTCCGTGACCCCGACCATTTTTGATTTTGTCGAAATTGTGTCATTTTCAAGTAACTACTGAAAAGAGTTTTTACGAATTTTTTTAGATTTTTATCTCAACCGGTTTAAAAATAATGAATTTTTCAAAATTTCGCACGAATTTTTTTTAAATGCTCAAAACTTTTTCAGCAACAGAGATATCAAAATAAAATAGCAGGCAATTTTTTTTGGCTTGAATTGTAGTTTTGTAAAAAAAATATAAAAAAATGATCAAAAGTCAATTTCATATATTTTTTTAGTGTTAATCCAAAAATATTTTTTTTTTCAAAACTTGGACCATTTTGATTTTTTTGAAAAAATTCACCTTTTCTGTAGACATATTTTTACATGTCTTGAAAAATTCACAACTTGTGATATCCATCCTTTCTATTTTTTTCTCATTTTTTACCACGTGTGAACCAATAATAAAAAGTTGTCAATCCTGGATTATATTTTTTTATTTTTTTTTCCACTCATAATTCCATTCCTCAAGAAATTATGAATGAAAAAAGTTAATAAATAAATATTGGAACCGATTTCCATGTTTTTTTTTTCAGTTTTCAAATAAAAATTTTTTTTTCCAACTTGGGCCATTTTGATTTTTATGAAAAAATTCACCATCTTTCACGATACATTTTTACACGTCCCAAAAAATCCGCAGCGTGTGATATCCATAAATTCTATTTTTTTTAAATTCATAGCCACGTGTAAACCAATGATTATCAATTATTAATCTTTATTCATGAATATCACACGTTGTGGATTTTGTGGGACATGTAAAAATGTATCTTGAAAGATGGTGAATTTTTTCAGAAAAATCAAAATGGCCCAATATGTGAAAGTAAATGATTGGTTGAAAACTGAAAAAAAAACATGGAAATCAGTTTCAATATTTATTTATTAATTTTTTTCATCCATAATTTCTTAAGGAATGGAATTATGAATGGGAAAAAACAATAAATAAATATAATTCAAGATTGACAACTAATAATTATTGGTTTACACGTGGGAAAAAGTGATAAAAAAATAGAAGGGATGGGTATCACAAGCTGTGAATTTTTCGTGACATGTAAAAATATGTCTACAAAAAAAGTGAATTTTTCCAAAAAAATCGAAATGGTCCAAGTTTTGAAAAAAAAATATTTTTGGATTAAAACTAAAAAAAATATATGGAATTGCTTTTTGATAATTTTTTTGTATTTTTTTTACGAAACTACAATTCACAACGAAAAAAAATTACCTCCTATTTCATTTTGATATCTCTGTTACTGAAAAAGTTATGAGCATTTAAAAAAATTTCGTGCGAAATTTTGAATAATTCATTATTTTTAAACGGGTTAAGATAAAAATCTAAAAAAATTCCAAAGAACACCTTTCAGTAGTTACTTGAAAACGAAAAAATTTCGATAAAATCAAAAATGGTCGGGGTCACAGACTGACCGGTGTGGCATGGAATGCCCCATATATATATATATACACGAGAGAGAGAGGGGGGGGGGGCAGGACAGAGCGAGAGTTTCCATAGTACATAAATGATATAATATATAAGAAACGGGCTTAAGATACATGGTCTTAGTTTTACCCTTTCTATTCGCGGGTCCTCAGGAATGAAGGGTGTAAAAACGACCTGTGCCGATTGTACAAGGTGTTCTATTTGGAATCAATCGCAATTCGAAAAAATAACATTCTCCGGTACTTTTATGCGAACCTAAAAAAATTTCAAAATATAAATTAAATAAATTCTATGATTTTGTAAAAATAGTCACGATTTTCGCAGAAAAAAATTCAACTTAATGTTTAAAAAAATTGTTAAATTCAGTTTTTGTAAAATGAAGCTCTTAGATTCACATTGGACACATCGCAACCATCTGGAGAAAAAAATTCGCGTCAGGTCGATGAGTCAAATGGATTTTTCTATATCTTGTACGCCAATTTGAATAATATAGTTTCGAGAAAAACGAATGTTGACGGTCACGGAATCTGTACTTTTTTGAGTACCTACAGCAGTCAGAGGACTTTGAACTGTATAACTCTACGATTGCATTCTTAACACTATTACTCAATTAATAATTTTATTTAATTCATAATTAATAATTTCATATTAATAATATTAAAATAATATTAACCCTCAATCCGTGAACGTTTTTTAGGCACCCTAATTCCGTGACCCGGCATCGTTTTCGTCTTCGCGCTATCACACCCGCAATTATATATGAAAAAATCTGAAAAAAATCATGGTCAATCTTCAGACTGTACTTTTGAAGCGAGAATAGAATTTTTTTTCTTATTTTTAATAATTTTTTTTTCTTCAAATATCAAGCAATGTGAGAAGAAAACGTTTTTTTTATTTGGGCCGGACGAAAACGACCCCCGTTCGCGGGTTGAGGGTTAGTATAATAATATTAATATTCATAATAATTAATTAATAATTTCAATTAATAATTACTCAATTATTAATTAACAATATCAATTAAAACAATACGGAAAAAAGAAATAATTTTTGGATCCTGTAATTTAGGTCCCCCCCCCTTAAATTTGAGTTACCAGTACGAACGAAATGCACTTTTCGTATATTCCTTGGACCGGATTATCAAATACACTGTAGTATACGTATGGAGTCCCTTCCAAGCCACACCAAATAATTTTCGGAGTATACTACGGGGCTACGGGTACGGGGAACATTGGTACGAAACGTGGCGGTGAGGTAACGCAGCAGCAGCAGCTGTTTCCAGAGATGAAGGGCGAGAGAGTGAGAAAGAGTGAGCCCGGAGGCTTCTCCCGACCAACTGGAATTCAGTTTCGTTGCGACCGCCGGCGGTGTCGCATCGCAGCATCGCAACCCCGTCGGGGGAACCATCTATTCCTATAAATAACGTTTTATTACCTCTCTTTCTCTCCATTTTTCTTGAGCCTCCTGACGTTAGGATGCTGCAATTTTTATTTAAAAGAATACGTGGACTTTGAGCGCATTGAGTCTTAAAAAACAATTGAAGATAGATGTTCCTTTTCACAACAATAACTGGATCGTTTCTCTGTAATTTTCCTATTGTATTTAGTTGGAACCTCAAATTTTCTGTGTTATAGTCATGCAGCGCGTAAAAAATCTTACGTCACAAAACTGTCGTAAAATCAATGTCGTGAATCTCAAAGTTGATTGATCAACCGAGATCGGTGAGATAAAAAAAGAAAAAAACACGACGCTCGTGTACGATGTTGAGTAAAGTAAAAGCATTTTGATGCGCCTTTTTCGTGGAAACGTTCTTCGTGAAAAAATATTGCTGACGCTAATTAGGAAAGAAAGAACTTAGTAATATAGATAAGATCGCGAAGATCGTGAGAGAACAAGACAGGAGACATACAAAAAATCTCGGCTTCAACGTCCCAGCGAATTCCGGGTAAGTGTGATGACAGCAGTCCCGAAGAAAAAGAAAAAAACCTTGTCAAGGGGCGCTCGTTTTTTCCATGTGCTTATATGTGGCATCAAAATGTTTTGGATGAACTTCGAATTAATGAATTTATATTTTATGTAGCATTAACGAAATCTTCAGAATTTGTAACCAGAGAAATTCGTCCCATTCGTGCCCCCCCCCCCCCCCCCACCCCCACGCTCTACAAAATTCTTAATGCTGACTCTGAAATAGTATTTAAATACTTGGAATTTAATTATACCACCAAAAGTATTTGTTATGAAATGAATGGTACTTGGATAGCTAAGTAAGTAAGAAATATCGAGTACTCAATGTTATTGTAATTTCGTAGTTGAGTATTAACAAACGAGTTATAAAATTGCAGTACCTATAAATGTTGTAAACTTAAGTTTCAAGATGTTGGGTTGTTGGGCACTTGGGCCTGGGCTTTGGATACTTTGGATATTTGGCCCAAGTGTCCAAATATTGGAGTCACTTACTACCTGACTACCAAATGTGTGGGCATACACGATCTTTCGATGTTTACTAGTCAGGAGTGGCTAGTACTTGATACTGGTACGATACTCGGATATTGAGGTGCAACAGCAGAACCCTCAAGCATCCAAGTGTCCAAATACCAGAGTAGCGAAGCGCGTAGTATGCACCTGTTCTCGTTAATTCGTACTTCGGGATTCGTTTACTTGGGGATTCGGTATTTCAGTGAGAATACTGAAAGACTTCGGCCTCTAGATATTTTGTATTTCGCATTCAAACCTGTAGTACTTTATTGCTCGGTGAATGCCACCGGTGATTAAGATAATTTTTATAAAAATAACCGATGATGAGAATAATCATGACAGTAATACTCGCCGTTTAAAATAACCTACTTATTCCTAATTGTTCCTCGAGGAGTATGTATGTTCTCATTTTAAAAACTGGCTGTTGAGAAATATATATTAGTATGTAAGATTTTCATTGCTCGATTATAAATACCACGTACACAACACGTTTTTTTGAATACGTCTTTACCGTTGTATTTTGCCGTTGTTTAGGTTCGTTTTGTTTTGTTTGGGGTTGGGTTTTTGGAAATATTCCTCTGCATCCTTGCTTGATCGGGATATGAAAGTGTCCTTCATGTCAGGAGCAGCGCTGTATATATTGGGTTATGGATGAATACATGTATAGAGATTGGTGCATGTACGAAGTTCGTCGGTTATTGGGTCACCTCCGAGCAAGAGGCAATAAACCAAGTTCTATTATTGCCCCATGTCCGCTATATTTGACGTACCAGGACATTATCTATAAAAATAAGAAGAATCTCGGTTTTGGAAGCGTTTCAAATGAAATTAAGTATGGAGTGACACGCTGCAATCTTTCTTTGTATCTCCATCTCATCATTTCATTCTACCAATTCAAGTTACCATAGAAATCGCAAAATAATAGATGTTCATGAAAACGATAAATTATCATTTGATATATATATAATTAATTCATAATCTATTAAAACGTTTCATTAATTGGGTCCTTGGACCGACGTCGACTTGACCTTCAAGGTGGGAGTTTGGGCGAAACTTTTATTTAAAATAATATTTTTAGAATACGGCATTCTCCAGAGTTATCTCTTTTGGGATAGAATTTACGAATTTGTTATGATCGAGATCTCATTTGAGACACTCTAGTTGGTTTTTTTATGATGCCTTAAGTTGTGAGTGTCGTTTTCATGTACGATTGCGTTTCGACCCTTCATCATCGGCATTCGCGTGAATAAAATGAGATCGTTGCTGAAAAATAAAAGAATTTAAATTTTATATGAAGAACTTAGTATTGTTGCAGAGAGTGCAAAGTTGAACTAATTAAAAGGTGCTTTTTTAGTTGAAGAATTCAAAATAAAACGGTCTTTAGGGGTTGAGAGGTGAGAGGAACGCAGATGTTGGGAAGAAGTCGAAAATCGACGTCATGCCAATTTTTTCTCTCTCACTCTTTCTCTATTTTTAAATTTCTGATATTAACGTGAGTTCGAGTATAATTTGCAGGTGTGTGCGTGAAGCGTACACACTGCTGTACGTATTTCATATAAGACGAGATATAGCAAATTGTAATGTAGAATTTAAATAGGAAACTGCAAAGATCTTATGAATTGAATGCAGGCGAAGAACAAAGAATAATCATTGCCACGCGACTTATTTGACACGTCAGAGAAGCTGACGAATTAGATTACAAAAATAATTGTTTTAATCAGAATTATTTAATGTTTCATGGCTAAGTAAACATCTAAACGTTAGGCAGGCTAATAATCAAAAGTTTCGATTATAATAATTGTATAATTGTAATTATTAAAATCTCATGGCCAGGTAAACATATCACTGTTTTTTTTTGTTTTGGCTACGGCTCGGCCTATTTTTTCATTTGTTGTTTTTGAAGGATGGTGATAATAATAATTTTATAATCTGTAAAAAAAAGTTGAGACAAGTACATTTACTCCCCTCAAATAGTTGTTCCGGTAAAAAATCTCCTGAACGCGAACCCTAACAAAAAGTTATAAAAGAGATTCCCTCCCAAAAAAACCAACCTTGCAAAATTCTATCATTCACCTAAAATCTCTCAAAAAATTATAGGAGAATCCCACAAAAATTTTCTCAATAAATTAGAAACTCACAAAAAGTTTTAAGAGAATGTCATAAAAATTTACCAATCAAATTATAATCTCACAAAAGATGCCAATTCAAATCCGACCAAAAATTAAGTCTAAAGTTTACAAAAATAAATTAAGGGCTCTGTCTACTTTAAAACTTTCAAAAAATCGAATTTTTTTTTTGCATTTTTCGAAAGTTTATATATTTAAAAATATTCTCTGAAAATTTTAGAAAGATCAGAGCATTCTAAAGGTATTTTTCATATGTTGAAAGCTACCTGAGCGCGCTTGTTCACCCCAACCGCTGCGTATACCGTATTGCCCGGCCGGAGCGGAGAGCTGTTGTAAATACCGCAATGCCGAAGCCACCAATACTTTACATAATTTCAAACATCCTCCTGCTCTTTCTAAAGATGTTCAAGAGGTTTTGAAACGTATCTACGAGGACTTGACGAGAGACGAATTGCTCCAAACATGTCTTGGCGGCAATACCCCAAATAATAATGAGAGTTACAACAACTGCGTCTGGAATATTGCGCCAAAACACACTTTCAATGGCAAAGTCATTGTTGAAATTGCATGTTATATTGCAGCCTGCATTTTCAATGAAGGGTACCAACCAGTATTAAAAATAATGAGTGTAACGGGCATCAAAATCGGTGAATGCGCGAATTGTTTCGCCAGTGCGCGCGATATCCAGCGCATTAACTTTGCGAACAGACACTCATTGGAGGCTTCTAAGAAGAACAGAATAAAGCGGAAAAAGGCTAAATCGCAAGAAATTGAGTTATTGGTATCGCAAGAAATTGCTTTTTTATAAATTAAAATTTTAAACGCGTTTTTCGCGAAACAACGTTTTCGAACCGCTTGTTGCAAAAATCTCAGAAACTACTAAATTGATCCTTATGAAATTTTAATCACATATTCTGTACACTTATCGCTATATCCCGTACGAAAATTATTGCAAAATTTTCATTTTTACTATTTTTTTTGGCAAAAAACATGCAAAAAAAACACGTTTTTAATTTTTTTTGTCCGCCATTTTGTTATTTTTGCATATAAATTAATATTATTGGTACGAGATATAGCCACTGCCACACTAAACCTAAAACCATTCAATTTTTTTGTTTCAGATGGGCCCTTGTTCAGATTTTTTCAACAGCGCACACCTACCTACTTTTTGAGGACTCCTGTTTACCTGGCATTTTCACACTAAAAATGTGGTTAAAATCAATGAATTTTTTTTTTCTAATTTACGAATGTTTTTGTTAAGCCTAACAAGTTTTATATCAATAAACGTAACAGTATTCTTAAAAAAAAATAATAAAAATAGTGTTTTTTTCATGCATCCAAAGTAGACAGAGCCCTTAAAACTATAAAAGCATTACTAGTAAACCACATTAAAGGCTATTAACCTCTAATAAAAAATCTTACAATTAATTAAAAATATGGGTGTGCTATAGTACAGTTATTCTACAACAAAAAGAATAAGATTGAAAAAAATTTGGATACAAAAATAAATTACAAAAGAAAAAAATTTGATTAAAAAAAAATTTCAGCCGAAGTATTTGGCGAGTCTGTAACCATGAGTGAATTAAGCAAATTGAATTAAATTAAGCACATTGTATAAATTAATCAAAAAAACTCGCCAAGTACTTCGGCTGAAATTTTTTTTTTAATCTAATTTTTTTCTTTTGAAATTTATTGTTGTATCCGAATTGTTTTTCATTCTTATTTTTTATTCTTGTTCTTTTTGTGAAAGAACAACTGTACTGTAGCACATCCATATTTTTAATTAATTGGAAGATTTTTTATTAGAGGTTAATAGGCTTTAATCTATTTTACTATTAAAGCTGCAGGCATGTTTTGATTCCCGGTTTGTTCTGTGGAAATAAATTCAAAGTAACATTTATTGTGAAGTCTGGTTTTTTGGCCGAATATTTTGTGATCTATATGATTGGTTTTTCTTCGCGATGTGAATGAAATAGGTGAACTTTTTATTTTATTTTTTTTGTGGGGTTTTGGATTTTTTGTAGGATTTTTTGTGATATCATAGGAAAACGAGGGACCACAATGTACTTATCCGGGTTTTTTTCCCCGGCAGGGGATTTTTGCCATTTGATATCACTTCTTTTTTCTATGATATTTTCAAACATTTCGCTTTATATAGACTCCAATAGAGTCTATATATAACAGCATAAATGCTGTAAAAAAAGCTGAGACAAGTACATTTATGCCCCCCAAATAGTCGTTCCAGTTAATCCGCCCCACCACCCAGCGCCAAAATATCGATCCCCACAAAAATTTACAAAAACCCGTCCAAGTCGTTCATGCAAAGATCTCCGCACAAAAATCCTTTCTAAACACCAACTCATCATACAAAGTTTTATGAGTAACCGCTCTCATTATCTTATCAAATTAAGTCAAATTGTACAGAGGTGATAATTTCATTCTCGTAAATGTTGTGAGTTCACAAAAAGTTGATAAATAAATAAAGATCTACTAAAGTATTTATGATCAAGTACGTGGGATTTAATTATGTTTATAAAATCTTCAATTATGTTCATATGCCATTTCTCTAATTAATGCTTTATTACAATGAATTATTATCCTATGACTTGGAACTACAAGGGCTTTAAAAAAAAATACAGAATTGCATTAGCCTGCGTGAGCTTGAATGCTGCCACACTCTCATTTGTAATATTTGTAGTATAATTTTATTGGTAACCAATTGATAAAAGTTTACTATCGTACGTAGAGCGGAAACGCACAGAGTACTTGTCCGGCCCGAAAATTTTTCGACTAGTCAGCTAAAAATATGCTTTTTTGTTCACGGCAAATTTTTCAACCACTCCGAACATTCGGATCTCCTGATGCAGATTCGAATTTTACCCGCCTTGGAATGCAATCAATTGATGACCGCTCTTACATGGCAGGCTTATTCCGTTTTGTAAAACCAGATGTAGTAAAAACCGGTGTAAAAGTGCGTGTAAATGGTACTTATTCCGGGTGTACAGTACCGTTTAGACGCTCTGTACTCCAGTTTTCCCCCGGATGTTACAAAACCGGAAAAAACGTGCCGTGTAATACCGTGAGATATGCTCCACATGAGCATCAATTCATCGATAACAATTGGTTAAAGGAAAGGGGATAATTTGGGATACAAAACAATCCGCATATTGTGATTCCAAATTAGATGTGCTTACTTTACTAGTTAAGGCCAAAATGTATGGTAAATTAAAGTTGACTTATGTGACAAATTTTATGAAAAATTTTGAGGCCGGACAAGTACTCTGTGCATATCCGCTCTACGTACGATAGTAAACTTTTATCAATTTGTTACCAATAAAGCTATACTACAAATACTACAAATGAGAGTGTGATAGCGTTTAAGCTCACGCAGGCTAATGCAATTCTGTATTTTTTTTTTGAAAGCCCTTGTAGTTCCAAGTCATAGGATAATAATTCGTTGTAATAAAGCATTAATTAGAGAAATGGCATGTGAACATTATTGGAGATTTTATAAACATAATAAAATCCCACGTACTTGGCCATATATCCTTTAGTAGATCTCTATTTATTTATCAACTTTTTGTGAACTCACAACATTTACGAGAATGAAATTATCACCTCTGTACAATTTGACTTAATTTGATAAGATAATGAGAGCGGTTACCCATAAAACTTTATATGATGAGTTGGTTTTTAGAAAGGATTTTTGTGCGGAGAGATCTTTGTGAGAATCGGTATTTTAGCGCTGGATGGTGGGGGGAGGGGGGATTAACTGGAACGACTATTTGGGGGGCGTAAATGTACTTGTCTCAGCTTTTATCACAGCATTTATGCTGTTTTTGGCTAGGATTTGTCGACTTTTTGTATGGAATTCATAGCTTGTTAATTAAACATGTCAACATTGTGTACGTACTCGGGTATGAAATTCATAGCTTGCCAATTAAACATGTCTATATTATGTATGTATCTGAGTGATGCAAAAGAATTGAATTCTGAATAAAAATTTTAGAGGTCGCTCAAGCGATCTTTTCATGATTTCGGCTAAAAATGGATACATAATCGAATTTGGAACTGGTGTACCGAGACTATATTCAGACTAAAAATGCAATGTGAAATATTGATCTAAGAAGTGTTGAAATTAATTCAATCTTCGTAATTAACTGTCAATACTTATAAAATTATTAAATTACATAAAACGTACAGTAGTTCTGAGAAGATACGACGCATAAAAGAACAACGAACAAGTAAAAACTTGATTTTTCTTTCATTTTGTAAAAAAAAATTTCAAAAAATATTACACCGAAACATCCGTGCCAACAGATCAACGGATCGGAAAATATTCCATAAAGAATGATGCCGAAAAAATACTCCAATAGCATCAGAATGCACCGAAAATTTTCAAATATAAGTAATCATAGCGAAACGAGATTTTGAAATAAAAAAGTATACGCACAAAGTTTCGAGAGCAAAAGTTTGATTGGAAAAAATAATTTTGGCCGAAGTACTACGCAAGTTTTTCTTTTATAATGTTTATTGATTACGAAAGGTGGTTTAAAACCATATATAATTCAAATCTGGGGTGGTATCATACACCATTCTCTCAGTTACATAAAAAACGAAGAGAATGGTTTCCAAATAAACTTTATTATTGCATGCAAGGGATATTTTATGGTAAAAGAGGAGAGGCACTGTTTTCGACTCCGTTCTAGAGTTTACGTTCGGAAAGATGGATTGTTGGGGCTAGGGTTAATAACAAAATTATTTATTTAGACACTGTTCAAAAGTTTATTTATTGAATTACAATTTATTTTTACACTATCACTCTTCTATTTATAATAAAAGTCACTTTAATCAAAAGTTAAAACTGACGGCGATCTTTAACCTCATGACAAAGATATTTAAATATTCACCGAATACGAGTTTATCATACACCATTCTCTTAGTTATCAAAAAAACGAAGAGAATGGTCTCTAGATAGACCTTATTCTAGCATTCGAGGAACATTTTATGGTAAAAGAGAAAAGGAATCGTTTTCGATTCCGTTGTAGAATTTACGTTCGGGAAAAAAATTGTAGGGACTAAGTTTAATAAATTCAATGTTTTTTTTATTGAATTGTACAGATGAGCGAAAATTTCATATAACTGAAAAACATATATATACACATTTCAGCTCTGTCGTGCTGAAATAAAATGATGAATAAATTGTATATAGTGTCGTGCCCGAATCGTCGCTAATTGTATTATTTTTGTTATTTACATTCGTGAGTTAGAATTGCAATATTTTTTTCGAAATCGTAATTCGTTTTCGTAATTTTCGTATATCGTCGTTTTTTATCTGCTCGTGTACCACTCGGGCAGCCTGGATATGAGGGGTGGGGGTAAAATTTTCGAATGACGAAATTTCGAACAGCTAAAATAGCGAATTTTAACATACAATTATATATATATATATATATATATATATATATATATATATATATATATATATCGATAACTGTATGTTAAAATTCGCTATTTTAGCCGTTCGAAATTTCGTCATTAGAAAATTTTACCCCCACCCGATATGAGCACGAGAACCCGATTTTTTGAAAATGTATCGACGAACAGGTTATGTTCGTATAAATGCCTCCAACACACGTGAAATTACGTGTTGTCACGCGGAACTAAGGCCGATCACACACGCTTTCGCATAGCGTAGCATAATGTAGCATAAGAGATTTCGACCAATCGGGTAACTCCAAACGCATATATATAGTACACATGTACGCTACCCGTTTGGTCGAAATCTCTTATGCTACGTTACGCTACGCTATGCGAATGCGTGTGCGATCGGCCTAACACATGCAACAGTGTTCCATCAGCGTCGCCAGCGCTACCTCACCGAGTCACGATTTCGGCTTCACCCTGTCTATGCAATTTGCACGGAGTAAACCCTCCTGTACTTTAGAATCCATTCGCTTGACATTTCGAGAAAAGCGAGAATTACGCCTCATTCTCTGATGAAAAGAGAACGTGTAACGTTTGATTTTCTCGGAAATTAAACTATGTAGGAGAAAAGTGTGTAGCAGAATATTTACCGACCACGAGACTGATAGATATAAAATATGATTCTATAGAGTTTACGTCCGGAAGAATGGATTGTTCGGGCTAGGGTTAATAAAAAAAATTATTTATTTAGACTGTTCAAAAGTTTATTTAATGAATTACACTTTATTTTTGCACTATCACTCTTCTATCTATAATAAAATTCACTTTAATCAAAAGTTATTAAAACTGACCGCGATCTTTATAACCTCACGACAAAGATATTAAATATTCACCGAATACGAGTTTATCATACACCATTCTCTCAGTTATAAAAAAAATCGAAGAGAATGATTTCTAAATCTAAATAAACCTTGCATTAAAATGCATTCGAGGAACATTTTATGGTAAAAGAGAAAAGGGATCGTTTTCGACTCCGTTGTAGAGTTTACGTTCGGAAAAAAAATTGTAGGAGCTTTAATAAATGAAAATATTTATTTATGCACTGTTCAATAGTTTATTATTATACTTTATTTTACCACTACCACTCTTCTATCTATAATAATAAAAGTCACTCTTTACTCGTCTATCTATCTATAAACGTCACTGTAACCAAAATTGACCAAAAGTAAGGACAGTCACGCAAACCAAAATATCAAGCCTGACGAAAAAAATATTGGTCAGCTGTCACATCCGCGATCTTTATAACCTCATCACTACTGTCACTTCATAAAACCATAATAAACGGAAAGTCAATCAGAAATATATAGGTATATAGTCAGTGTATTATTCACGAATCACCAGATTTCTATTGGCTGGGTGCACGTACATATACTACTTTAAAAATAAGTGTGTATTGCGTATACGTTAAGCCTGAAAAAATGCGGAGCATGATTTTAGGTGGCGCTGACAGTATGCATGAATATGTAACACACTGATAATTGAATAGTATTAGTATTTTCGTGCACCCTGCCAATAGCAGTATTACTAGTGTAACTAGACAGCGACTGCGAAAAAAAAACAAATAAACATCAAAAATCTGTGCGAAAAAATGCACAATTTTTTGATGCAACGAAAAAATAAAATATTAATATCCTCAATACGCGTTAAGCTACAGAGTTGAAAATAGTCACGATCGAAAGAAAAAAAAAATAAAAAATACGTGAACCCGCAACATCCTCCAAAATATCG